>JBBBDQ010000566.1:0-495000 GCA_037127315.1 Ascarosepion bandense | reverse complement strand
TTTGTTTGCTTGGTCAAGTTACAAAAAATATTTTACACGATTTGAAACATATTTGTTATTGAAATTCTGTTTACCATTGAAACATTTTAAGATATTGTGACTGCAGTCATAATAATTTTTCAGTGTTGAACATAATTTCATGCTTGATTTCTTGGAGGTAACATAGAAATTTTTTACTCTTTTATGAAAAAGTTTACAAGTTACAAACTATTGAAAAGTACTTTCCTTCATCCTGTTAACATTCATTTTACTTTAGATATCTCAAATTGAATTCAACAATTAAACTGAAATAAAATGAAGTCTCCGATTTTGCAAAGAACTACAACTGTTTCATTAGTTTTAATATTCAATGTGCTTTTGTAAACTTCAGAAAATTACAGATATAGCATATGTATATGTATATTTATCATATATATACATATCTTTATATACAAAGAATTACGTACAGAATGTCTGTCAGATTCATGAACATAGAATGCCTGGTAAAAATGAATATAGACATTAAAAAGAAACTATTATTAAACAATTGTCTGAAGCAGCAGTAAAGCCCGAATATTTTCAAAGTATTCTTATCCGTATAGATATCAAATGTTCACTTCATCAACATATTTTCTGTTCTCTATTTCAGGGCCTTCCCATGGTACTTGTGAATGTGGTATTTGTAAATGCACGCCGGAATATAACGGAAAAGACTGTCAATGTCCCACCAGTCAGGAAACTTGTAGGTCTAAAAATAATGTGAGTTCATTGAATGATTATAGACTATGACTCTCGCCACCTCTTACTATCTCTCTCTTTCTCTCTCTCTCTCTCTCACACACACACTCACTCACTTGCACACACACACTCTTTCTGTGTTGTGTTTTATGTTTTTCTACATTCAACTATCAAATTTCATAGCTTTTTCTCTCTTTCTATCTTATTATTATTTCCAGCTTTCGCGTTTCCCTTTTGACCGAAATGTTCCTCTCTACTTCTATTTGTATCTTGTTTTACCTTTTCGTTCCTCTCTATTTCTATTTGTAGCTCGTTTTTCCTTTTCGTTCCTCTATATATCTATTTGATTCTCGTTTTTCTTTTTTGCTCCGATTTATTTCAATTTATATATCGTTTTTTCCTTTTCGTTCCTCTCTATTTCTATTTATGTCTCCTTTTTTCCTTGTCGTTCCTCTCTATTTCTATTTATATCTCGTTTTTTCTTTTCCATTCCTTTCTATTTCTATTTGTATCTCGCTTATCCTTTTGGTTCCTCCCTATTTCTATTTGAATCTCTTTTTCCTTTTCATTCCTCTCTATTTCTATTTGTATCTCTTTTTCCCTTTCCATTCCTTTCTATTTCTATTTGTATCTCGTTACCTTTTTGATTCCTCGCTATTTCTATTTGTAACTTTTTTTTGCCTTTTCGCTCCTATCTATTTCTATTCATAACTCCATTTTTTCTCTGTTCGTTCCTATCTATTTCTATTTGTAACTCGTTTCTCCTATTCGCTCTTTACTGTTCCTATTCGTATCTAGTTTTTCCTCCTCGCTTCTCTCTATTTCTTTTCGTAACTATTTTTCTTTTTAGTTCTTCTGAATTTCTATTTGTTTCTCGTGTTTCTTTTTCGTTCCTGTGTATTTTATTTGTTGCTTTTTTTTTTCGTTCCTATATGTTTCTATTTGTAACTCGTTTTTCCTTTTGTTTCCACCCTATTTCTATTTGTATCTCGGTTTCCCTTTTCATTCCTGCCTATTTCTATTTGTATCTCTTTTTCCCTTTTCATTCCTGCCTATTTCTATTTGTATCTCTTTTCCTTTTCATTCCTCCCTATTTCTATTTGTATCTCTTTTTCCCTTTTCATTCCTCCCTATTTCTATTTGTATCTCTTTTTCCTTTTCATTCTTCTCTATTGCTATTTGTATCTCGCTTATCCTTTTGGTTCCTCCCTATTTCTATTTGAATCTCTTTTTCCTTTTCATTCCTCTCTATTTCTATTTGTATCTCTTTTTCCCTTTACATTCCTCCCTATTTCTATTTCCTTTCCATTTTTATTTGTTGCTTGTTTTTTCTTTTCGTTCCTATCTATTTTTATTTGTAACTCCTTTTTTCTATTCGTTACTCTCTATTTCTATTTGTATCTCGCTTTTCCTTCTCGTTCCTCTCTATTTGTATTTTTATCTCGGTTTACATTTTCGTTCCTTTCCATTTGTATTTCTATTTCCTTTATCCTTTTCGTTCCTCTCTATTTCTGTTTTTTGTCTCGTTTTGCATTTTCTTTCCTCCTCTCTATTTATATTTGAGTCTCTTTCATTTTCCGTTCTCTCTTTTTTTCTTTTTTATCTCATTTTTCTTTTCATTCCTCTCTATTTCTATTTTTATCTCTTTTTTACCTTTTCGTTCCTCTCTATTTCTATTTGTAACTCGTTTTTCATTTTGTTTCCTCTCTATTTCTATTTGTATCACTTTTTCCCTTTTCATTCTTTTCTATTTTGTAACTCGTTTTTCATTTTGTTTCCTCTCTATTTCTATTTGTATCTCGGTTTACATGTTCGTTCCTCTCTATTTGTATTTCTATTTTGTGTTTCCTTTTCGTACCTCTCTATTTCTATTTTTTGTCTTGTTTTTCATTTTCGTTCCTCTCTATTTATATTTGTATCTCTTTTTCTTCCTTTATATCTATTTCTATTTCTTATCTCATTCCTCATTTCTTATCTCATTTTTCCTTTCGTTTCCTCTCTATTTCTATTTGTATCTCTATTTCCCTTTTCATTCCTCCCTATTTCTATTTGTATCTCTTTGTTTCTCTTTTCGTTCCTCTCTATTTCTATTTGTATCTCTTTTTCCCTTTTCGTTCCTCTCTATGCCTCTTTGTTTCCTTGTTATCCTTTTGCTTCCTCCCTATTTCTGTTTGTATCTCTTTTTCCCTTTTCGTTCTTCCCTATTTCAATTCGTATCTCTTTTTCCCTTTTTGTTCCTCTCCATTTCTCTTTGTTTCTCTGTTATCCTTTTGGTTCCTCCCTATTTCTCTTTGTATCTCTTTTTCCCTTTTCGTTCTTCTGTATTTCCTTTTTGTATTCCGTTTTTCCTTTTTGTTCCTCACAATTTTAATTCTTATCTCCTCTTTCCTTCTCGTTCCTCTGTTTTTCTATTCGTGTCTCGTTTTTCTTTTACGTTCTTCTCTATTTCTATTTATAACTCCATTTTTTATGTTCGTTTTTTTTTATGTTATTTCTATT
Organism: Ascarosepion bandense; assembly: GCA_037127315.1. Lineage (NCBI taxonomy): Eukaryota > Metazoa > Mollusca > Cephalopoda > Sepiida > Sepiidae > Ascarosepion > Ascarosepion bandense. The sequence continues at coordinate 491,784 of JBBBDQ010000566.1, read as the reverse complement.
TCTTTCTCGTTTATCCTATTCGTTCCTCACTATTTCTATTCGTATCTAGTTTTTCCTCCTCGTTCCTCTCTATATCTTTTTGTATCTTTTTTCTTTTTACTTCTTCAGTATTTTTATTTGTTTCTCGTGTTTCTTTTTCGTTCCTGTGTATTTTTATTTGTATCTCGTTTTTATCTTTTTTTCTCTCTATTTCTATTTCTTTCTCGTTTTTCCTTGTCGTTCCTCTTCATTTTTATTTGTTGCTTGTTTTGTTCGTTCCTATCTATTTTTATTTTATCTCAGTTTACATTTTCGTTCCTCTCTATTTGTATTTCTATTTCGTTTTTCCTTTTCGTTCCTCTGTATTTCTATTTGTATCCCGTTTATCTTTTCCGTTCCTCTTTATTTCTACTTGTATCTTTTTTTCTTTTTCGTTTCTTTTTATTTTTATCTGTATCTCGTTTTTTTCTTCTCTTTTTCAATTTGTATCTCTTTTTTTACCTTTTCGTTCCACTCTATTTCTATTTGTAACTCGTTTTTCCTTTTGTTTCCTCTCTATTTCTATTTATATCTCGTTTTTTCTTTTCCATTCTTCTCTATTTCTATTTGTATCTCTTTTTCCTTTTCATTCCTCCCTATTTCTATTTGTATCTCTTTTTCCCTTTTCATTCCTCGCTATTTCTATTTGTATCTCATTTCCCCATTTCATTCCGCTCTATATCTATTTGTATCTCTTTTTCCTTTTCATTCTTCTCTATTGCTATTTGTATCTCGCTTATCCTTTTGGTTCCTCCCTATTTCTATTTGAATCTCTTTTTCCTTTTCATTCCTTTCTATTTCTATTTGTATCTCGTTTATCTTTTTGATTCCTCGCTATTTCTATTTGTAACTTTTTTTTGCCTTTTCGTTCCTATCTATTTCTATTCATAACTCCATTTTTTCTCTGTTCGTTCCTATCTATTTCTATTTGTAACTCGTTTCTCCTATTCGCTCTTTACTGTTCCTATTCGTATCTAGTTTTTCCTCCTCGCTTCTCTCTATTTCTTTTCGTAACTATTTTTCTTTTTAGTTCTTCTGAATTTCTATTTGTTTCTCGTGTTTCTTTTTCGTTCCTGTGTATTTTATTTGTTGCTTTTTTTTTTCGTTCCTATATGTTTCTATTTGTAACTCGTTTTTCCTTTTGTTTCCACCCTATTTCTATTTGTATCTCGGTTTCCCTTTTCATTCCTGCCTATTTCTATTTGTATCTCTTTTTCCCTTTTCATTCCTGCCTATTTCTATTTGTATCTCTTTTCCTTTTCATTCCTCCCTATTTCTATTTGTATCTCTTTTTCCCTTTTCATTCCTCCCTATTTCTATTTGTATCTCTTTTTCCTTTTCATTCTTCTCTATTGCTATTTGTATCTCGCTTATCCTTTTGGTTCCTCCCTATTTCTATTTGAATCTCTTTTTCCTTTTCATTCCTCTCTATTTCTATTTGTATCTCTTTTTCCCTTTACATTCCTCCCTATTTCTATTTCCTTTCCATTTTTATTTGTTGCTTGTTTTTTCTTTTCGTTCCTATCTATTTTTATTTGTAACTCCTTTTTTCTATTCGTTACTCTCTATTTCTATTTGTATCTCGCTTTTCCTTCTCGTTCCTCTCTATTTGTATTTTTATCTCGGTTTACATTTTCGTTCCTTTCCATTTGTATTTCTATTTCCTTTATCCTTTTCGTTCCTCTCTATTTCTGTTTTTTGTCTCGTTTTGCATTTTCTTTCCTCCTCTCTATTTATATTTGAGTCTCTTTCATTTTCCGTTCTCTCTTTTTTTCTTTTTTATCTCATTTTTCTTTTCATTCCTCTCTATTTCTATTTTTATCTCTTTTTTACCTTTTCGTTCCTCTCTATTTCTATTTGTAACTCGTTTTTCATTTTGTTTCCTCTCTATTTCTATTTGTATCACTTTTTCCCTTTTCATTCTTTTCTATTTTGTAACTCGTTTTTCATTTTGTTTCCTCTCTATTTCTATTTGTATCTCGGTTTACATGTTCGTTCCTCTCTATTTGTATTTCTATTTTGTGTTTCCTTTTCGTACCTCTCTATTTCTATTTTTTGTCTTGTTTTTCATTTTCGTTCCTCTCTATTTATATTTGTATCTCTTTTTCTTCCTTTATATCTATTTCTATTTCTTATCTCATTCCTCATTTCTTATCTCATTTTTCCTTTCGTTTCCTCTCTATTTCTATTTGTATCTCTATTTCCCTTTTCATTCCTCCCTATTTCTATTTGTATCTCTTTGTTTCTCTTTTCGTTCCTCTCTATTTCTATTTGTATCTCTTTTTCCCTTTTCGTTCCTCTCTATGCCTCTTTGTTTCCTTGTTATCCTTTTGCTTCCTCCCTATTTCTGTTTGTATCTCTTTTTCCCTTTTCGTTCTTCCCTATTTCAATTCGTATCTCTTTTTCCCTTTTTGTTCCTCTCCATTTCTCTTTGTTTCTCTGTTATCCTTTTGGTTCCTCCCTATTTCTCTTTGTATCTCTTTTTCCCTTTTCGTTCTTCTGTATTTCCTTTTTGTATTCCGTTTTTCCTTTTTGTTCCTCACAATTTTAATTCTTATCTCCTCTTTCCTTCTCGTTCCTCTGTTTTTCTATTCGTGTCTCGTTTTTCTTTTACGTTCTTCTCTATTTCTATTTATAACTCCATTTTTTATGTTCGTTTTTTTTTATGTTATTTCTATTTCTTTCTCGTTTATCCTATTCGTTCCTCACTATTTCTATTCGTATCTAGTTTTTCCTCCTCGTTCCTCTCTATATCTTTTTGTATCTTTTTTCTTTTTACTTCTTCAGTATTTTTATTTGTTTCTCGTGTTTCTTTTTCGTTCCTGTGTATTTTTATTTGTATCTCGTTTTTATCTTTTTTTCTCTCTATTTCTATTTCTTTCTCGTTTTTCCTTGTCGTTCCTCTTCATTTTTATTTGTTGCTTGTTTTGTTCGTTCCTATCTATTTTTATTTTATCTCAGTTTACATTTTCGTTCCTCTCTATTTGTATTTCTATTTCGTTTTTCCTTTTCGTTCCTCTGTATTTCTATTTGTATCCCGTTTATCTTTTCCGTTCCTCTTTATTTCTACTTGTATCTTTTTTTCTTTTTCGTTTCTTTTTATTTTTATCTGTATCTCGTTTTTTTCTTCTCTTTTTCAATTTGTATCTCTTTTTTTACCTTTTCGTTCCACTCTATTTCTATTTGTAACTCGTTTTTCCTTTTGTTTCCTCTCTATTTCTATTTATATCTCGTTTTTTCTTTTCCATTCTTCTCTATTTCTATTTGTATCTCTTTTTCCTTTTCATTCCTCCCTATTTCTATTTGTATCTCTTTTTCCCTTTTCATTCCTCGCTATTTCTATTTGTATCTCATTTCCCCATTTCATTCCGCTCTATATCTATTTGTATCTCTTTTTCCTTTTCATTCTTCTCTATTGCTATTTGTATCTCGCTTATCCTTTTGGTTCCTCCCTATTTCTATTTGAATCTCTTTTTCCTTTTCATTCCTTTCTATTTCTATTTGTATCTCGTTTATCTTTTTGATTCCTCGCTATTTCTATTTGTAACTTTTTTTTGCCTTTTCGTTCCTATCTATTTCTATTCATAACTCCATTTTTTCTCTGTTCGTTCCTATCTATTTCTATTTGTAACTCGTTTCTCCTATTCGCTCTTTACTGTTCCTATTCGTATCTAGTTTTTCCTCCTCGCTTCTCTCTATTTCTTTTCGTAACTATTTTTCTTTTTAGTTCTTCTGAATTTCTATTTGTTTCTCGTGTTTCTTTTTCGTTCCTGTGTATTTTATTTGTTGCTTTTTTTTTTCGTTCCTATATGTTTCTATTTGTAACTCGTTTTTCCTTTTGTTTCCACCCTATTTCTATTTGTATCTCGGTTTCCCTTTTCATTCCTGCCTATTTCTATTTGTATCTCTTTTTCCCTTTTCATTCCTGCCTATTTCTATTTGTATCTCTTTTCCTTTTCATTCCTCCCTATTTCTATTTGTATCTCTTTTTCCCTTTTCATTCCTCCCTATTTCTATTTGTATCTCTTTTTCCTTTTCATTCTTCTCTATTGCTATTTGTATCTCGCTTATCCTTTTGGTTCCTCCCTATTTCTATTTGAATCTCTTTTTCCTTTTCATTCCTCTCTATTTCTATTTGTATCTCTTTTTCCCTTTACATTCCTCCCTATTTCTATTTCCTTTCCATTTTTATTTGTTGCTTGTTTTTTCTTTTCGTTCCTATCTATTTTTATTTGTAACTCCTTTTTTCTATTCGTTACTCTCTATTTCTATTTGTATCTCGCTTTTCCTTCTCGTTCCTCTCTATTTGTATTTTTATCTCGGTTTACATTTTCGTTCCTTTCCATTTGTATTTCTATTTCCTTTATCCTTTTCGTTCCTCTCTATTTCTGTTTTTTGTCTCGTTTTGCATTTTCTTTCCTCCTCTCTATTTATATTTGAGTCTCTTTCATTTTCCGTTCTCTCTTTTTTTCTTTTTTATCTCATTTTTCTTTTCATTCCTCTCTATTTCTATTTTTATCTCTTTTTTACCTTTTCGTTCCTCTCTATTTCTATTTGTAACTCGTTTTTCATTTTGTTTCCTCTCTATTTCTATTTGTATCACTTTTTCCCTTTTCATTCTTTTCTATTTTGTAACTCGTTTTTCATTTTGTTTCCTCTCTATTTCTATTTGTATCTCGGTTTACATGTTCGTTCCTCTCTATTTGTATTTCTATTTTGTGTTTCCTTTTCGTACCTCTCTATTTCTATTTTTTGTCTTGTTTTTCATTTTCGTTCCTCTCTATTTATATTTGTATCTCTTTTTCTTCCTTTATATCTATTTCTATTTCTTATCTCATTCCTCATTTCTTATCTCATTTTTCCTTTCGTTTCCTCTCTATTTCTATTTGTATCTCTATTTCCCTTTTCATTCCTCCCTATTTCTATTTGTATCTCTTTGTTTCTCTTTTCGTTCCTCTCTATTTCTATTTGTATCTCTTTTTCCCTTTTCGTTCCTCTCTATTTCTTTTTGTATCTCTTTTTGTCTGTTTTATACATATCTTTTTCTCTTTGTATCTGGATTTTCCTTTTCGTTTCTATCTATTACTATTTGTATCTCTTTTTTTTCTGTTCGTTCTCCTCTATTTCTTTTTGTATTCCGTTTTTCCTTTTTGTTCGTCACTATATTTATTCGTATCTCTTCTTTCATTCTCGTTCCTCTCTATTTCTTTTCATTTCACGTTTTTCTTTTTCGTTCCTCTCTATTTCGATTTTGTATCTAGTTTTTTCATTTTCGTTCCTCTCAATTTCTGTTTGTATCTCGTTTTTCCTTTTCCTTCCTCTGTATTTGTATTTCAATTTCGTTTATCCTTTTTGTTCCTCTCTATTCCTATTTGTAACTTTTTTCTTTTTCGTTCCCTTCTATTTTTACTTGAATCTCGTTTTTCCTTTGGTTTCCTCTCTATTTCTATTTGTATCTCTATTTCCCTTTCCATTCTTCCCTATTTCTATTTTTATCTCTATTTCCCTTTTCATTCCTCCCTATTTCTATTTGTATCTCTGTTTCCCATTTCATTCCTCCCTAATTCTATTTGTATCTCTTTTTCCTTTTCATTCTTCTCTATTTCTATTTGTATTTTGTTATCCTTTTGGTTCCTGTCTATTTTTATTTGTATCTCTTTTTTCCCTTTTTCGTTTCTCTCTATTTCTATTTGTATCTTCTTTCCCTTTTTCATTCCTTTCTATTTCTATTTGTATCTCTCTTTCCCTTTTTCATTCCTCTCTATTTCTATTTGTATCTCGGTTTCCCTTTTCCATTCCTCTCTATTTCTATTTGTATCACTTTTTCCCTTTTCATTCTTCTCTATTTCTATTTGTATCTCGTTTATTCTTTTAGTTCCTTTCTATTTCTATTTGTATAACTTTTTTCCTTTTCGTCCCTCCCTATTTCTATTTGTATCTCTTTTTCCCTTTTTCATTCCTCCCTATTTCTATTTGTATCTCTTTTTCCTTTTCGTTCCTCTTTATTTATATTTATATTTTGTTTATCCTTTTCGTTCCTCTCTAATTCTATTCTTTGTCTCGTTTTGCATTTTCCTTCTTTCTATTTATATTTGAGTCTCTTTCATTTTCCGTTCTCTCTTTTTTCCTTTTCATTCCTCTCTATTTCTATTTGTATCTCTTTTTTACCTTTTCGTTCCTCACTATTTCTATTTGTAACTCATTTTTCCTTTTGTTTCCTCTCTATTTCTATTTGTATCTCGGTTCCTCTTTTCGTTCCTCTCTATTTCTATTTCTATCTCTTTTTCCCTTTTTCATTCCTCCCAATTTCTTTTTTTGTATCTCTTTTTCCCATTTCATTCCTCCCTATTTCTATTTGTATCTCTTTTTCCTTTTCATTCTTCTCTATTTCTATTTGAATCTTGGTTATCCTTTTGATTCCCCCTATTTCTGTTTTTATCTCTTTTTCTCTTCTCGCTCCTCTCTATTTGTATTTGTATCTCTTTTTCCCTTTTTATTCCTCTCTATTTCTATTTGTATCTCTTTTTCTCTTTTCGTTTTTCCCTATTTCTATTTGTATCTCTTTTTCCCTTTTCATTCCTCCTTATTTCTATTTGTATTTTGTTTATGCTTTTGGTTCCTCCCTATTTCTATTTGTATCTCTTTGTTTCTCTTTTCGTTCCTCCCTATTTCTATCTGTATGTCTTTTTCTCTTTTCGTTCCTCTCTATTTCTATTTGTATCTCTTTTTCCCTTTTCGTTCCTCTCAATTTCTCTTTGTTTCTCTGTTATACTTTTGGTTCCTCCCTATTTCTATTTGTATCTCTTTTTTTCCTATTTTGTTCCTCTCTATTTCTCTTTGTTTCTCTGTTATCTCTGTTAACTCCTTTTTTTCTATTCATTACTCTCTATTTCTATTTGTATCTCGCTTTTCCTTCTCGTTCCTCTCTATTTGTATTTTTATCTCGGTTTACATTTTCGTTCCTTTCCATTTGTATTTCTATTTCGTTTTTCCTTTTCGTTCCTCTCTATTTCTATTTTTATCTCGTTTATCTTTTTCGTTCCTCTCTATTTCTATTTGTACCTCTTTTTTCTTTTTCGTTCCTTTTTATTTTTATTTGTATCTCGTTTTTTCTTTTCGTTCCTCTCTATTTCAGTTTGTATCTCTTTTTAACCTTTTCGTTCCTCTCTATTTCTATTTGTAACTCGTTTTTCCTTTTGTTTCCTCTCTATTTCTATTTGTATCTCGGTTTCCCTTTTCGTTCCTCTCTATTTCTATTTGTATTTCTTTTTTTCTTTTCCGTTCCTCCCTATTTCTATTTGTATCTCTTTTTCCATTTTCCTTCCTTTTTGTTTCAATTTGTATCTCTTTTTCACCTTTTCGTTCCTCGCTATTTATATTTTTACCTCGTTTATCTTTTTCGTTCCTCTGTATTTTTATTTGTACCACTTTCTTTTCTTTTCGTTCCTTTCTATTTTTATTTGTATCTCGTTTTTCTTTTTTGTTCCTCTGTATTTATATTTGTATCTCGTTTTACCTTTTTTGCTTTTCTATATTTGTTTCACGTTTTTCTTTTTGCTTCCTTTCTATTTCTATTTATATCCCTTTTTCCCTTTTCGTTCCTCTTTATTTCTTTTTGTATCTCTTTTTTGTCTGTTTTATTCCTATCTATTTCCCTTCGTATCTGGATTTTCCTTTTCGTTTCTATCTATTACTATTTGTATCTCCTTTTTTTCTGTTCGTTCATCTCTATTTCTATTTGTATTCCGTTTTTCCTGTTTGTTCGTCACTATTTTTATTCGTATCTCTTCTTTCATTCTCGTTCCTCTCTATTTCTTTTCGTTTCTCGTTTTTCTTTTCGTTTCTCTCTATTTTTATTTCTATCTCGTTTTTCCTTTTCATTCCCATTTATATCTATTTCTATTTTGTTTTTCCTTTACCTTCCTTTCTATTTCTATTTCATTTTTCCTTTTATTTTTTTCTCCAGAATTTGCGGTTTTTTTTGTTTTTCTTTCACATATTCGTGTTTTTTTTTACTCTTCAATATTCATCTATCGCCGTACACCGCACATTCTTCGCTGACCTTCATTTTTAGTCGATTGTGTGTAACACTTCATACTAAAATTCTTTGTTAATATTTAAAACTTTGATGTTGAAAAATGTTGATTTTACCTTTTATATTTATTTGTTTTTCATTCTTCGTAGAAAATTTGCAATGGTCACGGACAATGTAAATGTGGAGTTTGTGAATGCGATAAAAGTTCTGATTTCAACGGAGATACCTGCGATGTCTGTCTGGTAAGTAATCGATCCTCTTTTTTGTTTTTCCTTTTTCTATAAATTGGTCACAATTTGCACGAATAAACATTTAAAACTTTTTGATGTATTGATAGATAAAAGTGGTGTCACAATTATACTTCTAAATACTTAATATTTTTTAACATAAAATAGCAACGGCTGATTTTCTTAAAATTCTATATAACCTTCAGATGAAGAATTTGCTCCTATATTATGAAGACAAGGAAATTCAGAAAATATTTCAAACCTAGTCTCAAATACTAATTGTCACAGTTATTTCAAAGTAAAATTAATCATTTAACTAATTACATCACATTTCCGTCTTCCAAGCAACATTAGCAATTAATACTTTTGTATGATCATTGAATTTTGCAAATATAAACGGAGACATTACCTGATCTGATACGTTTCAAAATCTGTTTATTGTTATTTAATTTTTCAGACTTGCAATAAATGGTGTGAAATCAATAAAGAATGTGTTAAATGTCGGTTGTCGAAAGACGCAGGAAATATGTCAAAATGCCACAGTCTGTGCAAAATTAAATATATTTCAATGGCAGATAAATTGATGACAGACAATTCGCTATACGGTAAAGATGCCATCTCAGACTTTCTGTTCTCATATTTTGTTAAATTAAGAAAAGTTTTTATTCGAAATTCTTTTTTTACGAAACATCGATTTAACTTTGTGCTAACATAATTTTTGCATTAATGGGTATCTTAATGCTTTTCAAGTGTTTGTTAATGTCACTGTTGCTTTAAGAAAACACCTTTAAAATTAAAACATTACAGTGCAGTGTGGTACTTCTATTAACCTTATACATTTCCTCAAAAATTGAGTTCTAAATCCTATAAAACATGTTTATCGATTAATTTGTTTTTCTACAGATTACCAATCCTTATTACGAAACATTGTAGCATTTGGCATAATCTCGATAAATTAACCCACAATGTTATTGTTTCCGACATTTAAGTTTCCTAGTCCAGATAATCTGTCGGTGATTCTTGACTGTATAATTCATACTTTTATTCATGTTATAGGTTCTTGGTATCTAAGTTAAAGTGACAGCAAACAAAATAGCTCGCTTTCACATACACAAATAAAAATCATATCTATAAGTATGATAGCCATACTCTTGACTGAAAGAGAGCAGTTTGTGATAAATTAAAATCTAAACTGATATCTGTAAATTTTGACCCAATTAATATCGAATAATCACATTACGTAATCATCATTAACTGAAGAAGCACGTAAAACTATCCCTAAATTAACAAGAGAAAAAAAGATATTTACATTGGACGACAATACTTAATGGAAAAAATCTGACAGCAGGAAAATAAAAGAAAAACACAAAACTGATTTTGAAAATTGTGAAAAGTGCATAGTTAATATTCAGAGAAATAATTATATTTGAAATTGGAAACTAAATCAAAGAAGAGACTGTGATAAAATGTAAACCTATGATAATATCATAAAATCAGAGTCAAACAGACGAAACATCCCGAGCTCAAAAACTCATTTACTTAGTTAACTTACCAGTCCAGGTGAGGTGCTGTGTTGTGTCCAAGTTCTAACATATGCATACCGGTAGGTCTTCTGTTTTTATATCTCACAGAAGCCAAAGAACATAGAACATAGCTGCTGTATATGCATCTGTTACATCCTCCACGATAGGCGATAATACTTTCAATCAGATATTCCCAGTATACGCATGAAACCGTAGATTAAGAAGTGTCAAAGAGCCCCATGATTTTATAAATGGAATGTTTAAACTTTTTAACGTCCACTCTCATGATGTGGACTCCAATAACAAGTTGTGATGCATTTTGAATTGATGTATTTAAAATTAAAATTATCCAGTGGAATCGTTATTTTAATGTCCTTAGTTTATTTTCTTTGTTTAGTTAAACATTTTGAAGACTATTCGGAAAAGCTTTTTTAAGTGTTTAGGGTTTCATAGACTCTAAACTTTTTGGAACAAGGTAAAAAAGGTAAAATACAAATGGTTTATTTGCATTAAACAAATTATAGATGTAGTAACTTTTAGCTTTATATTTTCTTAAGTATCAAATTTGTAAGTTGCCAAAATTGATAAAACCATGATTTCAGTAAGACAATTTGTCCTAGAAATATCTTTTAACCCTAGACAGAAGTTTTCCCGAAAAACAAAATCTCTGTTACATTCAAACATTTAAGAATATGTGACAAAATATTTTTTTAAAATTAAACTACCTAACTTGTTTACTGGGGGGATGAATGTAGGCAATTTTTAGGATGTTAAGAAATCGGGTAATTTTCAAACAATATTTCCATAACAAAAATGAATATGATTACTGCGTAATAATAGTCTGTTAGTTTATAAATTAGGAGAAAACTAATTTGAATGGTGTATCTGACAGGCTTTGTAAATGAGAAGCTCTCAAAATGGACAACAACGTTTTGAATTTTAGCATTTCAGCCATTTTCAGGTCCTTATAAACATATAAAGTACATAAGACACCGGTAAGCTTATGAGTTCATATTTGTTTTATCTACAGTAAATATTAACTACAAGCAGGATCCGTGTAAATTACACGGATTTACGACTAGATTAGTAAATTCTGAATGCTCTTCTTTTAAAAAATAAACATTTCTATATTTTATAAAATTAGTAACATAGTCTCTTTTAAAAGTACTGAAATGTTCCCAATAGGTATTTAGGTCCCGAAACATAGTTTAATCCCTCGCATACAACTGTCTTTCTGTCTTTATCTAAAATGACCATTCATTCTCTCTCTCTCTCTCTCTCTCTCTCTCTCTCTCTCTCTCTCTCTCTCTGTGTGTGTGTGTGTGTGTGTGTGTGTGTGTAGGAAACGTGTAAATATATACTTGTATTTTTGTGTATTATGTTTTAGTACTATTAAAAATTCTCTCTCTGCGAACAAAGCATATTTATCATTTCTCTTCCTTTCAGCGATTAGATTCCGTCCGTGAAATACTGTGTTATTATATTACGGATATAATAATGTCCATAATAGAGGATATAAATGAGAGAATAAGCGTTTGTTCCACATCTACTCATTATTCGTGTTATAAATGAATAAAGTAATAAAAATAATTAAATACAGGATGCTATAATTTTTAATTTCATGCATGCGCGTTTTTTGTTTGTTTGTTTTTTTTGTTTTTTGTTTTTTGTTTTGTTTTGTTTTTTGTTTTTTTGTCGACTGCACAGTACAGTAGGGTCAGTTGAACACCGTCTATGAGAAAAAGTGCACCATGACGCATTTCTCTCCGTCAGAAATTTGGAAACAACATTATGTACTGCTTAGTATTCACGCCGGAACCTCCAAGACGATTTGGAAAGAGATGGATGATATATCCAATCAGCATCATGGTGTTTAAACTGATCACTAGTGATGGCATCGTTATGCCTCCATTCGTCTTCCCACAGGGCCCAAAACTCAACATGGAGGCCTACATCAAGTTCCTTGAAGAGATAGTACTGCTCTCAGTCAAAAGGGTGGCTGCTGGAAAACCCTATGTCTGTTGATAGGATTCTTTACCATGCCACAAAAGCAGGAGAATCCAGTCATGGTTATTAGACAATTTGTGTGACTACATCACACCTTACCTCTGGCTACCTAACTCCCCAAACTTCAACTCCCTTTATTATTATGGGCGGGACGCAATTGAGCGAGAGACCAATAAAACATCTTGTAACAACAAAGATGAACTGCGAGCAATGATTATGGTAGCATTCACGAACGTAAACAAGGAGACCGTCCAGAAGAGAGGCGGAAGATTCTGAAGTCGTCTTGAGGCTGCGGTTAATGCCAATGGCGATTTTATTGAATAAATTCACCCTTTAGTATTTCAAGACATTTTTGCGAAATTTTGGTAAATACATCTGTTAAAATGAGATATTAGTGATATTTTTATTTTTACGTCATTTAGACGAAAGTTTATCAATCACAACTTATATATATATATATACGGTCATTTGATAAGGTGGGAGGAAAAATAATCCGATTTCGATCCTGATTAGATATTTCTCACGGTAGTTCTGTGCGAAACTAAGTTAAAATGAATAAATATCTCAACATATTTATATCTAGTGGTATCATGTTATTTGATGATTTTTTTTTCAGATGTGTTAAGAGTATGCAAAGTGGAGATCGACAAGTGCATCGTTCGGTATCAGACGGTCATCCAAAACGGAACGGAACAACTTCTTATACTTAAAAAAAATGGTTTCAATTTTTTTAATGATAATTCAATTTTTTGATGATAATTTATTATCTTTAGTATTTGTCTATATTTATGAGATGAGGTAATATTTACACTATTTACATTATTCGGACTATTGTCCTCATCTTTGATCCCATTTATACGACGTTTTAACCGCTGTACACTCCGGCCTTCTTCAGCAGCTAAGAACTTCGAATCAAACCCTTTATTACGATCATTGGGTCAAGTCATCGCAACTAACACCTATATGCACTAGGCCATGTGTCCTTAAGGACACGAACAACTGAATTTCTGGGATTTATAAACTTAATATTTGGTAACCATTTTTACCAGAGTTCATATTGCAATTTTTTATGTTAATAGTAAAACATGGTTACTGAACATTAGGTATATAAGTCCCAGAAATTCAGTTGTTCTTGTCCTTAAGGACAAATGGCTCAGTGGATATGCATGTTGGTTAATTCCAGTAACTTGACCCAAAGAGTTTGTGAGTTCAATACCAGGCTACAGCAGTGGTGAACAAGTAACTTAGAGAGTCCGGTTAGAGAGAGATTACTCTTGGCTACCAAAAGAGACTCTACACAATGAGAATGATATACTCCAGTAATAAAGGGTTCGGTTCAAAGTTCCTAGCACCTGATTAAGGTCGGAGCGTACAACGACCGAAAAGACGTACAAATGGCAACAAAGATAAGGACAATAGTCCGAATAGTGTTATTATCTTTAATTTTCAATTAATTTATTAATTCTAAAAGATGCTAATATAAAACTTTTTATTATCTTGCTCCATATTTACTAGAATATGTATGTTATCAGTAATAACAACAAAAACTTGAAATTTAACGATAGTACAAAACTATAGCTATTCTAACTGGGCACCTCGACGTGATGTAATGATTAGTAACTTGTCTTGCTAAAATCATTACAAACGAGAAGTGAGTTCGATCCTCACTGGGTGTTCTATACTTTAACCTTGTGCCACATCTAAGCTACGCTTAGAAAATCGCATATAGCTATTCCAATAAATTTTAACTCAAATAACATTTTTTAGTTAAATCATTTGTCAATGAAACCGAAATGGCCATGTAATATATCACTTGAAGGAGATTTATTGTCAGTAGGTCAACGGTTTCCCAATCAAAACATCGCATTCCATATTCCCTTTTATTTTTCTTTCCGGTAAACTAAACGATTTGAAAAAAACAACTATTTTTTTATTTATTTTCGTGTTACTCTTTTCCGTACTCACTGAATTATACAGGTATCATTCTTTGTGTTTGATACATCATTTTTATAAATCCCCATAACTTTGAGTTTTAATTGATCATATTTTCTTTCTTTTAATAGAATGTCCGAAATCTAAGACAACTGCCTTGGTAATTGGCATCGTCAGTGGAATATTTGTTCTGGGATTGTTAATTCTAATCATATGGAAAATCGTCACATCAATCGTTGATCGAAGGGAACTGTTTCGTTTTAATGAAGAGAAATCAAATGCAGTTTGGACAACTGTAAGCACTTCTTTCTGGTGTTCTTTGTGGCATTTTTCTAAACTTACTGAAGATTTATATTCAATAGTTGTTTACCAGTAATATTATTGATTTTGTTTTATTTTTAATTGAAACATTTCCTATTAATGTTAATTTCTCGACTAGTATTTCTTTCAAATTGATTTCCGTTTCTATTTGATACAACTCCGAAACCTCATGTTATTGTTATTAATAAGTAATGCGGAAGTGAAATCGTTTACAACCCCAGAGAGACCCAAAAGCAGCGTTTCAAACTGCTGAGAAAATAGGAATATCACAATAGCAAGATTTTAATGCCTGTAGCCGATGGTTTCCGGGCCTAGTCAATAAGACATCTGTTTCAATAAGATAGATTACTATTGAGAACGGATGTATATACACAACAAAGATTGATGGTCACAGTGATGGCTATAGAAAGCAATTACATTTATTCTCTAAGCCAGATACCACTTTTCGAATTTAAGATATTTTATTCAAATTAAATATACTTTTAGGACATACTTATTCAAATTAATGGAACCGTTATTCATTACTATTCAAAATAACAAGACCATTAATGAATCGAAAAACACTTGTGGTCGCATATTGCAAATTAATTTTACTCACTTTTGATGTAGGTAAATAGAAAAATAGTTTTCTTATTGATACTAACACTGATGTGTTTCAACATTCGAGCTTTGGTCAAACATTTTTCATAAAGTTCTGTCGTGACAAAATAACCTGGAAAATCCTTCAAAATCTGGGTAAACTTGTTCTTTAATTGCTCTGTATTGCATAAAGATCAGGATCAGAAGAAGTTGTTACTTTCAAAGAACAGAAAGCCTCTTAGGCTGTAAGATAGCAAAAATCTTACAGTCAGCCAATTAGATATAATTACACTTAGCGAGCGGCGGAATTTCATATTCTCCCTTATTATCATTTTGTGTTTTTAAATGTGCTATCAATAATTTGATGAGATATGATTCATCTTAAGAAAACGAGATATAAATAAAACAATTTGTCCTTTATTGGGTGGGACGATTTTGTATAATTTGCAATTGTGCAGTGCATGCAATACATTTTATAAATAGCCTTAGATTTTTTCCTCTTCAATCAACAACATAACTCTAGATAATATCTCTTTAGTAATTTTTACTCTTGGTCGTTTGCATGATTTTGACTAATCAGAAAGCAGTTCAGAGATAAACAGTAAAAGCAACGTTTGATTTGATAGTTTCATTATTTAAAATAATCTTTATAGTAGTAAATAAAAGCTTCATTGCTGTGAATAGGAGCGACTTTCAAGTTGAATAAAGGTATCTTTATATTGAACCATGATCTTTTTATTTTGAACAACGGTTTCTTTTAATTTTTTTAATAAATTCAACTTTAATTTCATTGAAGGGATCTTTAATTTAAACGGAAATATCTGACTTTTGTTTATAGTGGTAATGTGAAGGTTCCTGAAACAATTGTCAAGAACTCTTTCGTCATTTAAAGACATACAAACCCTATAACTCACTGCCATTATTATCCGTGTTGCTTTTAATAACTAAGTTTTTGCCGATTTTTTTCAATAGGTACCTCCACAAAAATTAGCCTACCATGATGAAAAATGCTCCAAATTTAATGAAAGCAAAATTTTATCGTCGATATTTTATGTTATTCGAAGTAAAGATCAAAGTATTTTTCAGTATTTAATTAATTTTTAAAATCCTTGTTGGTACATTCGAAATATTGATTAAAAATGTTTTTTCTTGCGTCCACGAATTAACTATAAATTAGCGTAGCAAATTTTAATGTGTTTTTTACGTTGAAAAATATATTAATTTGAAACTTCTTGTAAAAATCAAATAATTTCCCAAGTTTAATGTTACTTCATGAAAACTCGAGAAATTTGGCGCGATATTTTTAGTAACTATATTAGTTAAAACAGAACCCTTTAGAGAATTTAAATCATCATTATTTTTTTTTTTTTTTTGATGGGGGAACCGAATCTACTTTTACCAAAAATCTACTCTGAATCTTAAACTCAAAGACACAATAAAGCTAAGGCATTATTTAATTAGAGAAGTTTTATTTGCTTTTATTAATAATGTATATTAAGTACAATATTGTCTTAAGAAAAACATTTTTGTTGCTGTTGAAAATTAATTTCTACAAAATTCATCTTCATTTTTTTGCAATTTTAATTGGAATAATCTACAATATTTTGAAATCTTTTAAAACTCAATTTCGATGGTACAACTCTTAAGGAATATTGTTATTAGTAGAACTGTATTTTCTAGTAAAGCTTATTAAAATTTGATGAACCCGAGTATTTTTTAAGGATTTTGAATTTTCGTATATGTATAATAGTGCCGCTTTTTATAGACACTGTCGGTCATACACGACACTATAAGAAATAGCAGTAATATCTATAGTAAAATTGTTGGTTGTTAATTTTGTGAAAATATTAAAAATATCACTCATTCTGAAATTCTTTTTCTTTCTTCAGCAAATGAACCCGTTGTTTATTAAGCCATCAACAACATATGAAAATCCCACTTGGATTTTAAATGGATAACCCTGTTGAGTCCTCTCAGTTCCAGCCCGAATACAGTTTTTAATACCGTCTTGCAAACTTCATTAAGATCCTCATTGAACGTTCCATGACTTTGAAAAAGCTGACCGAGTTCAGTAGATACTAGCAATAGTATAAACTATCACAAAACAAAGTTTGATCATCTATTTTAACAAAACTGTATGTAAATGTATAAAGTGAGAATAAAAATAAATTCGTTAACTTTATATTTATTTGATTTTCTGTCTATTTTCAACATTTAGACTAAAAATTAAGAAATTATCTATTTTGCACAGATGTTCAACGCTAAAAGAGAGGTTTCTCGAATTCTGGGATGAAGTGTTCTCATTTTTTCATATTTTGCAACAAGAACAATCGGAATCACTCCTAGTGTTTATGTCATCATAACAATATGCAACAAGTACATTACTAACATGTAACCTTATCTATCTTAGAATAGGTTAAATAGTTTAAAGAGTAAAAGCAACGTTTTATAACCACCGGCTCTACGATGAAATGTTGAATAATATATTGAATGAAATATTTAATAAACAACAACATAAATGAAAACAATTCACCCAATATAGTGGATAGGACTTATGGAGGTAGGAGATAGCAATTGACGTTGCATTTAAACTTTTGAAGCAAGTATACGGAAGGGAGTTTTGCGTTCGAGAAAAGAAACTGATGAAAAAACTGAGTAGAAGCAGGGGTTACATTTGACTATTATGACAGTAAAAGGGTGGTACCTAGATGCCAGTCTGGTAGCAAAACTAAATTCATATAGTTGAGTTACCAGAGAAAGAAGCTCGTGAAAATATTTCTGTACAAAATAGAGAGAAGCCACATCCCGTCGGTGAGAAAGTGACCGAAGGTGAGCTGCTAAATCGGGATCGATTACGTTACGATTCCTCCTTAGCGGTACACAAATTATAATTTGAAACAACAAAAGGGCAACAATGACTTCATTTTATATATTGTCCATTATTTGAATAGTGTTATATTCTCTTTCCCTGTTTCTCTCTCTCTCTCTCTCTCTCTCTCTCTCTCTCTCTCTCTCTCTCTCTCTCTGTATATATATATATATATATATCTTTTCATCTTTCTGCATCTCTTTTGCACAAACGTCCCGAAAAACCTAAACCTCCACTGATATCTGGAATATTCATATTACGCTTACGATATCAACTCTCTCTCTCTCTCTCCCTCTCTCTCTCTCTCTCTCTCTCTCTCTCATATAAGCGTCTTGAGAAAAGTAGATCTTCATTGATATATGCAATTCTTTTATTGTATTGTATTGCGTTCTAAAAGTTATTGAATATGTGCCTAGGTTTGAGCAGGACTCCGTGAAGTGCAGCAGCTGGACTTGTTAGAGATCTTGACCCATCGCGGTAGTTCTCTACAGATCCCTGATATTTTAGGTGCACAATCTTACATGCGAACATAACCTTCTTATACTTAAGATCTCATTTTGAGCAAATGTAGAGACCATATTATTCTCTGGAAGTTTCCAGAATGCGCTTCAAACCAATTCTAAGAAACACGGTGTATTTTTCTGCTGTAATTACCTATCCTTGTTTAGATGAATGGAGTTGATGAATGAGTGAAAATATTCACTTAGCAACGTAGAAGCCAACGGTTAATGAGTTTCGTCTGACTAGCGAACCCAATCCACATTATGCAAAAACACTCATATTGATTGCAGAAATTCCATCAACCTAAATTGGGCCTTGTTGTAAACTCTGGCCTAAAGTCACATGGAGGCAGAACCACAACTGAAGCCTATCATTAGCTAGAGACAAGTGGAATAGTTTCCAGTCCTTTTTCAGTAAAATAAGCGATATCACGAACACAGCTGCGACGCTGTTAGCATAGTATTAACAGAGGAAGCATGGTGGGTTCTTTATTTATATATACTAATTAAGCTAAATAACCAAGTTGCTGGAAATCTTTCTGTAACTCTTGCTTTGTTCCCGTAAGTTTTGCTTGTCCCATACTGCAGGCAATTCTAGCTTGTCTGAGATATTAAAAGTACACACGTAACACCATTTGAAAACTTTGAAAACTTTTCAAATATCTCGATTTTTTTTTTTTTGTCAAAACACTTGCGACTAAATCGGCTAACCCACTGCACTGTATTGAGAGTGAGGCGGGAGGTTAGCAACCCGATGTGGACGAAAAACAAGACCTACATAAAGGGCAGATGAACTCTGAATGAGTCAACTAGGGGCGGTGTCTCGATAAACCACCGTGGAGAAAGCAACGAGATACCACTCCACTATCTTTGCTGCGAACAATCATGGCCTTTAAAAACAGACATATAAAGCCCAACGGTGTGAAGAGGGGTCACTTCCAAAGGAAGTAATTCCTCGCCCGGTAAGGTTCGAAATGGGTAACAGGTGATCCTGCAACTCTTAGCACCAACGGCAAAAATAACGAAAAAGGATACTGCCAGCTTTCTGAGAGTCCTCTTGGTCAAAATGAGAGGACGACCCTTCAACATATCTATTACAATAGAATATGCACCAATAATGCGAAGCACTGAGGAAGAAATAGAATCGTTCTACTCCATACTGGATAATGCCAAGGCTCAATGCAAAAGCCAAGAAATGAGAATCATAATGGGTGACTTGAATGCCAAGGTAGGTAAAGATAGGGAAGGTTTTGACGACCAGTAACATTAGATTAAGAATCCGCAACGAACGAGGAGAAAAATCGGTCCAATGGTGTACAACAAATGACCAGGTAATAACTAACACTTGGTTTCAATAACACCTACGACGTCTATGGACACGGAGAAGTCCAGGAGGCGACACGAAAAACCAATAGACTACATAACGATAAACAGGATATGCAGAAATGCAGTGGTTCAATGCAAAATATATCCAAGTGCCGAATGTGGAAGCAACCGCCTCCCAGTCATCTGCAAACTAAGGGTGAAATATAGAAGCCTAGTGCAGCACCAAGACTGCAATACAACACGCTCGTGAATGGCCTCAAGCTGCAGAAAAAAACTGACAGTATGAAAAACAAATACGAAGAACAAATTGGAAAAAGAAACTCAAAATGGAACTCACTAAAATAAGCGTTACTGACATCAGCAAATACCATTGCTCCAAAGGAAATCAGACACAGGAGAAAAACGAGTAGATGACTGAAAAGATTTGCGACATGATGCAAAGGAAACAGAAAATGCTGCCAAGACATGGAATGGAAAACAGGAAACTACACAAATAAATAAGGAGCAAATGCAGACTGGCTAAAGAAGAATGGCTCAACAACAAATGTGCAGAAAAAGAGAAATTGAGCAGGACTAATAAAGTAGACAGGCATAAAGAAATGAGAACTGACAGGACAAAAAAACTGCTCCTCAACAGTGCTATTCATCTGATACATCAGTATACTCTTCTTCTTCCTCCTCTGTTTCTCTCTTTGTACACACACACACACACACACACACACACACACACACACATATATATATATATATATGTGTGTGTGTGTTGTGTGTGTGTGTGTGTGTGTGTGTGTGTGTGTGTGTGTGTGTGTGTGTGTGTGTGTGTGTGTGTGTGTCAAATCCGTTCATGCTCACGGAAAATCTTTCGCGTATTATAATTGAAAATAAGCTGTAACTTTGACAGAAGATTTTATTATTCATTTCTCGATGTTCCCAAGTATTTTCAGTTTCCTTCCGACATCATCTTCAGCGGTGTGAGTTGTGGTACCAAAAATAACCGGAAAACTGTGTTATCAAAAATGACTGTAAATTTTTTCTTACGATCATTTTTTATATTGTGAATGTAGACAGGAATGTTGTTGTAAATGTCTAGAAATTGATGAATGGTCAGACATATGTAATATAAGATGTCTTGTTAATATAATTATTGTATGTCTAACATATATATTCGTTTTCTTGTTTCGTTTTTTTTTTTTTAATCGAAGATACACTCTCCCAAAAGACATTTGAATTGATATATAATGTTGGTTTTACGTAATATATCAGTTGGTGGAAAGGGGTTATTACGGATAATTAAATTACTAGTATTGTATTCTTTATAATATATTATCAATTCTAATTTTTTATTAGGATCAACGGGAGATATATTCGTACGAATAAGATTTTTTAGCTACATGGTTAACCTAGAAAATAATATATTTAGCACCACTAAAATCCCTCCATCTACGTACGATATGTAGATGATATTCTTATATTAGCTAAAAACATAGAAGAAATAATTGTACTCAAAAAACTTCCAAAAACCTCTGTCCTCAAATTCCCATACGAACTTAACAAAGATAATAAAAACCCTTTTCTTGATATTTTCATAGACACAAACAATAACACATTTACTACCTCCACATATAAAAAAACAAGCAGCAAAAACTCTTGCACTTTCAACTATAAGAGTGAATTCCCTAACTACTACAAAATAGCACTTATACACAATTTACTTAACCAAGCACAAATCAACTCCTCTACAGAAAGATATTTTACTCTGAACTAAAAAATATTAAGCAGACTCTCATTAATAATGACTCCTTAAAACACATTGTAGATGAACAAATAAGACGATATTTTAACAATTTCAACATACATCAAACAGAATATGGTACTTCTACAGAAGACCCTAAACATATCAAACTCTTTTATTGCAACCAGATGCACGATAACTACAAACAGTTTGAAAATCATAAAAACTATCATTCGTACTAATATATCTCCCGTTGATTCTAATAAAAAATTAAAACTAATAATTTAAAAAATGTAATAATACTAATTCAATTATCCGTAATAACTCCTCCCCAGCAAATGATGTATTACGTAAAACCAACACTATTTAGATTATTCGGACTATTGATTGCCATTTGTACAACTTTTGGGCCGTTGTACGCTCTGGCCTTCTTCAGGTGCTAGGAATTTTTAACCGACCCCTTAATTACGATCATTACGATCCCTCTAACTCGAATCTCTAAGTTACTTGTTCACCACTGCTGTAGCCTGGTATTGAACTCACAACTGTTTGGGTCAAGTCACTGGAACTAACCAACGTCTATATTTATTGAGCCATGTGTCCTTAATTAATGTTTCTGATTTATTTTATCTATAATAAATAAAAACTACAATTATGCATAGAACTATACGAACTTTTAAAACGTTTATTTACTTGAGAAAAGAAACTTGATCACACTTTATAAAAGGATAATGATCTATTTGTCTTCATATGGAAGATAATGTGATCAAAGGAACAGTACATTCTTTGTATGGAGACATATAGGTTCAATGAATTTTAAAATAAATTTACAAATATTATATATTTAAAATAATCCAGATATAATTTTCAAATGCATCGGCTTAAAAAATGTTGAAAGTTGAACGTAAAAATACTAGAAACTGATTTTGTTTTTTTCTTTTTTTTTTATTAAAACTTTAATGAAGTTCTGTAACTGAATGAACGACAAATACGTGGAAACTGCCTCCTAATTTAATTACATATTAACTTATTAAAGGTATAAGAGAATAACAAATTTGTTTGTGGGATGGAAATTTTTATTTTTCCTTATCTTATTCAGATTAATACAATTGTCATTAGTAATTGAACATTTCGATGAAAGACACAATTTTAAATTTCTAGGCTGTATATTTTATTTGGTTTCTATGTGTCATTTTTTATGTAAAAACTGAATGTAAGTTCACCAATGAAGAGTAAAAATAATCTACTGAAATGTCACAACCAAACAAAAGACGAAGATAAAAGTTTGAAGTCTGAACTTTAAATCTTCTCTCATCATTTTGTAAATCATAAATTTAATCGGACAATGTTTATCTAATTATTTAAAGGATCTATCCATTAATATATCATTTTATATATATATATATATATATATATATATATATATATATATATATATATATATAAAACATAAAAAAGTAATAGTAATATTATCTTAAAAAATATTTTAGGTTTTAGTTAAATTTAAATTAACTATGTAAGCTTTGTAAGTGATCGCTGTGAAAAAATAATTTGTTACTAAATGGACACTAAAGGATTCAGTTCCTAAAAAGTTACAAATTGAATGCAAATCGTGAAACGCATATTGTTTTAGCAATACATATTGCACAAAATAATGAAAACATGTTCTGAAATAAACGGATCTAAAGAGATTATATATTAAAAAAAAGGAAACCTCTTTGAAGTGTATCATTTTATAAAAGAATGAATTCAATTAAATTTGAAGAGTTTGATTAAAAGTTTTTTCTAATATTATCATTGATTAGGATTTGAATTCCACATCGGGTTCTGAAAGGTAGTTGAAGCATCGACATATAGTGGATTTGATTGCTGAAAATAATAAAAACAAGCTATCAGAAATTATATCTATGAGATAGATAGATAGATAGATAGATAGATAGATAGATAGATAGATAGATAGATAGATAGATAGTGTTATATCAGTCTTCTTAGTAAAGAAAATTTGATAGTAGAAACATTGAAATGAATGATTGATAAATTTTATCTGAGAAAGACTTACCGGAGTCCATTTGGCGTTATCTCTTTCTTTATTAAACCGTGCCAATTCGCGCCTATCTTGGTAAGTCGTGATTATTTTCCACAGTACCAAAATTAAAATTCCAACAAGGAAAATTCCACCAATAATTCCAGCAATTAATGCCACTAAATTGATTACTTTCTTGCAATCTGTACAAAATAAAACACGAGAAAATTATTATTATTATTATTATTATTATTATTATTATTATCAAAATTCGATTTCTGCTATGGTCACACTACCTACCAAGTCTACGGAAAGATCTAAGGCAATCCGTGGTGTGTTGTTATGGCTACATTTCATGTTTTTCTATCTCCCATAACATCCTTAGCGTTACAAAGATAAAGTTCTCCTTAGTGTGTGGGCTATGTTACAATCCGCTGAACAAGCCATATCAATTAGTAGGCATTTTTTTCTTTTTGGTTTTTGACAATTATTTTCGGAATATTTGCTTCAGTTTTCCTGTCTGAATGGTGAGATCTTCTATTTCTGTAACCGTGTTTGTTTACATATCTTCCAAAGCCGTGTTTACACATTGTCCAGTGTAAATATTGACCCACTCTATTGTGACGATTTTTACATTTATTTTGGGCAAATACATAACATCCTGAGATTAGATGGTTTATTGTTTTTTGGTATTTGTCACAGGACCTGCATTTTGGATCCACATTATTATGTATGATATTTTCCTGAAAGTTCCTAGTGAAAAGACTTTGGTCTTGCGCTGCAAGGATAAAGCCTTCAGTCTTAGACTTTAATCTAGATGCACGTATCCATCGATGAGTATTAACTTAATCAACATTAGATTTATTGGCACGTTCTGGATATTGGCCATGCAGAGGTTTGTCTTGCCAGTGTGGTTTCATCTGTTCAAGAGCTTTATCTTCGGTTTTATTATTATTATGTTGTCATTTTTCATCATATTTTGATTTCTGCTATGGTCGCACTACCAACCAAGTCTGCGGGAAGACCTAAGGCAGGTCGTAGCGTGTTGTTATAGCTCCATTTCATGTTTTTTCTATCTCCGCCATCATCCCTAGCATTACATAGACAAAGTTCTCTTCACTGTGTGGGCTGTACTTAATAAGACAATTTTTGTATATCTCTTAAGCTGGGGTTTCCAGGGATTTTTTCAATATGTTGTTTTGTTCCATTTTTTATCCTTCCAAGTGCACCTACTATCAATGGCACGATTCTTGTTTTCAATATCCACATTTTTTTCTGTTTCAATTTCCATGTCTTTATATTTTGACAGTTTTTTCAAATTCCTTGGTTGCGATGTTACAATCCGGTGGACAAGCCATATCAATTAATAGACAAGTTTTCTCTTTCTGGTTTTTAACAATAATGTCTGGCCTGTTTACTTCAATTTTTCTGTCTGTGTAGAGGGTGTAATCCCATAGTATGGTGACATCTTCTATTTCTGTAACCGGTGCTGGGTGATGTTCATACCAGTGTTTGTTTACAGATCTTCCTTAGTGTTTGCGCATTGTTCAATATAAATATTGCTCTACTCTATCGTGGCGATTTTTATATTCATTTGGGGCAAATACAGAACAGCCTGAGATTAGATGGTCTATTGTTTCTTGGTTTTTATCACAAAACCTGCATTTTGGATCCATATTATTATGTATAATATTTGCCTGAAAGTTTCTAGTGAAAAGATTTGGGGCTTTTTTACAGAATCTACTAACAGCAAATCTTGTTTTTATTTACTGCCTTCTTTCATTATTGAATATATTTTCTTTCTTCATGTTGCCTTACTAATTGTATCATCCAGTCAGTTGTTGTTTCTATGTATGTTAGTAAGCCAATAGTTGTTGTCTTGTATGACAATTCCAGCTGAATAAAACCTCTTCCACCTTCTTTACGGGGTATGTATAGACGGTCTACATCAGCCTTTGGATGATGCATCTTATGCTTAGAAAGAAGCTTTCTTGTTTTAGAATCCATTCGCCTGATGTCGTTTAGAGTCCAGTTTAAGATGTTGAAACTATATTGGACAACTGCGATTGCAAGGCTCTTAATGGCCATAATTCTGTCCTGAGAATTCAATTCAGTTTTAATATCATTAGTAGCCTTCTATAGTACTCTTTACGCACTATTTCTTTCATTTTTTATGGTGAATTTTTCATTCTCATTTACACCGAGGTATTTATAAGCTTCTTCTGCCTTTAATTCTTTTATTGTTACAGCAGGGTCTAAGCTAATTGAGGAGGTTTCTTGTAGTGCTCCACGTAAAACTGTAGCTTTAGCACATTTATTCAAATTGAATTTCATTCCAATGTCTTCGCTGAAGCATTTTACAGTTTGCAGAAGACCTTCCAGCTCATTATCATTCTTAGCATGCGACTTTAAGTCATCCATGTAAAATGGATAGCTTTTTTCTTTTTCTTTTCTTTTTTTTTTTTTTTTTTGACTATTTTATAACCACATTCTGTCTGATTAAGTTGACTGGTTAATGCTATTAATGATATGCAGAATAGTAAGGGAGACAAAGAATCATATTGAAATATACTATATACTATTATTATTATTATTATTATTTCTTTTGACTCTGTTGTATACTCATTTTATTTGCGGGTCCCAATCGGAGACTTAAGGTCAGAAATGTTATCATGAGATTTTCAATTGAACATTCTTGCCAAACATAAAAATAGAGACACTTAAAAACTTTTACACCATTGTAATGTGTGAGCTGTGCATATGAGAACAATGTTTTTGTATTTCTTTAAAACTTTGCCTACCAGGGATCCCTTTACTTAGTCTAGCAGAATCTTTTCCAACCAAACCCAGGGCTTAAACACAACTAGAATTAATGATATCTCCACGTACCACATTTTTCAGATTTTCGCTATAAGATCTTTGTGTTGTAATAGTTTCTGAATGTCCAAAATTACATTATAGTTTGCAGAAACTGTCGCGTCAATAAGAAAATATATTCTGCTATTGTGGAAGTAGCTTTGATTGTTCTGTCTGTGTGTATTGTAAAACCCCATAAAATTACTACTAGTCTTATATCTATATTCAGATTTAAGTGGCGTTCATATCAAATTTTTGGAGTGTCATTGCCATAACAGTTGCAGATTTCCAGTGCATATATTGTCCCATCTTGTTATGTCGAGTTTTAGATTAAAATATGATTCGTTGTTTCTGTATATTCATCACTGAATCTGCATTTTAAGTAAACACAATTTTTCAGTATGTGGGTTTTATAATTTCTAGTTAGCAAACATTGATCCTGTGTAAGAAGAATAAAATATTTGGTTTTAGCTTTTGAATCTGCACTGCGTAGACACTGATGAATGCGTGGTTTATGCATCATACATATATTAAGGTAGTAATTCACTTCATTGGTCCTATAAACAAGTATAATTCTAAAAACTAGTAAATAAACAGATTTTGCTTTTAGATCCCCATTTTTCTTGTTAAAGTTATACAAATAACTTTATCTATTAAACTGCCTTTGAGGGTACATGGTTATGGATAAGTGTTGTTTAGATCCAGTGACTTGACGCAAACTGTTGTAAGTTCAATACCTGACCACAACAGTGGTTAACAGATTACGTAGGGAGTTAAGTTAAAGGGAGATAACTAAGATATCCAGACGTAAAACTAGAATAATATATCCTCATTGATCGAAATAAAGGGTTCAGCTTAACATTCCCTGAAGAAAGCTGGAGCGTACAACGGCCTAGTCATCGTGAATATGGCAATAGTGATGAGGGTAACATGTAAACAATGGAAATAAGTAAAATACCTCATTTCAGAAGTATAGACAAATATTGTAAACTTACTTTTAAAACTAATAATCTAAAGATGTATACTTTAACGACTTTCTGATATACACTGAAAAACTTAGCAAAAATCTGCTATTGTAACAATTTATATTCAACGAGTTACACATATTATGAAAAAAGATATTAAGAGAAATATGATATCATATTTCGGTGAATTCCTGGTATTGCAACAAAACAGCTTACTTGTTGGAATAAAAGTTATTTGCAAAGGTTTCGAAATAAAAATTCTGAAATTTTTATGCAGCATTTATGCTGAATTTTACCTGAATGAACAATAGATACCTCCTCAAATATTTACCTTGTTTCTTCAATATTGACAGTTTATCTATTCCATTTCTGTAGCGAACAATACAGTCATTTATTTCAACCATACACTCTTCCCTACCATCTGAAACATAAAAGAAAAATGATAATTAAATGTATTAATTTCTTACCAAAATTGAAAAACATATTTCTGGGTTATGTCAATATGTTTTGCGCATGAATTTGCTTAGAGCAAAACATTTAGCATTTTACAATAGGTGGCATCTGAACATTTGATTTCGTTTCATACAAGAATGAAACATAAAATCTTTACATATTCTGAAATTTGATATTCCAATGAATCTTTCTATAATATTCGAATGTATATTGTTAATTTAAAATGATTTTATGTTAAAGGTGAAAATAGAGGAAAACGGATATATATATATATATATATATATATATATATATATATATATATATATATAATCTTTTCACTCCAAGCAAAGCATTCCATTGCCACTATATAGGAAATGTCAGAAGGAGGGTGATAGACGGATAAGGATAGCGAGGATGGGGGTTGGGTAGATGGGAGGTGTGTTTAAGAGAATGGATGCGAGTTAGTGTTTGGAGGTGTATAGTGACCATACATATAAACTCCTGGAGATTATAGCTGTCGGGGAAGTAAGTGTATGGAAGGGAATTCCACAGGCGGGAAATGCGAGAAAAGTAGTTGTTAGAGTAAAAATTGCGGTTATATCTTATCTGTTTCACTGTAAAAAGGTAGGACCTTGTAGCTAATCTAGTATCTCGTGCAAATTCATACCTAGGTAGCACCAGTGATCTAAGTTCATCGGAGCAGAAGCCATGAAAGTATTTATAGTAGAGGCACAGGGAAGCCACGTCACGCCTGTGAGCGAGTGACTGCAGGCGGTCTGCCAAGTCGGTATCGATCACATTACAGATTCTCCGTTGTATTTTGTCAAGAAGCCCGAGGAGAATAGAAGAAGTACCTGACTAGATGTGGCAGCAGTATTCAATACACGGGCGGATAGTAGACTTATAAATGTCCAGGATAGATCCAGACAGGAAAAACTTTAGCAATGGATTCGATATAGTCATTCCACTTGAGGTCCGCTGAGAGTGTGAGACCAAGGAGGCGTAGTGTTTAACTCCCTGAGAAGCAAGCCTGTTCCATGCTAATGGGAGGCAGGAGCGATTGTCTATGATGGTTAATTGATAGCAGCTTCGTTTTGGAAGCATTAAAATTTACGAGCCATTTCTTGACCCAGTCCACTACGGATTGGAGGTCCTTCTCAAGCCCGGCAGCGAGGTTCGCTTTGTCCCCCACACCATATTTTTGATCGAGGTGAGAGTATGTGGTATCATCGGCGTACATGCCTACTTGGGATCTTATGGCATTGGGGAGATCATTAATGTAGATCAAAAAGAGTGTAGGACCTAGGATAGAGCCTTGAGGGACATCCGCGTTCTAAGGTAGTTTTGGGAGGCATGTCCGTTTAATACCACCTTCAATGTGCGGTTAGAGAGGAATGACTGGATTAGGTCAAACACATATCAAGTTATACCATAGCTCCACAGTTTCTGTAGGAGGCCAGCATACCAGACTCTGTCGAACGCTTTTGAGATATCCAAGGCAACGGTTCGGACTTCGCCATTCCTGTGAAGAGCCTGGTATATGTACTCGGTAATGGTCGTTAGCATATCAGCAGTAGACCTGGTGAAGCGAAAACCGTACTGTTTGTACGAGAGAAGCCTGTGGACCGTGAGATGCTGAATCACTTCGGCGTTGATAATGGCTCCGAAAACTTTGCCGAAGATCGGAAGGAGACTGATAGGGCGGTAATTAGCGGGGTCTGAGGGTTCGCCAGTATTCTTAAATATAGGAACTACAGAGGAGGACTTCCAACAGGCAGGAAGCAGATAGGCAAAAGTTGGAGAGCTTAGAGAGGACAGAGGAGAGTTCAGGGGTACATTTCTTCAAGACTATGATTGAGATTCCGTCCCTCTGTTCACTTTGTGAGGGTCAAGTTTTGAGATTATTTTAATGACCAGCGAGGTTGTAATGTGAACGTCATTCAGTTGTTCCTCAGTTCTAGGTGGAAAGTCAGGTGTACATACTCTAGACGAATCCAGTCTCGAATTGGTGGAGAATCTGCGAGTAAAGCATTCAGCCTTGTCTGCTGAAGAGGTGAGGACCTCGAATTCATTGATTAGTGGGGGTATTGAGGTCTTACTCTTGTTGAGCACGCTTTTACAGAGTCGCCAGTAGTCTTTGGCGCCAAACTTACAGGATGCTATGCGTTGCTTCATTCTGGCAGCAAACAACATCTTAGCTTCGTTAAGTATCTTTTTGCACTTATTATGAGCTGAGGTCCGACGCGTGACTTCGATAGAGCCGGAAAAATGATTCCGGTGAGCAATAGCGGCCGAGCAACCGGCCGAAACCAGGGGGACGAGCGGGAATTAAGCTGAAATTCCCTGGCTGGGATGAAAGCATCGATACCAGCCTTAACCCAAGAGGAGACCTCTGATGCGCAGTCTTCAACGGGAAGACTAAAAACGTTGTTCCAAGGGACGTCACACAGGGAGTTGCGGAACGAGTCCCAGTCTGCTCTTTGGTAGCAGTAGGATATTCTGCTGGTCTGGATTTCTTTGGTTGAGTGGGGGTGGAATGAGATGTTAACGGATACTACGACGTGGTCAGAGTTTCCAAGAGGGCAGAGCTGCTTGGCAGTGCAAGAGTTTGGGATGGAAGTGAAGCAGAGGTCTAGTAGTGAGTCCCTTCCATTTAGGTTATTGGAGAAATGCGTGGGGAAATCCACCACTTGCGTAAGAGATTGGGTTATTAAAAAATTCATGGTGTGGACACTAGCAAGATCGATGACAGAGTCTTCATGCCACTTTGTGTGGTGGGCGTTAAAGTCACCAAACACAAATATATGGACAGAGGGATGAGAAGAAATGGCCTTATCGATATTGTTAGAGATGTTATCAAGGACCGAGCCGTTAGAGAAGGAGGGTGGGCGGTAGAGAAAGAAGAGATAGCTAGTCGAGCTTAGAAGTGAGAGACAGAAGCATATGAAAGAATGATCCATGCGCGATATGGCACTACAGGAACCCCGATATTATTTGACTGTTGATCAGAGCAGCCTCTCAAGATGCTACGCAAGAGTTCGGGCTCCTAACTACCAGTCGGAAGCAGCAACCAGGAAACTGCCAACCCGGTACCCTCAGAATGAAGAGGCGTTGCCACCATACTCAAATACTGCAAAGAGATTGCGACTGAACTAACACTAAGACCGAAGGAGAAGGGAAGAGAACCGGTAACCCCTTCCTAAACAAGAAACAAGGCGATCACCTCTACTCTTGTTCAAAAGAAGGGGGTTTGCGCCATGTATAACGCTTCTATTTTAAAAATAAAAAAGAGAACAAAAGGTAAACATCTGCTGCTTAGAGATTATGATCTCGCTGACAGTAAGTGTTTCTAAGTGGTTTGATAGGTTCAGAAATGGAATTTTATTAACTGGATGCAGAGAACATTCCGGCACATATGCAGCCCTTAATTATAACCAAATTGAAGCACCGAGTAAAATAACTCAGATCACACGACACGTTAATTCGCAGAGACAGTCTACATATCTCAGATGAGCGTTCAAGGTCATCGGAAAACACTTGCGTACATTAATCGCTATAATGTTTGGGTGTTTCATAATTTAACGGACAAAAATTTAACTACGATTCTCTTCAAACGCAACAAAAACGAACCATTTTTTAATGATCAGTTACAGACGATGAAAAATATATTGTATGCTGCAATGTAGAATGAAAATGTGTATCTGATGGGATTAAAGAGACATTAAGCGAGATGAGCTCCTTCCGCAAAATCAGAGGTTAAATTCAGGAAAGTCTTCCCAAATGAACCTATTAAAGGGAGGAATTGATGAAAAACCAATATCGGAATAACGTCAAGCTTTATGTCTCTTTTCCGACACAGGTTGGCTGAGATGTTTTACTTAATCCACGGTACTCATCTGATCTTGCACCAGCGGTTTAGCACTTACACTGAACTTTAGAAAAATTTTTTAATTGCAAGAATTTTAATTCTCAGTAAACTTTTAAAACCACTTAGACCAGCCCCTCATACAGAAAGATGCCGTCCAAGGAGGATAAAATAATGAAAAGAGAGTGAAAATTAGTAGAACAAAAGGGTACGTATGTATCTGAATAAATCTATGCACAATTACCTAAGTACTATCTTTTTAAATTCACTTAAAATCAATGCTTACTTTTATTCCAACCAATAATAATAATAATACGTATAAATTCATTCTGTCGTTGCGCCGTGTAAACGTATTACACATGACATCACTTGAGTGATGAGCGAATACTTGAATTCTTATGTTCCAAAACATAAAAGGACCAACAAAATCTCGTCAACCATATTGGCAATATCAACTTCTTCATAATGACTGTAACAGTTTAAAGTGATTAAATAAAAGCAGAACCAAACATAAACTTTGAACAGTTTATCTACGGTTTTCATTCAATGTATATGTATAAAATTTTATTCGTATACTAGAAAAAAAATTAAATTAAAAAATTATACATCAATGTTCTAATTAGTCTGTGTTGATAAATGGTAGACCAGGAACCAAGAGAAATAATAAAAGTCAAAAGTTAATTAGAGAAGCAAAAACAGAGACGTTGTGCAGAGTCACGATCGTTCACATCCATAAAATTAAAATCGTAAAGATAGACTCAAAATGCTATAAGGAATTTTTCACTTTCGGTATTTTAAACTATTTAGATTTTTTACACACTCCATAGTTGGAGGTGAGTTTTGTTTGTGGTAGCTGTGGTTTCTTTTTATTTTATTATTTAAAAACTAGTGAACTCGATATGACAACAATTGACGCATGAAAACACGATATCCTAATAGCCGCAGAGAAATACAGTGCTTGCATTTGACACAAAACTCACAAAAATCTTTGATAATGGTTTATGAAAGCAGAAGGTATTGGGCATAATACTGTAGGATATAATGTGTTTATTTAGATCCTGTCCAAAATTCTCAAATCTTACCGTTTGATTGTTTTCTGTCTTCGAACGTTTCAACAATCACCGTATCCACATCGTAGCAACGATCGACGCATTTTTGATTTTCTTCAGGTTTCTGCGATATGACACACTTCACGCAATCTTCAAATTTTCCACATTTGCCACAAGTCTAAAATGAAACAAAACATGATTAGCAATTGGAAAATACTTCAAGATTCCAGAATGGAGGCTAAATCTGAGAATCATTATTTTAACTGGTATTTATTTTTAATAACATTTTAATCACTACCTTACACAAACCATCGCTCTCTCCTACTCATTGCCAATGTAAAGTTGCAATAAAACGCAACTAAAAGTATTAAGATGATAATGAACACTAATTAGAATTAATAATAATGTTGGATAATGCTTCATCTTATAAAAATGAAATAAAATGAACGAATTCAGTGCAGTAATCTAATGACGATTAACAGAAAATGCCTTGAAAATTGATATTTACTGAATAAAACACAGGTATCAATACTAACATTATAGGTATTAACTCATTTCCTCTTGTCCCTCGTGGAAGTATGTAACACAATATCGGCTTCATGTGCAAAGCGGATACGCGTACATTCAGGCTACGGACAATAATTGCTGAGTCTTGTCAATCCATGCTGGTGTCACTATTCATCAACCTTTCGTCCTTGGTGCAATGAGAATGATGCCGCAGTGTTGAGATCCTGAGACTAGGCTTCTCCATAGTTTAAAGAGGACAGATAACACGCTTTGATCTCAATCCGCTTACATCGATACATGCCTGTTTTTACAACGTTTAAATCTTTGTCTAACTCAAGAAATTGATTGTTCGTAAAATGATTTTCGTGGGTCTAATTGAATGACTCTTGATCCGTTAAATAAATTTTTCTGAATTTTTTTTTAATAATCATATCGCCCCAAGCAAGGCATTTTACTGCCACTGTTGTGTAGGGGGTTACATAGGAGGAAAGTTATGGGAAAGAGTGACAGGTTATAGGGAATATCAGGAAATGGGTACGAGAAGGATGAGAATACTGATGAGAGTGGAGTGGACGGAGAAAGGAGCATGAGAGAGAGGATGCAGGTTAGTGAGATAGGAGATAACTATTGACTTTACATTTAAATTCTTGGAGATTGTAGCTGTCGGGGAAGCAAGTAAACGAAAGGGAATTCCACATGCGAAAAGTGTGAGAAAAGAAGCTATTGAAGTAGAATTTGCGTTTACATTTTATTGGTTTCACAGTAAAAGTAAACTAAAATATGCGTCAAAAGTTAAGAGTAGGTACCCCAAAATAAGAGAAAATATTACTATCGTCGCCACACATCTTAGATAAGAAATATTTGATCATTTAGAATTTGTTCCCACAAATTGAAGCATAGAATATTTATTCTATGATTCTCTTTTAGCTAAAGAGGTCTGAATTTTCAGAAATCGCGTTTCCTTATCAAATATTCTATTAAATTTGGATGGTATTAATTTCAAGACAAAACATCTCTAAAAACTAATCATTGCTTCTACAATGATCTCCACAGAATTCGTGGTAAACTTTACGTTATTTCCTCTTCTGACTGTCAGTCTGATTTTCATTTACAAGTGACATTTCACTATGTGAAAGGCAAATGCCATTTATAAAATCTTATTTTACCGAAAGCGTCTATTTTAAAATATTCTCAACGCGTTAGAACAATTTCATTTCAGATTAAAAAAAAAGAAAGGAATTACCGGCACCCTCTCTGTTCTTTTTATCAGCCAACAAATCGAAAAGAAAACAAGGAAATTGCCAAAGTTTTTGAATAAAATAATAGAAAAAAAACTGAAGAAACAAATAAATGAAATGAGAACCACCCAACATAATAGAGTGGTACGGAATAATGTAACCTCGTTACACGGAGTGGCTCAATTCAAATTCCATTCCGTATTTCTTTAATTTTTGTCAAAAAATTTTGTTCCAATTTGTAAAATTGATTAATAAATTTTACGTACCGGACAGTTCTCGCAGGTTCTGCCTTTATATCCTGATTTTTTGTTGCATTGGCAAACACCGCACACACATTGACCATAACCATTGCAGGTTTTCTAAATCCCAAAAATAAGAATAAGGACTTTTAATAACATAAAATGAAATACTTTATCAAATAGCTTGTAACTTGAATTTTCTACGTAATAAGAACTTAAAGAACAAATCATATTGAATGTTTTCACTTTGCGAATATCACAAAATATGCACAAAAAATGAATATAAATATTTGAAATCTTATACGAAAGAAACTATAATTTCTCTCAACTTTACTATATTTTACTTTTGTAGTAATTATTTTTATTAAATTTCAATAATATTGTTAGTTATCGTATTATTGTTAGTTTCATCTTTATTATTATCCTAAATGTTTTTAGTGAGATGCCTTCTAACTCTTAAATGTTTCGGTCGGATAATGATGGTCACATCTCAGCTCCAATATACAACTTACAAACACAACACTTTCCTTAGAACTTTATATTTTGTTCTGTTTTTACTTGCATTTGTTTTCTAACCACATGTCAGGTAATAAGGACTTAGGTCATGCAAAGAAAATTATTTTTTGTTGTTCCACTTAATTAAATAAACGAAAACTGCAATTAAAAAAAAACATGAATGAACAAAGTTATTTTCAGGATATGGGCTGTGCTTGTTAGAACATTTTGTGTTTACTGAAGAATGTATTATTATTATTATTATTATTATTATTATTATTATTATTATTATTATTATTATTATGTTGTCATTTTTCACCATATTTCGATTTTTGCTATGGTTGCACTATCTACCATGTCTGAGGGAAAAACTAAGCAGATCGTGGCGTGTTGTTATGGCACCATTTCATGTTTATTCTAGCTCCTTTACCGTTACATAGACAAAGTTCTCCTTACTGTGTGGGCTGTACTTAACAAGACAATTTTTTGTATATCTCTTAAGCTGGGATTTCCAGAGATTCTTTCAATGTGTTGTTTTGTTCCATTTTTATCATTCCAAGTGCACCTACTATCACTGGCACGATTCTTGTTTTCAATTTCCACATTTTTTTCTATTTCAATTTCCAGGTCTTTATATTTTGACAGTTTTTCGAATTCCTTGGTTGCTATGTTACAATCCGCTGGACATGCCATATCATTTAATAAGCAAGTTTTTTCTTTCTGGTTTTTAGCAATAATGTCCGGCCTATTTGCTTCAATTTTTCTGTCTGTGTAGATGGTGTAATCCCATAGAATGGTGACATCTTCTATTTCTGGAATCGGTGTTGGGTGACGTTTATACAAGTGTTTATTTACAGATTTTCCATAGTGTTTGCACATTGTTCGATGTAAATATTGCCCCACTCTATCGTGGCGATTTTTATATTCATTTGGGGCAAGTACAGAACAGCCTGAGATTAGATGGTTTATTGTTTCTTGGTGTTTATCACAAAATCTGCATTTTGGATCCATATTATTATGTATAATATTTGCCTGAAAGTTCCTAGTGAAAAGACTTTGGTCTTGCGCTGCAAGAATAAAGCCTTCAGTCTCAGACTTTAATCCAGATGCACGTAACCATTGATGAGTATTAACTTTGTCAACATTGGATTTATTGGCACGCTCTGGATATTGGCCATGCAGAGGTTTGTCTTGCCAGCGTTGTTTCATCTGTTCAACAGTTTTATCCTTGGCTTTCATTTTCATATTTTTTGCCGCAATAGTTGGTTATTGGCTTCTGTTTTGCTTTTTTTACAGAATCTACTAACTGTAAATCTTGCCTTCTTTTATTATTGAATATTTTTCTTTCTTTCTTCATATTGGCTTACTAATTGTATCATCCAGTCCGTTGTTGTTTCTATGTATGTTAGTAAGCCAATAGTTGTTGTCTTGTATGACAATTCTAGCTAAATAAGACATCGTCCACCTTCTTTTCGGGGTATGTATAGACGTTATTATTATTATTATTATGTCATTTTTCATCATATTTCGATTTCTGCTTTGGTCTCACTACCAACCAAGTCTGCGGGGAGACCTAAGGCAGGTAGTGGCGTGTTGTTATGGCTCCATTTCATGTTTTTCTATCTTCCCTATCATCTCCAGCATTACATAGATAAAGTTTTCCTTAGTGTGTGGGCTGTACTTAATAAGACAATTTTTTGTATATCTCTTAAGCTGGGGTTTCCAGGGATTCTTTCAATGTGTTGTTTTGTTCCATTTTTTATCATTCCAAGTGCACCTACTATCACTGGCACAACTCTTGTTTTCAATTTCCACATTTTTTCTATTTCAATTTCCAGGTCTTTATATTTTGACAGTTTTTCAAATTCCTTGATTGCTATGTTACAATCCGCTGGACAAGCCATATCAATTAATAGACAAGTTTTCTCCTTCTGGTTTTTAACAATAATGTCTGGCCTGTTTGCTTCAATTTTTCTGTCTGTGTAGATGGTGTAATCCCATAGAATGGTTACATCTTCTATTTCTGTAACCGGTGCTGGGTGATGTTCATACCAGTGTTTGTTTACAGCTTTTCCATAATGTTTGCATATTGCCCAATGTAAATATTGCCCAACTCTATCGTGGCGATTTTTATATTCATTTGGGGCAAGCACAGAACAGCCTGAGATTAGGTGGTCTATTGTTTCTTGGTGTTTATTACAAAACCTGCAATTTTGGATCCATATTATTATGCATAATATTTGCCTGAAAGTTTCTCGTGAAAAGACTTTGGTCTTGTGCTGCAAGAATAAAGCCTTCAGTTTCAGACTTTAATCCAGATGCACGTAACCATCGATGAGTATTAACTTTGTCAACATTGGATTTATTGGCACGTACTGGATATTGGCCATGCAGAGGTTTGTCTTGCCAGCGCTGTTTCATCTTTTCAAGAGCTTTATCTTTGGCTTTCATTTTCATATTCTTTGCCGCAATAGCCGGCTCTTGGCTTCCGTTCTGCTCTTCTACAGAATCTACTAACTGTAAATCTTGTTTGAATTTACTGCCTTCTTTTATTATTGAATATTTTTTCTTTCTTTCTTCATGTTGCCTTACTAATTGTATCATCCAATCCTTTGTTGTTTCTATGTATGTTAGTAAGCCAATAGTTGTTGTCTTGTATGACAATTCCAGCTGAATAAGACCTCTTCCACCTTCTTTACGGGGTATGTATAGACGGTCTACATCAGCCTTTGGATGATGCATCTTATGCTTAGAAAGAAGCTTTCTTGTTTTAGCATCCATTCGCCTGATGTCGTTTAGAGTCCAGTTTAAGATGTGAAAGCTATATTGGACAACTGGGATTGCAAGGCTATTAATGGCCATAACTCTGTTCTGTGAATTTAATTCAGTTTTTAATACCATTCGTAGCCTTCTATAGTACTCTTTACGCACTATTTCTTTCATTTTTTTATGGTGAATGTTTTCACTCTCATTTACACCTAGGTATTTATAAGCTTCTTCTGGTTTCAATTCTTCAATTATTATCATTATTATTATTATTATGTCATTTTTCATCATATTTCGATTTCTGCTTTGGTCTCACTACCAACCAAGTCTGCGGGGAGACCTAAGGCAGGTAGTGACGTGTTGTTATGGCTCCATTTCATGTTTTTCTATCTTCTCTATCATCCCCAGCATTACATAGATAAAGTTTTCCTTAGTGTGTGGGCTGTACTTAATAAGACAATTTTTTGTATATCTCTTAAGCTGGGGTTTCCAGGGATTCTTTCAATGTGTTGTTTTGTTCCATTTTTTATCATTCCAAGTGCACCTACTATCACTGGCACAACTCTTGTTTTCAATTTCCACATTTTTTCTATTTCAATTTCCAGGTCTTTATATTTTGACAGTTTTTCAAATTCCTTGATTGCTATGTTACAATCCGCTGGACAAGCCATATCAATTAATAGACAAGTTTTCTCCTTCTGGTTTTTAACAATAATGTCTGGCCTGTTTGCTTCAATTTTTCTGTCTGTGTAGATGGTGTAATCCCATAGAATGGTTACATCTTCTATTTCTGTAACCGGTGCTGGATGATGTTCATACCAGTGTTTGTTTACAGCTTTTCCATAATGTTTGCACATTGTCCAATGTAAATATTGCCCAACTCTATCGTGGCGATTTTGATATTCGTTTGGGGCAAGCACAGAACAGCCTGAGATTAGGTGGTCTATTGTTTCTTGGTGTTTATCACAAAATCTGCATTTTGGATCCATATTATTATGCATAATATTTGCCTGAAAGTTTCTCGTGAAAAGACTTTGGTCTTGTGCTGCAAGTATAAATCCTTCAGTTTCAGACTTTAATCCAGATGCACGTAACCATCGATGAGTATTAACTTTGTCAACATTGGATTTATTGGCACGTACTGGATATTGGCCATGCAGAGGTTTGTCCTGCCAGCGCTGTTTCATCTTTTCAAAAGCTTTATCTTTGGCTTTCATTTTCATATTTTTTGCCGCAATAGTTTGTTCTTGGCTTCTGTTTTGCTTTTCTACAGAATCTACTAACTGTAAACCTCGTTTGTATTTACTGCCTTCTTTTATTATTGAATATTTTTTCTTTCTTTCTTCATGTTGCCTTACTAATTGTATCATCCAATCCTTTGTTGTTTCTATGTATGTTAGTAAGTCAATAGTTGTTGTCTTGTATGACAATTCCAGCTGAATAAGACCCCTTCCACCTTCTTTACGGGGTATGTATAGACGGTCTACATCAGCCTTTGGATGATGCATCTTATGCTTAGAAAGAAGCTTTCTTGTTTTAGCATCCATTCGCCTGATGTCGTTTAGAGTCCAGTTTAAGATGTGAAAGCTATATTGGACAATTGGGATTGCAAGGCTATTAATGGCCATAACTCTGTTCTGTGAATTTAATTCAGTTTTTAATATCATTCGTAGCCTTCTATAGTACTCTTTACGCACTATTTCTTTCATTTTTTTATGGTGAATGTTTTCGCTCTCATTTACACCTAGGTATTTATAAGCTTCTTCTGGTTTCAATTCTTTTATTGTTACAGCAGGGTCTAGGCTAATTGAGGATGTTTCTTGTATTGATCCACGTAAAACTGTAGCTTTAGCACATTTATTCAAATTAAATTTCATTCCAATGTCTTCGCTGAAGTATTTTACAGTTTGCAGAAGATCTTCCAGCTCATTATCATTCTTAGCATATAACTTTAAGTCATCCATGTAAAATAGATGGCTTATTTTCTTTTGGCCTATTTTATAACCACATTCTGTCTTATTAAGTTGACTGGTTAGTGCTATTAATGATATGCAGAATAGTAAGGGAGATAAAGAATCACCTTGAAATATACCTCTTTTGATATTTATTTCATCAGACTTATAGGTTCCATTTATATGATTGAGGTAAAGGGTTGTTTTCCATATAGACATGCACTGTTTGATGAAATTGATGATGACGGGCGATATCTTGTATATATTTAAGGTCTTTAAAATCCAGTCATGTGGCACACTATCGAATGCCTTTCGGTAGTCTATCCAGGCAGTACTAAGATTTTTCTTTGTACTGTAGCAGTTTTCCAGGATCATTTTGTTAATTAGCAATTGGTCTTTACAACCATAGCAGCCACGTTTGTACCCTTTTTGTTCAAGCGGTATCATGTCATTTCTTTCTAAGAATAAATATGTCTGTTTTGTTAAAATAGATGTTAGTAGTTTATATGTTGTCGGAAGACATGTAATTGGTCTGTAGTTTTTCGGGTTGTTTGTGTCACCATTCTTGGGTAGAAGAAATGTAATTCCTTTGATCATCCATGCAGGAATTTTAGTGGGATCGTCAACCATTTCTTGGAGTTCTTTGGCTATTTTTTTATGTGCTGCATTTAAATAATATAGCCAAAAGTTAGGAATTTTTTAAAATAATATAGCCAAAAGTTAGGAATTTTTTATTATTATTATTATTATTATTATTATTATTATTATTATTAACGTTGTTGTTGTTGCTGCTGCTGTTATCGGCTTCCATTTTATTATTATTATTTTCAGAGCAAATACATTGGTAGCTCTAACTAGGGTAAAGAGACAACAGATTTCTGACATATTCATTACTTTTTCTATTAATCTCTCCAAATTTCTTTCCATTGTTGCAACATTTTTCCCTTTGCCAATCTTTTTACAAAGTTATTGTAATTGTTTCCAATACGTCTGTGATTACATTCATGTGATTATCTATTTATATTTCCACTTTAAACAGCATCTCTACTCACAATAATTCTTTTGGTTTTAAATTACGGTCCGATAGGTGAGATATAATCATTATATGTTAGTTATCCTAGAAGGAGAACTGATATCTTCACCTGGGAAAGTGTCCAATATTCCATGCATTTAATATAATTACGTCTGATTACACGAGAATATGCATTTATTCAATATACATTTATTTTTAGGTTTTAATGTGTTATTGCTTTATTACTAAATATGCGTATCGATTAAGACTAATTTTCTTGATATAATTCTTTAAAATATTTTCTCACATTTATTATCTAGTGACTTCTGGAGTTCTCATCGCATCAATACACACCTCACTATTCTATACGATTGGGTCCGTACCGTCAAAAATGACGATAAAATATTTATATAGATATGACGTCTAAAATGACAGCAATATATATATTGATGTACCTACTATTGAGTATCTTACATAAAGACATTAGAAAAAAGCAAAATAATCCCAACACCTAAGCGTGACAGGAAAGAAATATATTTAGAAATAATTGGAAACCACTTCAAGTTCGAAAATAATATCTACATTTGAAATAATAACAAATCTGAGCTGCAACTCTAAAAACGTAATTTATGCTCTAAAATGCGATGAATGCGCAAAAAATATAGATGAGTGCGACACAATACCTAAATAAATAAGTAGCCCTGCTCAGAAGTAACATTAAATTAACCAATAACAAGAAATTGTACGTCTTTCAGCACTTACACGTATGTAGTGGAGGTAAATTCAGAGTAATGCCTATCTGTCAAAATGCTGATTATGATATGCTTATGATGCAGGAAGAAATATTTACAAAAAATACAAGCCTTCCCTTAACAAAATAACATGAAAACGTAAGACACACACACACACAGACACACCAAATTCAGACACGCTAAAAAAATCGCGAAAAATAGTATTCCAAAAACAACGAAAAGAACTAAATGACCCGTAGAATTTAATCAAAATCTCTGAAAACAATTTTGAAGTATAAGGACTAAATCAAATTTCGCAAGTCATTGTAAAAGTTTTATGGCAACGAACAAACACACATCCATGTGAACTTTCTGACCTACCACTTATCTATATATACACGGCATTCTCGTCCGTGAGAATACCGTCACAAATTTACTCGCCTGAAGAGAGTCAACTTTGGACACGAAACACGTGTAGCGACACAAATACCATTATGGACACTTAAAATATTATACAAAAATCAAATAATAATAATAATAACAATTAATCTACACTTAAAACAAAACCTTCCCGGCTTCTACTTTTTTCTTCTATGCCAATTTCTCTCGTTGGAACAACCCCTATTTCTGTTTTTAATGTACCACTACAGCAAGAGAATGTCGCCAACAGAAGACAAAACTTTGGAGCAACTCCTGAGTCTACATAAACACCCAAAAGAGGAAAACCTTTAATTAAGTGGACATTATATTAAATCACACCACAACCCGAGAAAACAAAGAAGAAATACGAATAACAGATAAACTATTGGAATATCTCAAGAAACTATATGAACAATTTAATGAGATTACCGACTCATACATACAGGGCAAAGCATTTAAAATAAAGAAACAAAACCTCAAAATGTGGGGGATTCTTAATGAACCAAAGAAAATTAGCATTTTACAAAGCAATCAAAAACAAAGATACTGCCGCCGTATACAGAACATTTAAAAATGGGGAAAACCCCTTAATACCAAGAACATTTCGAGAAATAATAATGGCCCATGATACTGAGGAGCTAAAACAAATTAAAATGGCCTTCGGCCTAACCAAACTACAGGCTAACATTGACATACAAGAAGTCAGAACAATAAACTATAAAAAATACACGGAAATAGACAACACACTACCAACAAAAATAAAAGACACATACCCTAAAGAAACAAAAATGCTTATCAGAATTATGGGAATTTAAATGCAAGGAGGAAAAAGAGAAATCCTGAAAAATTCTAGAAAAGAAAATAACGCGGATGAAAACACTACCAAATTAAGAGGAACAGAACAATAAGAAAACAAGAAGCGCAAAACAAGTCCTTAGTAAGAAAGGAAACTCTGGACAAAATACATACCCAGGAAACCAATATGAACAGCAAAATAGAGATAAGCATTTCAGAGCATACTATCACACACAGACACATTCATACATCGGGTACAATCACCAAGTCACACCGAACTATTCACTAACGGACCCACACAACAAACAACTATTTAATAATAATAATTTTAATATTCACGTATCTACACATCCACCCATCAAATACACTCACCAAGACGTACCAGGCCACCAACCAACGAGCCCACGTAACGGGCTGCTATTTCATAACACAAGCAGACAAAACTACCAAACATTCCCCACAGCACAAAATGGACAACACTACTTCTACAAATCCCACAGTCGAAACACACACACACACACACACACACACACACACACACACACACACACACACACACAGAGATATGCCAACACCATATTTTTAAATCCAAACACCTACTAGCCAGAAATTTTAAAACATATAAATAGAGGTATCTCAACAACTAGAAAACACTTTTAGAACATCCGATCCGAAGGAAATAACCAATTAAAAATATACAAAACCTGTTATTAATCTTTCCTCATATCTTTTAAAATAAACTTTCTAAAGTTAGATCTAAAATTCTGTCCCACCCCAAAAAGTAGCATTACAGATCTAAAAAAGACCTTAAAGAATTTGAACGA
Organism: Ascarosepion bandense; assembly: GCA_037127315.1. Classification (NCBI taxonomy): domain Eukaryota; kingdom Metazoa; phylum Mollusca; class Cephalopoda; order Sepiida; family Sepiidae; genus Ascarosepion; species Ascarosepion bandense. Next base: position 448,543 of record JBBBDQ010000566.1, on the reverse strand, counting down.
AAATTTAGATTTACAGAAGCATTACACAATAAAAACAATACTACAGATAGCTCAATAGTAAGAAACAAAACTAAATATTTCTCAAATAAGAATAAAAATTCAAACGAAATGAACATTTTCTTTGAAAAACTCTGGGGCACAGATTTTAAAACAATCACAGCCTACATAACAATCTCACGCACAAACAAAAGCTAGCATTAAAAACATCCGTGAGAACAATGACGTAATAATAAAGGATGGAGAAAAGGGCAGTCCTGAAATCATTATATATGAAACTTACTACAAGCAAATATTCAAGATATGCTAGGAGACGAAAATAACTACAGATTAATCACATCAAAAAAAAAAAAAATCTGCCTTACACACAGTAGAATACTAACGAAAAGAAAACAATTTTCTTACAGACTTTCTTTGAAAAACCAGCAATTCTTACGGACTCCATTGTAGCAGGACCAGCTAGAAGATAGCTATAATGAATTGCCATTCCTAGACATACTCATAAAAACAAAAGCAATTGCATCATCACAGACACTTAACATATATATATATATATATATATATATATATATATATATATATATATATATATATACTAGCAGAATAGCCCCGCGTTGCTCGGGTGTAATGAAAGCTTTAAAACTAATACATGGTCCTGAAGCTCAGACAGAGCCTAAAGAATATTTGTGTGAAGTTTGGTGAGAATCGAATAAAAATTGTGGATATGTATAAAGGACATAGACAGATAAACAGACACACAGACAAACATCTTGCCTTTTATATATATATATATATTATCGATTTTCTGCACTATTGTAAGAACTGCAACCTTGAAACTTCATATGTCTTTGTATATGAGTGTATCAAATTTGATTAAAATTGGACCAGTCATTCTATGTCATTCTATAACCCGATTTTTTCGATTATCGATTTTCGATATTTATCGGGGGTACCTCGGCACAAAACCTAGCTAAGAACACTCGCAGACGCTTATAGTACAGCTGTATGAACTTTCAAGAAAATCGGTTCAGCCGTTTCGGAGTCTATAGCTAACGGATACACACACACACACACAGACAAAAAATAAATAAGTTTATATATATATATATATATATATATATATATATATATATATATATATATATATATATATATATATATTCCATTACTTTACACACAGCCTGATGAGACATTGAAGTTTCAATGTCGAAACAAACGTACCTTTGTCGTGGATATATATAAAAAAAATTATCTACATGTTCTAAAATATAATTTATAATAAATATTCACAGCTCTATATATTACATATCGAGCACTGTTTTAAATTAATGTTTGTGGACGTTGCAAGAATTCTTTCTTCGTTCTGTATTCACTCGGATATATATATATAGAACGTTTTTTATTATAATAAACGAGGATTATAATTTAACATTGTCAAACCAATTATTTTAGACGGATACATCAAGTGACAGGCTTCTCCGCTGAAAACTGGTATACACATTATCTATGAGATTTTTCTTGTCTTATGATCAGTTACTATAGCATTTTAACATTTGAATAAACTGATTCAGCTTTATTTTAAAGTTCCGATGAATCTTTCTTCTGCAAAGCTCTAAAATAATTTCTACTTTGAGTTTAAACCATTTTTGCCTGACCGAACTGAAGTTATTTAGCTGATTCCTATTAATTGTCGCATTCACTCATTACCAATTTGTTCTTTTATTTTTTATTACATTCTTTTATTATCATTCACGCTTTTTCTAAGTTTTATGTGCTGTAAATGATGAAGTCTCTTAAAATCTTCAGAAACATTTTAATATTCTCATTAATCTTATTATCTATTAATTTAGTAACGATGAAAGGTTTTTGTTAAACAATTTCTAGTCCATCTACAATTTTGAGTCTGAAGTGCTTCATCAAAAAGGTTTACACTTTCATATTCTCCAGTATATAATTAAAATTGCTTCTTAATTCATACTGTTGCCATTAAAACAACCATCACTCCAAATACTTTATAATCATTGTTATCTGTCGTAGCCGTTATAATAATCATAAAATTAATGTCACTATTTATTCGGCTTCTTCCTATTCTAATTACCATTAAACTCATTAATGCTTGTTTATCATTACAACTAGAAACGAGGTGGAGAATAAAAGCATTTCTGAGAATATTCTTTTCATCCAAATACTAAGTTAAGAAAAAATAAAATGGGTTTTATGCTTTCTGAATATTTCGGTGTTTATTAACAGCGTTCTTAAAACAAGCTTATTTTCAAGTCATTTTTGTTATTCCCCCATCCTTTTTATTTTTACATTGGCGGATGGACTAGATTATTTAGAGATGAATACAAATTTTAAGAATTTATTTCTTCCGTTCAAGATTTTCATACAAACATACGTGTCAACGTAAAAAAAAGTATTGAAAAACAACATTACTTACATTGTTCTTGGAGAGACAGGTACTAGAACTAATTGGACAACCACAATCTTCACCTTTAAAAGCCGGTTTACATTTGCATTTGTTGCACACACATTTCCCATTAGACGGACCTGCAATAAGCATTTTCTTTTGATGGTCACATTTTATCAATGCCACGCGAAGATACGCACAAGAAATTTGGTTGGTAAACAAAAACTATACAAAATAATCTTTCATATTCCACAGTATTTGTATCTGTAACGTCGGTGTTTTTCTTTATAAATACTTTTGGTCGATGTGTTCTTCTGCCAAATTAAATTTTGATGCTTTGGAATAAGGATTCAAGTCCCTGTGAAGACAGGCATTAGGGTAATACGATATGCACTACATGTGCAAGGTAGGATCGGTATAAGAAGTTTTCTTGGCTCTTACTAGCTATGAGATGATATATATGGATTACTACATGATATAATTAATATAAAAAGTAGTTTAAAATTTCGTCCATAGCTACTTATGTAGTATTAGTAGTTGTTTAACTGCTACAGAATTGATAAAACGCTACGATAAAAACAACAGGTGAAGGAAACTTAGCCAAACATTTATAATTCTAAAAATATTTAATCTTCAAATTATTTTAGAATACCTTACCACCACAAATTGTTCCGTTGAAATTTGGACAAGAATAATCACTGCACTCACAATAATCGCCATAATAATAATTCTGAGTATTGGGTATTTTGTTACAGAAGCATTTTCCACATTCACAAGATCCCCGGTTACTGCATTCCGTTGTGGTGTTGTATCTGAAACAATTTCAATCAGAAAAAAATAAATTATCTAAGCAAGAAAACAATCACCATATTGTATGATAAAAATAATCCTTGACGTAAAATACTTATACTTCAAATCTTTTAGGGATATATTTACAATATAAAATATATCTACCTATTTTTAAAGAGTTGATATATTTACCTGCATAACACACAGACACGCATACACGCGCGTGCATACACACAAACTCACAAAAAACATAATATCTAGTCAATCGTGTTGTTATTATGAATTAATCCTGTTCACTAGAAAAGTGTATAATAAAAACAACACTAGAGAGACATTATATAAGTAAATAAATTCGTTTAAAAAATATGCAATTAGAAATAAACTTTTTAAATTATGTATAACTGAACATTATCATGTTTATTTTGAGAAACTTAAATACAAAGCAAAATAAAACTTTCGCATCTTCCGTCATTTATATGAAAAGATTTTACCTACATCTGACACTTTGCAAATAATTCTGGAATATCACAGTAACACTTTCCACATGTCAAATTTCCAATTTCGTCACAATTTGGACTCTTGATTTGCTGGAAAGAAAATGAAAATTACGCCATATTAAATAAAACAGCGTTTTTAATACAATTTGTGGAAAAACGTTTAGGCCAGAATATAGAATTTATAAATTTTGTTGGGTGGTGTAAATATACCTTTCTTTTGTTTTTCAGACATCGATCAAATCATCTTTCTCAAAAAAATACTGCTAACTGTATCCTAAGAACAAAATTTAAAAAATGATTTCAAATTAGGTGAGCTGAAAATTAACATTTCAAACTGCAAATAAGCCAGTACTGACATCCAGTGTGTTCTTTAGCTGTGATGGATTAATAAAAAAAAACAGTATAACTATATTTCTGTTTATTTTTTATGGATTTCATTAAAACTACTGAAAAGTTGGGAAAATATTTACTCACTGGATATTTTTCGCAATGACAGCCACAGATGAGTTCAAGTTCAATTTCAAATTTTTGCTTCAGTCCAATCGGCAATATAACAATATTTTTCACGACGTTATGCTTTCCTGGAGGACATTTCTGAGGAGGTATAAGAACCTTGAATTCAACCTGCAAATAAAATATGAAATTCTTTCAATAGGAATTGAATTGAAAAGATTTAGTGTGTTTTAAAATATTCTTTGCACACATAAAAGAAAACATTTCCGGTTGAATGGTTTTCATCTGTAAAGCGAATAGATAGACGCCGACTATATAATAAAATGTCCGACAGGAAAAAGTAAGTAATAAATCATATGACTGAAACAAATTAAAAACATAGGATAATTATATATCAATTGAAAAAAAAAAACAAGTGTGACGCAACTAAATGTAGAAACTAACATTACTACATTAACCACTAAATTTTCACATAAATTCTTTAAGGAAATTGTTAATGGCAAAATAAGAGAAAAAAAATTCAAGGTTGAACTTTGCAGTCTTTAACACGCAAGCAATTGCTAATGAGTCCCATCTTCATTATTAAAGCCTCTAGACATAGATAAATTTTAATCTCAAAATACATTCCTCATGAAATGGTTAGGGAAAAACTGACCAAACGTATCAATTAGCAAATTATAAAAGAGAGATCATACATTTAAAATATAGTTTATTATTTACAAATATTTAAGTTTTCCGCCTAAAAGTCACAGAAGACGCCGAATAAAGATTGAAATTATTCGTCATGGAGAACGAAACAATCTTACTAAACTTGTCTCTAAAAAACGTACTCAGTGACATGACTGCAATATGAAAAGGTGAGCTTAAATACAGCAATTTCATTCTGTGCTGTAAACTGATATTTCAACTTAGATTTATTAAAATTTTAAGATAAAAATACATAAACTGTGCAAAGTAAAAATGTTGATTTCGGTAACAGGTTTTAAGGAAACCAAAAATTGACTTACGGTCTGTCTGGGTTTCAAATTATCGCAATGATTTGTATACATCCAGCTGGAACTAAAAAGAAGAAAAAATTGAAAAATCAAGTTATTGACCAGGACGAAAAAGAAGAAAATAATTGATCGAAAAGAACAAATGAATTGAATGACCAATTTAAGGATCAGGACAAAAATATTGAACGATCAAGTTATTGACCAGACAACAAAGAAGAAAAGAATTAATTGACCAAATTATTGACAAAGACGAAAAATAGTTAACAACTGAAAGAGAAATTTATTGACCAGGACAAAAATAAAAAAACATAATTGAATAAATTATTGAGCAGACAAAAACGAAGAGAATTGAACAAATAAGTTACTGACCTGGACGAAAAAAAAGAAAAGAATAAAAAGTTATTGACGACAACGAAAAAGACGAAAAAATTGAACAATCAGGGCGATAAAGAAGATAAGAATTGAACGGTCACTTTATTGACAAGACAAAAAACGAATAAAATTATTGAATGATCAAGTTTATGACCAGGATGAAATTGAAGAAAAGAAGTGAACGTTGACGTTATTGACTTTTACGAGATGACTTAAAAAATCAAGGTATTGGCTGGAAGAAAAAGAAGAAAATATTGCACGAATAACTTACTGACCAGATGAAATAGAAGAAAAGAATTGAATGATTGCATTGTTGATCAGAATGAAAAAGAAGAAATATATTGAAAGATCAAGTTATTGACCAGGACTAAAAAGAAGAAAAGAATTGAACGTCAATTTAAGGACCAGAAGAAAAAGAAGAAAAAATTGAACGTTCCAGTTATTAACCAGACAAAAATGAAAATAATTAAACAATGAAGTTATTGACCAGGACAAAAAAGAACTGGAAAGATCTACTGAAAGATCAATTTATTGGCAAGGACAAAAAAACAGAATTAAACAACTAATTTTTTGCCCAGACGAAAAAAAAAGAAAAGAACTGAACGATCAAGTTATTACCCAAGACAAAAAAGAAGAAAAGAATTGAACGACCAACTTATTGACCAAGAAGAAAAAGAAGAAATAAGTTGAATAACAAGTTATTGACCAGACGAAAAAAAAGAAAAAGAAAAAAAGAATAAGTTGTTGACTATGACAAAAAAAAGAAGAAAAATTGAATGATCAAATTATTGACCAGACTAAACAGAAGAAAGGAACTGAACGATCAAGTTATTTACCAGACGAAATATTATTAAACGATCAAATTATTGATCAGCACAAAAAGAAGAAAACAAGTGAAAAATCAGTCACTGACCAATAAAAAAAGAAGAGAACTGAACGATGGGGTAACTGAGCAGACGAAAGAGAAAGACAGAATTGAAAGATTAAAATACTGACCAGGACAAAAAAAAGAAAAGAATTGAACGTCAAGTTACTGGCCAGACGAAAAAGAAGAAAAGAATTGAATCATCAAGTTACTGACCAGACGAAAAAGAAGAAAAGAACTGAATCATCAAGTTACTGAGCAGACGAAAAAGAAGAAAAGAATTGAATCATCAAGTTACTGAGCAGACGAAAAAGAAGAAAAGAATTGAATCATCAAGTTACTGGCCAGACGAAAAAGAAGAAAAGAATTGAATCATCAAGTTACTGAGCAGACGAAAAAGAAGAAAAGAATTGAATCATCAAGTTATTCACCAGACAAAAAAGAAGAAAAGAATTGAATCAAGTTACTGACCAGGACAAAAAAGAAAAAGATTAAAGCTGGAGCTCATTTTTATAATAATTGTACATCTTTTTTTTGTAATTTTTAATTTCTTGATCTCCTAGCAAATATGAATTCAACCACTTTTTGACTTTAACACACACACACGCGCGTGCGCACACACACACACGCGTGCGCACACACACACACGCGCGTGCGCACACATACACACGTGTGAAATAAAATGAGAGAGATCCATTAAGAAAGAAACAAATTAACTCAAATAATCACAAAATGTTCAAAATGCTTACCCACTGCATTTTGACATAAAACTAATATTCATGTTTCTGTTGATTACACTCATTTCAACACTTGATGAAATATTCTGAAAAAAAGAAAAGTTTTTAATAAACTAAGCTCATTTTTATTTAAAATCTTTACAGAATCAAAATTACACCAATTAGACAAATAATTATTTTTAATACTATTTTTTATACCAAATGATGTTTCTAGTGATGGAAATACTATGTGGGTGTGTTGGTGAAGGGAACAAAATACAAAGAAATGTCATAATATTATACGTTGAGGGAAACGGTGAAATGCAGAAAAGCGCTTATCTTTAATGTTTTATTATTTTGTACCCCAATGCGTGTCTCAATATCATTCAGCTTCCAACAGCTTCTTTTTTTTCATCGCTCTACATGTATACGATTCCATCAAGAAAAACATTATTTAGTCTTGAAATTACTTTCCGATTGACGAAACAAATAAATTTTGTATTTTGTCATTCAATTATTCACCATTTGCCTGATATAGAGAATTTATATATCATATTCCCCCGATCTTATTTTTGAAAATATCTTCAGACTTAATTAAGTTATCAACGATCTGATCCGTACTTTTGTTTTTGTTTTTTTTATTAAAGATTTATGGCTTTAAACATGTTTTTTCTCCCTTACCTTGTATCGTTCTTTGACGATTTCAGCGATTGTCGCTGTTTGGCTGTTTAATTCACTTACATATGCACCCCTAAGATTCTTCACAAAGTTCTGATATGTCTTCAGCTGAGCACCGGAAACAGCAAATATTACGGTGATTTGGTTTTCTTGAATCTTTTGAGCAATCTGGCCTACAGAAGGATAATCCTAAGAAGAGAAAAATATTAAAACTTTTCAGAAATTATGTCTTTTCTACAAATTAATTCAAAACCCTAATCACATCAATGTGTTAGATATTCGTTGCTACAGTTAGGTTGGCGTAGATTCTTGGCATGAAATGTATTTGTGTTGAGCGACACAAATGTTGTAAGATTTTTTTAAAAAGTGGAGATTGTTTTGAATGTCAAATATGTGCTAAAAGAATACACGGTAGAGTTAGAGTTTTTGTTATGGCTAGCGAGGTCGCAAGGGTTAAATTCTGTAGAGAAAATTTGCACCGGAAAACAACTGTCAGTAGAGCGGAAGCTGACAGTTGAGAAGAATTAAATTTTTAGTAGTAATTGCAGAGTTTGAATAGAGAATTTGACTTTAAAAATCCATGAGAGAATTAGTATTGAGAACAGCTCGGAGAAAGAGCCAGTCTTTTTAGACTGGTTTGTCTAGAATGATAGGGTGTTGACAACTCAGACTAAAAACCTCTCACTCCACGGCAAGTCACCAGCTTGTTTAAAAAAAGAAAAAGAAAATATATGGTTATATTTTATTTACATTTTGTGTCCAGTGTATTGTTTCCGACGAAGTCACTTGATAGAGATTATCATTGTTTTAACCGATGACGAAAAAGACGGTGAAGAACAGTGTGAAATTTGTCCCCAGTAAAAGTCGGGTGGAGTGTGAAGCTTAATCCCGATGTTATGAAATTTGATTTGCAGATGTTTTAAATATCGTCGTCCCAGAAGTTTGATAATAATCGCCGTCGCCGTCATAGTGAGAGACTACGAATTCGCAGAAGATTTAATACTCGTCTCAGAAATGACTATATAACATCTGGAATGATTAATTAGTTTATTTTCGTGCCTTCACATCACGACATTGAAAACGAAATGAAATATTAGTATCTCATAAACATCTTTTTAGTCGTGACAGGCAAAGTTGAAGTATTCTGGTTCACTGTTTCTTTTCCAAATTTCCGCATCTCAGAAGTTGTAATCATAGTGTTTTCCTCTACTATTTCAGTGACGCTTGCATGACCAATTACATTCCTTTAGAAAATATTAAATTGTTCTTAATAAATACCACTAAAGTATTTTACAATATAGAAAGTCAAACATATAGCAAAAACTTAGATATATGCTTGATTACATTGACCATTTTTCCGTAACATCGAATGATAATTTCACTTGTAATATCTTGTGAAATAGGATTTGTAAAGAAATACTATTACAGATATTTTTATTCAGTGATGATCTGATTTCATTCTCGCATATATGAAAAAGCTCCGGAAAATGTTTTTCATTTAAATGTTTTCAGAATTGCTCCAGTCAAAACAAAAAGAAGCCTTTTTGTTAATGTTCACTATATTCATCGTTTCCTGGTGTAGCTTCATGACTCCATTAAAATGGCCACATAACATTTACTTGGAGACTAAAATATGCTCTTGCTTTTGGTGTCTTCATAAAAGTCTCTCAGATTATTTAAAATAGATTTCCATTTATTTTCATGTGTGTGTGTCTACAAGAAAACATTTGCTAAAAGTGTTTGACTTTCTGGGGCCAAACATTTTCACATAATTATAAAGGGTGAAGATATAAATTACTACCCTGCATAACTCCAAAAAACTATAAATATGCAATTATTTTTTAAAACTTGTAACACAGCTAATGAAACTATTACCGCCTTGTCAGCAGAAAGCGTTAAATAAAAAGTAATTTACCTGGTGTTTACCTTCTAAGTATTTGTTGTCTTTCAAATGACACTTGCCGTCGTTTGGTATTATAATTCCTCCAAGCTGAAACCATGAAATGAAAGTATTCTTTAATGCTGCTGCAAACAATTTAATGTTTGAATTTTGTTTCTTTTATTGCACTTAATATCACCTTAAACGCTGAAAAAATATTCATTTTCCTCTTTTCTCATGAGAAAAATTCAAGAATATTTGAAGAAGGCAAATGCAAAACTACACTAAATACGTTTAATGAAATAATTAAAGGTCAAAAAAGTGCCTTCAAGATTAAGATAAAAATACATTTAACTAAAACCAAAATATAATTCATCTAATTCTTTGCAATTACTCAAAGACGAAGTTGAATAAATGTGAAATAAATCTTTGAAATTACCTTTCCATCACCAGCAAAATGAAAAGGAGCATCCGATGAGTAGATTATTAGACGCCGCGATTCATTTCTCCAGCCTATTTTACTCTGTCATTAAAATGAATAAAATTATTTGTAAAACTGAGATAAATAAGTATGTGAATATAGATATCATCATACCAACTCTACCACTGATAATCTTACAATTTTCAAGGAAGGCATCGGTCTATTTACGCGTTCAGTCTACTTAAAATTAGAAAAAAAGGTTAGAGGATTTCACTTACCTATCTGAGTGTCAACTTAAACCAAATCAAAGAATGAAACTTTAAGCTCGGGAAGTTATGAAATGAACTACGTTTTAGTAAAAACACATACTTACATGTACATATTCTCACATGCTCTTTATCCCATACATGCACATGCATATATGCACGCAAAATACATAGACATATAAAAGCAAATATGATCACAATACGAACTTCAAAGAATAGTTTTTGCTATAAAGAGTGATTTTTAAATACCAACCCCACAGACTATACACTGCATCATGGCATCCAATCCTGCTTCTGGGGCATCCAGATTTTCCCCTGTCATATTCTTAAGCTTATCGACCGTCGTCTAAAAAAGAGATTCCTTTCATGAATGATCTTTAAAATGCAGTAATAAAAAATACTTTTTATAATTTAAACCTAATCAGGCTGACATTATCAGGGTTTTTTTTATCGCAGATTATTCAATTTGTCTCTCGAAAGTAAAGTATTCTTTTCGAAACATTCAAATGGTTACTTATTCTTTATTGACTGGATGAACAATTCTTAACTGTGTTCAAATAAGCTTTACTAATTTCGAAAGAATTATTCCATGTTTTAGTTTATAAGGGTTTGTATTGCTTCTCTTCCTCATTTCTGTCTTGTCTCTTTTGCCTATATGACCTCTATTTGACTTTCTCATTTTTAATTTCACGCCTTTAACAAGTCAAAAGTAAACTGAACTTTGCAGCATTCTGATTGTTGACATTTACTCATATATCTGTATTTATGGAAAATTGTTTTATGCTTCTTGGATAAATGTTGCACTAAAATATTTTTCTAATGCTGATTATTTCTTGTTTATATCTGACTCGTCACCCATGAGATTTTCTCGATTAAAGAAGATTCTAATAAGCTGCTTATTATACTTTTCATATAAATAAACACTTTATAGGTATCTCTGTGTAAGAAAAAGATCTTAGATTTAAGACTCACCACCGAATTGCATTACAGGTTGTGTCAAAGTCACATAGTCTAGTAAGGTCGCAACATTAGATATAAGTTTTCGTGTTTCAATCACTAAATAGTTTAATAGAAAACCGCGTAGTGGCGAAATAGCCACTACGCGGTTTTCTATCAAACAATTTTTGTCTTGGTTTAGTGGGCTGTGTTACGTGACGGTTAGATGGTTCAGATTCAGATAATGCCAAACTGTCAATATACAATGATTAAGTGAAAATTACAGGTAACATCAAAAGAACGAAACAAAGAAATACCCTCAAACAGGGACAATACAATGAAAACAAGCTGATTCGTGTCAACATGGTTCACTTTAACATTCCCGGAAGTTTACCACTTATAATAGGCACCTGAAATTGTCGGATTGCATAAGGGTTGAAACTTGTTCAAGTGAATCTAATATATAGATATCATAAATGCATATCTCAGAAGTTCAGAAAACAATCTATTTGTATATAAATATTTACTTACAGGTCAATGGGTCGGTTTTACTTACCTGAAATTCAGTAAATTTATTTGTCAATTGAATCCTCTGCTTGAAATCGTACTTTTCTTTACAATTGTGACATTGTTGCCTATAGCAGCAATAATAAGAATTATAATTAAACACTGCGTTATTTGAATGAAAGATATAAATTTCATAATTTAAAGCAATGTATGAATGACTTTAAAATTTATATAAAAATAAAATGGAATCGGATATGAAGGGAACAATCATAATATCTAGCCAAGACACTGAAATGAATTATGGAATGGAGAAATATGCAATATTAGTAACTTGAACTAACATACCACGAAGTTATCAAGAATGTAAATATAAAATATAATTAGAAGTTTCTAGAATTGCTTAATCAGATTCAATCAGATGATATAGAAGTATAATAGAATCTCTTAGCAGTATGTATAGAGAGATATTCGGGATCCTATTAACACTAAGCAAGAAAAAACTGAAAAGTTTAGATGAAAAAATGATTTTTGTATATGCATAAACTCACAAGAGAGGATGTTGATAGACGTAAATAAGGATGTGAAAAACTTGCCAGTAGTTAGGAATAAATCATAGGATTTGAAGACTATACAAAGAAGCGTACAAAGACAAATTATGACTAAATAAAACTAATAAGTAAATGTGGGGTCCAGAAAACTCTAAAAGAAAAAAACAGCAAGTGGCTTTGTTTGGAACATTATTTGAAACAGATTTTAATCCCAGTTTACTAATCGAATTTCAATCAGTTTCACCATTTTCCCAGAAACTTAAGAAAATTCGTTCGTAAAATAAAATCCTTAAACATTGTTACTCACGAGTAAGGAAGAATATCTTTTTCCACAAATGATCCAATTCCCACTTGAAGGGACTTAGTCAAATTCCTGATGTCATCAACTGAAAAAATGTTTAGTTTTTCTTAAATGCAATATCTTTTTGTTTTTTATCGAATATTTTCAAGTTTTAATATTTATTTTTACAACCTTCACTTATGCATCTGGTTCACAAGGTGTATTAATAAGGATTTTTGCTCTGAACACGTTTCTAACACATTGAATTTCCACAACAATTAGAAAATATTATAAGAAAAATGCCTGAGGTCATTTAAGATTATTTTGAAGTTTCAAGTCACAAAAAAATTATATCTTATATAATCATAATATGAAACTTTAAAATATCTGCTTGGAAAATAATTTTACTAGATGTCTCCTTAGGTAAATATTATTTAAAGAAAAAGGTCAATGATTTTTATATTACCAATGAACCAAACAAAATAAATTTAGATTAATACATAAGATTTGAATTCTTGTGATGAGAGATAAAATATAAAGCGATTGTTTTACATTCAATTAGACATTTTTAATGAATTAGTTTTAATTCTCCTTTATACCATTAATGCATTTCAGCCATTTTGAAAGATTTTATTTTACAAATGTTCGAAGTAATTTTGAAAGAAATTATTTAAATATCTCCGAGAAGCAATAAACGAATAACATCAAAATTGTTCTACATTATTTGTTTTCTGTGTTTTCAGCCAAAAATTGTTACTCGTCAAAAAATACCTTCCAGATTAAATGCAAATCGTGATGAGCATCTCTACAAATATTTTGATATATAATCGCAATATATAATAATTCTTGCGATTATATATCAAAATATTGCAGAATATCATCGAAAATATTATTTTGAAAATGTGTTATTGATTAAAAAAATTTGTACTTCTAGAATCAAAAGATTCTTCTTACAATGATTTTACTCAAAATATGACTTGGAATCATATTGTATGCATTTTCTATGGAAAGTTGTTCTTTATCTACATCTTCAGAACGTTGTCGAGCACGGATCTCTACAACTTCGTCCTCTTTGTAACTCTTAATAGATTTTGTCTTTTTTCTTATCTCTCTTAAACCTTGTTCCATAATCCATTTACTCAAGTTCACTAGGTGGGTTATGCGTTGTTTTCCTCTGTCCGTACTACCTTCAAACAGTCATGGAAGTGACAAGTTTTCCAAACTCTCTTTAGACATCAAGACACAAAAGTTTTAACTGACACTTTATGGTACTAAATACGTGTACCCTTGTTTCTCTTTTCTCTAGAATGACATCATTGCTCACATGTTCGGTTTATTGTATTTTTAGTATCCTTCTGTAGAACCACATTTCTGTTGCTTCAAATTTCTTCCTCATCTAGATGATAATTGTTCATCATTTACTCTCATATAAGAGGACTGGTCTTAGGTAACATTTCAATACTATTTCTTTTGTTTCTAATGAAATTTTTCCTGTTTCTTAGCTTACTTAACTTTTGGAAGATAACTTTGGCTATCTCAATACGCTTTCGGATTTCAGTGTTGCACTTTTCGTCCTCCGTTAAAACACTTACCAGATATTTAAATGTTTGTATTTGTTTGATTTTAATATCTTCAGTTTCTAATTTGCATGCTGAGCTTTTGTTAACAACCATGCATCAGATATTCTTGCTTTCTTCTTGCTTTCCTTCACTATCTTTTGTAGGAGTTCTTTTAGTTTATTTGATGTGTCTTTTATCAATAGTGTCTCTTATGCATATCTTGTGTTGTTAACATTGTGGCTGCCAATGAACTCTAGCAGAACTTCTAATTCTTTCAGGATCGCCTCACAGTAAATTTTGAAAAGTCCGGTGAGAAGAGATATCTAACACCCGATTCTATTTTTGTATATTTACTAAATTTATTTTCTATCTGTATGCAAACAGTTTGTTGCCAGTACGTGTTCTGGATTATTCTAATATCCTTCCCAAATATATCAAAATTACCTAGTAGCTCCAACAGTTCTTTTTTACGTACTTTCTCAAGCACTTTTGCATAATTTATAAAGTACAGGTACACATCCTTCTGCAATTCCGTAAATAAACATCACATTCTTCTTCTGTACCTTATGCTGTCGGTGCATATACAACTATGATGGGTATGTTGGAAGGATTTCCTTTCGGGTTAATGACAATAATTATTTCAAATAGTTAACAGAATCGCAATATATAATTTAATATGGTCTAGTATCAGTCCTATCTTACTTTTATTTTTTATCCATCGCCATTGATCATCCTGTATTTGTCACAGACGAAATCTTTATTGTTTACTCACCTTGCACATTAGATATTAACATTTAATCTGTTGATCTCTTGTTTTATCTTTTCTAACTGGCGACATTGATTTAGTGTTTTGACATGCCCAGAATTATATTTGTTTGATGCTAAAAGTTATTCGATAATAGTCCGGTGACACCTGTCGTCCATTTCTTCCCTTACCTGGCGAGAGATCAATTTCAATGAGTTTGACTCTCAAACGTAAATTTCTCAAAGTCAAATATAAACCTCATTTCTTGAAAAAAAAACTTAATAAATAACAGAAATATTAATCGATATTCGACATTGTTCACAACTGATCTTTCGATTTGCAGCAAAAATCGACTTAAGGAATAACACTAAAACTGCTTTACATTTTGGATTCCA
Organism: Ascarosepion bandense; assembly: GCA_037127315.1. NCBI lineage: Eukaryota > Metazoa > Mollusca > Cephalopoda > Sepiida > Sepiidae > Ascarosepion > Ascarosepion bandense. The sequence goes on along the minus strand of JBBBDQ010000566.1, from coordinate 433,235 downwards.
GATTTAAAATAACTTTACTCACCAAGTTGTTTAGAGACATGCCCGAGTTGTTCGATATGTACTTTCATAGTGTTTGACAAATCCATCAAGAAGTACATATCAACTGCATAGTCTTGGGCCAAGTAAAATTTGAATGGTACCTCAGCATTTTCGTCTAAAAAAGATTGGTAGTAAGTTTTAAAAAATTAATTTATGACAAATATTTAAAAAGATGTTTAAATAGTAGATTAAATGTATGAAGATTTGGTATCGTACTCAGTAATCAAAAATTTCTAAGGTAAAATTGTTTTACAGTTGAAACATATGCCAAAATGCCAACAAATAATTTTAAAAAGATAAATGTAAACTGCATTTTTAATAAGAAATTAAAAATTAAATAGTATTTGTTTTTAATACACATTTTTATATTAATCCACGCATATAAACCAACAATTATATGTTATATTTCAATTGTTATGTGTAAAAAATAATAAACCTACATAATACATTATAATGACCTTATTCAATCAATTTAAATATACTTAACATAACATTTATTTATACAATTCTTTATACTACATTAGTTTATTTTATAAAAATAACATCTCGGAGGCATCTTGATAGATGATGAAACTATGTGTGTGTGTGCCATTGTAAAACGTAATCTGTATTTATTTTCGTGTCGGATTGACTCGATGACCACAAATAAATGTATGTATACTGGTTTGCCACCATTATGTATTTTGAAATAAATGTTTAATTAATATTTTGAAAAAATACGTAGAAGAAATGAAACTAAGGGCACCAAAAGGGCATTCGGACTTTATGTTATTTCAATAAATATTAATCTCACTTAGCAGATGATTACTGTTTCTTTATTCATGTTTTTGTTTTTTCTTTTGTTTGTTTGTTTGTTTGTTTGTTTGTTTTTGTGGGTGGGGGAGGTTCGGTATAACATTCACCTTTAAAAATTATAATATGGTAAATACTAAAATCGGTATAAACTGTCGCCCCGGTCTACTATTAATTTAATGAAATGGGATATCACTTTTTATTCCATTAAAAAAAATAAAGTAAACTTTTTTTATCAATTTCATATAGCGTTTGATCTAATTGATATCATGTAATTTGAGTAATAACAATTTTTTACAAAATACAAAGCAAGATAAACAACTTATTGGTAATTGCAGTAAATAATCCTTGTGTAATCCATAAAAAGGGGTTCGGTTTCCATTTGTCACACTTTTCTTGATCCCCTGATAACCTACATATATAAACGGTTACAAATAGTGTCCCGCTAAAGAAATAGTCACACTCATGATACTTAGTTTGGAAAGACGTTGTTCACAAGCGGGTTTTTTTTTTTTTTTTTGCTTTTTTCAAATTGTAAAGTCCTTTAAAAACTGAAAATATATATTTGATACGTTGATGATATTTTTTTCAGCTGACAACAAAAACGAATTTGATAATCTTAAAACTACTTTTGAAAAGAAATTTGTTCGCGTCTTCACATATTAGCTTAGCCAAAAAAAAATAAACTCGCATTCTTGGATGTTCTTGTGAAATCTAGTAATAATACTTTCACTACTTCAGTATGTAAAAATCCCACTAGGAAAAAATTTTGCCACCTTAATTTTATTAGTCAATGTCCTCTTAGATACAAAATTGGTGTTATTAATTTTTTTTACAAAAGCGAATGAGAATTCATCTCCTCTACCGCTTTATTTAAAGAACTCCAAAATTTCAAACAAACGCTTGTTAACAACGACTTTCCAAATTCTTTATTTGACTACCATATCGAACTTTTTCTTCGTAACGTAACCAACGGTAACTTCAAATACGTGGACAGAAACAATAACATTAATATATTCTAAAAAAACAAATGCACAGTAATTACAAACATGGTGAATCTTCACATTGCAACATCATCCGAAATTATGTAACACCGACTAATTTAAACAAGAAAATTAAATGAACTATCAACTACAAAAATTCAAAACTGCCAATCTCATAGTAAATAATAATTCACCTGCAAAATCTACAGGGAACCAGTGTCGTTTACTAATTTATATGTTCTTTGAAGAACTGTGTTCCTTATCAATCCACATTTGTAAACAAATACATTGTCCACACGACCACAGAATTAACGAGAAAATTGACATTGCACCTTTTCTACCACAGTTACAACCGATATCATTTAAACACACATCATCGAGATCTGCCAGGACCTATCCGTGAAAAACTTGCTAACATTACATACATAATAACATCACATCTACATGCAAATGACTATTAAAACATAATTCTTATTTATTAGTAATAGGGGCATGACTAATAAAAATAGAAATTCTGCACTTAATAACATCAATTGTAAACAAGGTAACAATGTATTTACCGTGTTCGGAACTTAACACACACATAACTTTATATACATAAACTTTACACATATTTATTTACAAGTAAAACAAAATCCATACTTGACAATGGCTAAAAGTATAACTAATATTATATATACATATAACTAATAAATCAGAAGAAAAAATTTTGTAAGTAATCCCAATGGATCCTAGTAACATTAGATTAAATATTAAAACTGATCTAACAGAGAGCTCGGTGTAAATTTAAACTTAGAGACCAAACATTTATTCGACATATAAGTTCAATTTATTTTATTTGGAGAATATCTATTTCAACAGGTTATTAAAAATATTAGGAAAGCAAGTGTATGGAATGGAGTTCTACAGGGGGGAAGCGCGAGATAAGAAGTTGCTGGAGTAGAATTGTCACTTGCATTTGGTTGATCTAACTGCAAATGGGTGGGACTTATTGCCAGTCTGGTTGCCCGAGTAAATTCTTGTACAGGGGGCAACAGTGACCTAAGTTCATCAGAGCGGAAGCCATGAAAATATTTATAGAAGAGACAGGGGAAAACCACGTCGCGCCGATGAGAAAGTTCTTGGAGTCGTGCTGCCAGGTTGGGACCAATCACATTACAGATTCTCCTTTGGAGCCTGTCGAGAACACTGAGACGAACAGCAGGGGCGCCTGACCAGATATGACAACAGTATTCCATGCACGGTCGGATGGTTGATTTTTATATGCGCAAAATGGTTTCAGGCGGAAAAAACTTCCTGTTCGACACAGTGACCCAACCTTCCTAGCAGGGGATTTAGCTATTGATTAAGTGTAGTGATTCTACATGAGGTCTGAAGATAGGGTAAGGCCGAGGAGGCACAGTGTATTGCTTTCAGGGAGACTTGCTTAATCCATGCTTATGTGTGGCAGGAGAGATTGCCTATGATGGTTGACAGATAGGAGTTTCGTTTTAGAAGTATTAAAATTTACGAGCCACTTCTTACTCCAGTCCACTACTGAGTGGAGGTCCTTCTCAAGATTTGCAGCGAGGCTGTGTTTGTCTGCCTTACCAGATTTCTTACTTATGTGGAAGTAAATGGTGGTGTCATCTGCGTAATTGCCTACTTGGAATTTGATCACGTCTTGGAGATCATTTATGAAGATTAGAAAGAGCGTCGGGCCTAGGATAGAGCCCTAGGCGACACCAGCGTTCATGCGGTGGGATGTAGTGGCATGCCCATTCAAGACGACATTCATTATGCTGTTAGATAGGAAAGATTGAATCAGATCAAGCAAGCGTCCAGTGATACCATAGCCCTGAAGCTTGAGCAGAAGGCCAGCGTGCCAAATTCTGTCAAAAACCTTGGAGATATCCAGGGCAACAGCACAAGCCTCGAGGAACTGGTATATGTACTCCGTGATGGTCGTTAGTATATCGGCTGTAGACCTGCCATACTGTCTGAGAACAGTTTATGGCAGTAAGATGTTGAACTATCTCAGCTTTGATAATAGCCTCGAACACATTTTCGAAAATTGGTAGGAGGCTGTTAGGGCGATAATTGGATGGGTCCGAGGGTTCCCCTGGGTTCTTAAACACAGGAAGCACAGAAGAAGACTTCCAGCAGGCAGGAAAACAAGAAGCAGAAAGGCAGTAATTATAGAGTTTACAGAGAACAGAGGAGAGGTCAGGGGTACATTTCTTCAGGACAATGACCGGGATTTCATCATCTCCGCTCGCCTTATGGGGGTCTAGCTTTGATATTATCTTAGATAATACATACAGAGATGGAGTTACGTAAACATCTTTCAGTTGAGCCTCAGTTTTAAGAGAAAAGTCGGATGCGGGTACTCCTGACAAGTTAAAATATAGATTTTGATGACAACCTGCGAACAAAAGACTCGGCCTTGTCCACAGGTGTTGTGAGGACCTCAAATTTGTTCATTAAGAGAAAGATAGAGGATTTGCTGTTGTTCAGCACACGTTTGCACAGCCGCCAATAGTCCTTGGAGCCGAACTTGCAGTCAGCTACGCGCTGTCTCATTCTCTCAGCAAACAACCGAAATAGCCGCAAGTAGAGGTTTCTGTGGGCAATGGCGACCGAACAGGCAGGAGAGAACCAGATGGAGGAATGAGGCTTTGAACGGAACTTCCTGATCACTATGAAGGCATCAATGACAGCTTTCACCCAGGAGTAGACCTCAGAGGCGCAGTTCTCAACTGGGAGACTGGACACTTTTCCCCAAGGGAAGTCACATAAGAAATCATGAAAGGCATCCCAATCGGCTTTTTGGTAACAATACAAGAACCTGTTGGTAGGAGGCTCCTGGTGGGAGTGAGAGTGAAGAAAAACATTAAGAGAAACAACAGCGTGATCGGAGTTACCGAGAGGGAAATGCTGTGAGACTTTGGCAGGAATCAGATACAGAGGTGAAGCAGAGATCTAGTAGAGAAGCATGTCCTGAAGGGATACTAGGAAAGCGCGTGGGGAAATCCACCACTTGCGTAAGGGAGTGGGAAATAGCAAAGTTCACGACGTGAATGCCAGCTGAATCAATGACAGAGTTTTTAGCCATTTGGCATGATGGGCGTTAAGATCTCCGAACACAAATATGTTTGTGAAAGAGTGGAAGGAAGTGGCCCTATCTATATTGTCAGAGATGCTTAGCAAGGAGCAGTCAGGAGAGGAGGGGAACGATACAGAAAGAAAAGATAGTTAACCAATTTGAGAAGTGACAGACGAAGACACCTGTATGGGTGGTCAGGGGATACAAGAAATGTCACTTAGCTAGAGAAATGTGTTTACTGACATAAACCCCCCAGCACATGCATGTGGACAGTTGAGTTCTTCCTTAAGAGAGGAAGGTAGCCAGGAATCGAGAAGTCAGATGAGAGAATCGAGGGGTTGAGATTAGTCTTACAAAGGGCTAGGATGTCAGGGGACTTTTCGTGGAGAAAATATTCAAAACTCCAGAAGTTGGTTCAAATACCTCGGATTTTAATAAAGGAAAGGTTAAGAGGTTTAGGTGATTTTATTTTGCCTGTTTTAGCTTTTTTTTTTTTTTTAGCGGATACATGGTTGTTCATATTTGAAAAGTGACATCAAGTAGAGGAGGCAGACGGTCATTAACTGCGACAATTATTGGGAGGGAACTGGCGCAGACCACAGCAAAGTGTGGCCTCAGGGTTTCCCACCGAAAGCGCCTGCAGGGACACCTATCCATGCGTGACATGGCATAGAAAGAACCCCGATATTATACAACTGTTGATCAGAGCAGCCGCTCTTAACGCTACGCAAGAGTTAGGGCTCCTAAATACCAGTCGGAAGCATCAACCATAAAACTGCCAATCCGGCACCCTCATAATGAAGAGACGTTGTCACCGACCCCGCACATAGCAGAAAAACGCGGAAGCACCAATACTGAGGTCTGAGGAGAAGAGAAGAAGAGAGCCGGAAACGACATCCTAAACAGGCAACAAGGGATAAGCCTCTAAACCTGTTCAATAGAGGTGAGAGTAAGGTGAACCGGGCGATAGAAGGGTCTATCTACTACAAGAAAATGAAAACGCAAAGTTTTAACTTAGTTAAAGTCCAAATTACCTGCAACAGAAACTTCTAACAAGTTCATAAAGAAAAGCCAAGGAGAAAAACGTTCAATAAGCTATTTTGCTTATTGAACGTTTTTCTCCTTGGCTTTTCTTAATATAGACCTAATGAAATGCAAAGATACATGAAAATGACTTACATTTAAAAAATCCAAGTCTAAATAAATTTAGCACGCTGGACATGTGTGAAAATCATGGAGAGAGAAATACTAAAATGATAATATTCTTCACACAGACCAAATATGTGACGGCTAGTTAGGTAAAAATGCGTTTACGATTTCAGAGAATTTTTAACTTTTTAGCAGATACCAATAATTAGACAGGGCTAGGGATGAATCACCCACCAGCAGAGAGGGGTAGGGATTTTCGTCCGGGTGTTAAAGAAAAAGAGGAATTAAAGTCCAAACTATCTGCAACAGAATTTTCTAACAAGTTTACAAATAAAAAACAAATAGGGATCAAATATGGATCAATATGGATTAGAACCCTGGAGAATGATAGAATAAGAAATAAATAGAAAATGTTTAGAAATTTAACGTGTTTTGCTTTTATTAAATTTTCATCAGAAAATCCAAATTCTTCTGAAGCCAAATATATTAAATTCATAAACGATTCCTATTCGTTCTTCACATTATCTCTCTCTCTCTCTCTCTCTATATATATATATATATATATATATATATAGAGAGAGAGAGAGAGAGAGAGAGAGAAACAGAAACAGACAGAGACAGATACAGAGATATAGACGGAGAAAGAGTGGAGAGAAATGAATTAGTGACATTTAGTAAGAAAAGAAGTACTACTGTGATACTGACGAGGACGCAATCGAAGCCGTATTTTCTGTGGTTTCATTTGAACAGCCGTCAATCCATCTGATGTTGCTTTATCCTGTGAACACAACGAACGAAAAATAAAATCTTTTAATACACTACAACATTAGTTAGATATATTTGCGTACGATTGTTCATATGTGAGTGTGTTTATGCATATGCGTATGTGTAGCTACATATTCTTCTTTCTTTGCCTTAAACTTCAGCAATATGTTGGTAGTTCTTCCGAAATCCTAATGTAGAAGTTCAATATTGCAAACAGAATTCGATTTTATTTAATTTCCTCAAAAATATAAACTGCAACCTACAAAAAAATTGAAAGGATTAACTATTGAAAACAGAACGAATTCATAATGTTCTGAAGAAAAACATCGTTTATTCCTGCTTTTATTCGTTTTTGTCCAATAATCATGTGGCTGTTTTCGTCCACATCGTTTGAAAATAAATTTTATCAGTACTTAGATAACATAAGGGAAACCAATGACAAAATTTGGCAACTAATAACATAATTACGATAGTTTGAGTAAACTTGTGAATTTGGAACATGTCATATCAATTCTAAATTTGCTTAATTAGTCATTTAATTATAAATTCGTTCAGTTAGATATAAATATTTTACATACCTCCAAAGAAGTCGATTCCGTTTTAGGATTTACAATCTTGAAGCTTGGACATCCATTTTCAATTAAAGTTTCCTGTATATCGCAGCGAATTTTGGTAAAATTCTGTAAAAATAAGCTAAATATTTCTGAGAAGACATAAACATATTTTCTGATTAATATTAAGCAAAATAGTTTGAAAAAATAAAAGTATTTAGAAAAATTTATAAAGATTATTTCTCTAAAACTTTAATTAAAAGGTTGTTGCTAATGTAAAGTTTTTTGTGTCTAATTGTTTTACTATCCCGTGGATATTTAAAGATTTTCACTTAAAGGTTTTATTCAAAAGCTCGCGTTAATAAAAGTTTTGATTTAAAGCTTTTCATGTTTACAAAACGGGTTGGCACTGAAATATTTATTCGCTACTGATAATATCTTTCATTTGGTATTATCATTCTAAAATATTTTATTCAGAATTTTTCATTTTTAAGTCATCATTAATACAAGGATTGTTCTTTTATATTTCAATTCATAGACCGTCATGTATATGAAGATATCCGTCAAAAGCCATTAGGAAGCAAGGAATATTCTGCAGAAAGTTTCATTCGAAGATGCTATTTGAAGGGCGTCATTAAGACAAATATTTCCATCTGAATTTCATTAAAATCTGTAATGAATGTAATGATTTTCAATTAAAATTTGCATTTGATAACTATCATTAATTTAACGATTTTCAAAATGTACTTTTTATTTAAATAGCGTCATAAATAAAAAAAACAAATTCGATTGAAGTCTTCATTCAAATATGTTTATTAATACAATAATTTATTTTAATTTAATACAAAGATTTTATATCTGAAATATTAATTCAACGATCTTCATAAAAATATTTTACCTAAGCATCTGACGATCTCATTTGATATATTTTATTTTGGGCGTCAATATAGATTATGAAATAGGTTCTCTTCGTTTTACTGGTAATCGCTGAAATAATAACCTCATTTTCTTCACACTACTAAGACACAACGTTGCTTACCTGTTCGTGTCTACATAAAATTAAATTGTCAGGACTGTTTAAATGTGTCTATAAAAATAAAAGGTAATATGTTTTCACAAGACTTTATTTGCGTCTAGCGGATGATTTAGAAAAATGGATCAAAACGTCCGACAAGAAATTGTAACACTGTTAATATTTTCGCATGTGCTAAATAGGAAATTGTTTCAATGTGGGTACATTCTTTACAGCATCTGAAGATTTTCATCATCTAGCTCTATACGTGGCCACTTTTAAAGATATTTTTTTCTTGTGTCGACCCGAGAAAGAAAGATGTCTGATACACAATTTTTTGTTGAATGCAGTGTCAAAACATTTACCTGCATAAGCCTATAGGTCGCATTAGTAAATCAACTGATTCAATAGTTTTTAAATGATTTCTTTTCTTACCACATATTGACACCAACTGCAGATAGGAGATGCGCTGATACATGCACTGCACGTTGTCTGATTTGTGCACACAATCCCATTGTCTGCGATCTCTACAAAAGAAGGAACATTCATAAATGATTAGAGAGTTATCTAAATAAACCCAGTTCACACAAGTCTCTCATTTTATAACCCATGCTTTTCATGTGATAAAACACACAACAAAACATCACCAAAGTTATTACATCTACTCAGTATTCATTATTCACTATTCATACATTGTTTCATTTTTATATATGAAAATATGATAAAAGTAATTAGGGTAATTTTCTCTATTTCTAAAAAAGATATACAAGTAATTTTATATTTTCACAAGAATGTTATTTCCTTGTTCTCATTATCTCATTGAACACATTTAATGTTTTTCATATCTTTATTAAACATAGAAAATGAGGTTATAAATATACTCTGAGCGCTAAAGTTGAACAATAATCATTTTGCTTTTGAAGGAACGTTTTTAAAATGTTCTTGCATTATAAAGCACGAATTATCGTGCTGGCCACTTCTATGATTAATGTACAAGGTCTCTACGAGAAGATTTTATATGAAATAATGGTGGCGAAATAGCACATGCACAAAATAACATAGACCGATTGATCTGAATACAAGATAATATTTATTTAACAAAAATAACAAAGGGTAAGTCTAAGAGTTCTTTAACTCAAAATAAATTGAATACAACGAAAATTGTTAATGTATTTGAGTGGGACTTGGCTGTGTAGGTAAATTTGTGTGTGAATTGCTTCGGTGCGATAAGCTGATGATACACACTTCGAAAGGAGAAAAACAGGAAAAGAGAGGGTTATTTAAGGGTTTGCCTATTTATGCACCTTCCTTTTATTGAGGCAATAAAGTACGTGCTTTGAAACGAGATGCTTGTACAACTATCTCAAGAAAGATAATTTTTTATGGTGTCAGCTAGGAAATAGTTTCTTGGAACATATGATATGACGACCACTCTGAAATTCTAGTTTGTGTCTGCTTGATGATTAATAATAAATTATCACTAATATTTTCTAAATGTGTTGGTTTTAGTCGGTAAATAGAAATATTTTTTATCTATTATTAACCCCAACTGTGAAATGTTTCTGTCTACGTTTCCCCACCTTGTAAGGACCTCTGTAAGATGGTTGTAAGAGATGTTTGGTTACATTGTTTTCCTAGAATAAAGTTGCAATCTTTTAGTGATTCTGATATATATATTATATAAGCGGATTGTTTATGTCACTTGAAAGATTTTCAATCACAAAATGAAACAGAATCCATGATTGGTTTAATTGGCTTGATTATTAACGCTCCTGTTAGACGCAAAGATGCGCGATATGCAAGTTTGGCTGCAGAACTCTGTGAATCAGATTTTACAGCTATTCTTAGCCCTAAAGTTATTAATGGGACTTTTTTAATCAAAGACGTATAATTCAGTTCAGTTTTCAGGGATTCCTTCAGAAAACGTTCTATTATACTGTTAGCTTCAGGTTGATAAGCGGTTGTGATAATTTTAGTTGCTTCAAGCAGGTTGGTAAAAAAGCGAAAGGTGGTGATTCGAAATATGTTCCTTTATCTGTGGTGATAGTCGTGTGAACAGCAAATCTACTGACTCAACTAATTATAAAACCCTGTGCAACTGATTTCGCACTGATATCAGTAAGGGGAAATATTTCAGGCCAACGAGTGACTCTGTAAATGCTGGTGAGGAGCTAATAACAGGGTGGGAATAGACCGGTGATATGCATATTGTCAAATCAAGTATCGAGAAAAAGAAAAAATGAGTGAGCTGATTTAGTGCGTCTTACTATTTTGGACTTTTGATATGATGATTTTGACACAATGATGTGTCCAATCACTCGTGTCCTTGTTGATTCCGGGCTAAATGTACTGCAGATCGCTTAGATATCTCAGTGTGATATTGAGTGGAAAGTGTCAAAAAGTTTTCTATGGAGAGTTTTCTATGGAGAGTTTGTCTATGGAGAGTTTTCTAAATTGCACCAAAAGTAATGTTTCCCCTGTGGAATATATATTTCCTTCGTTTGTAATGAAGAATTCTTATCCTATAGAAAGGATTCTAGATCTTCATTTTTGTGAAGTCGCAATAGCTTCAAAATTGATGCCTGGACATATCAGTTTCAAAAAATATTTCTAGAGAATATGCCTTTTATAATGTTTATAGATCGTTTGATATGTCGAAAATCAGTTGACAATTGGCTGATGAAATCGGGGTGCCTAATTTCCTGAGGAGAATAGTTATCCGGTTTCGCCTATTTTAATCTCCTATTAAAGTTTTATAGTCAATGAGTACATGAAAAAAACAACTTTTCAAGAAACGTCGGAAGTTTCGGATGGCATAGTACACTACCATTAACTGCCGTCCAAATGTGCTGTACCGAGTAGCGGTTTCTGATCATTTCCTTGAGAAGAAAGACACAGGTAACCATTCATTTGATGCACGATATTGCAAGACTGCTCCAATGGTGAAACTCTAGGCATCTATTGCATTCTTTATGATTGGGAAGAGTCAAGTTGCCATCGTTGGCTATTTTTTCTTTGCCAAATTAAGATTGATAGAAAGATCTATATAAAAGTTGGGTTTTTTTTTCTGTTCTTGAAGAACATCTGTCAATGGGGAAACAATTTCCTCTACGTTGAAGATAAATTTCCGATAAAAATTCAGGAAATTGGCGTAATCTTTTTAAAGTTTTAGGAACCGGAAAATAGAAAATAGCTTCGGTTCTTTCGGGTAAAGTTTTGATACCATTTTTATCAATTTTTATCAAAATGTCAACTTCAGAAAATCCAAATTTAGATTTAATTAGATTCAGAACCTCATATTTTCGAAATCTTTCATAAACATTTTGTAAATGCCGTTTATTTTATGCTGGTGAATAGTTGACACTAAACACGTCATCCATGTGGCACAAAACTAAATCTAATCCTTGAATAACTTGGTCTATGAATCCAAGTAGTAATCAGCTTGCAAATTTGTCTAACATAATACGTAAAGGACTTGTGATCAATGATTCATTAAAAGTGAAGAAGAAAATAATTTTATATTTTACCCATTTAGTTAAATCTTTATGTACTTTTTCATAATGAGGTTTATGCATGTAGCTGAAGTGAAAAGTTCGTGTTGTTTTATAGTTGATAATTCAATTTGTCAACAGTGATTTGAAAACTGAATAAAAATCTATGATAAAAACATTAATTCTTTTCTTTTTCACTGATGGGTCAAATATCTTGTCAGATTTACACATAATTTCCCTATTTTTATTTACAAGTAAGTCTATGGGCAATCAAATGTGTGTGTGTGTGTGTGTGTGTGTGTGTGTGTGTGTGTGTGTGTGTGTGTGTGTGTGTGTGTGTGTGTGTGTGATGAACATTCTTCATTTTGAGAGCAACAGATTTCTACTCTCATGATTTTTAATATATAAAAAAATCAACATTTTCTTTGTAGAAATTGAAATGTAAAACCTTACAACTGTAGAAATCATTTTAACATAATTTTAATCATGGAAAATGAGTAATTTTGTTTTTGAACAAACTGTTTCAAATTTTTTAAGTTCTTTTTTTAAATCGTGTCATCAATTTTACTCATTATAAAGTGAATTCAAGTAATTGAGAAATTCTTTTTCTGTGAACGTATTTTGGATTTGTTTAATTCTTAATCAGTGAAAAAGTAGAATTGACTTTTGTCCAAATAACATTTAATTTAGGAGAATAGTCCTATTATTCGTTAATCATTTTGCTCGTTGTATTTCTGCGATTTATTCTCAATTAAATCGACGTCACTTAAATTCAGTATAATAATAAAGGTAATAGTTTTAGTTTCTTCTCTGAAACGTATTTATTGAATATATTTGGATTTAAAAATAAACAACTTAATGAATTAAAATGAACTTTTTCAACCAAAAAAATGTATACTTCACTAATTTTCATGGTTATCATAATGTGATAATTTCTTAGAGATTAAAAAGGAAAAGAATTAAATTAAAATTTTGGATAAATGAGAGTTTATAACACAACAGTAATCTATTCCTGGTCGTAAATTCACCCTAGATTTGGTTAATCTTTCTGATGAAATGAATACTGAAAGATTTTTATATCAATATACAAAAATCTAGAATCTAGAGAAAAAACAAAAACAAGAAAATTGAGAAAAATGAATCCAATATTCATTCTGTGTGTGCTTGTATGTGTTCGTTGAATTTGCGTGTACCAATGTGTTACTATTTGTTACTTGTATTTACCAACATATGTAATTTCTCTTGTGTGTGTTGCATTCCGTGAACAATTTGTGCTACACAATCTCTCCATACATGGCGTTGTCATGAAGAAAGCTAAGTTTATAAGATTTATCTGCTTGGTTGAAAGTTAATAATTTAATTGTAACATCAAGTGTTTCATTTATCATGATAAAAGCACAATCGAAAACAACTAGACTAACCTTTAACTAGTTGAGTTTTATTCAACAACAAAGAAAAACCAATTATTACTTTGTGATTTCCCTTTTAGGAAAAGCTAACCTGGTCATTAATCGAGACAATTGTAGTACCTCCACTCATTTTGAATACCTAAGTTTTAAAGTGAATTTTTAAAATAAAAACAAACTTTCTTGAATCTTTCATTTTAGCTTTAATTGAAAGCTAAAGGATTAAATTGACTATTTCCAGTAAGCAAAATACTTTAGTGTATTTCAAATAGAAATAATATTGGTTGGAATTTTAACTTTTTGAGAGTTTTCAAAAGTTATCAGTTTTTCGTCCATTTTGACAGATTGACATGTTTGTAAACAAAAGTTGATTCTTAGTTTTAAAATCTTGCAAAAATAAAATGTACATCTGTGACACGTTATTTCTGGAAAATTATCAAATTTAAAGTTAAATTAATTTGATTTGAAATAAGTATTACTTGCTTATAGCATTAAATTTAGAATAAAAGTATTTCCTAATCACGGATATCTAATTTTTCTGATGCTTTAAGTGATTGATGACAGCTAGATGTTTTGACAAGCTAAGTATGGTTGACTAAAATTAGCATAAATTTATGAAACCTAAGTGAATGTTTCATAAAGGAAAAAACCCTTGAAACACGTGACCTTTTAAGGATATGTTACTTATGACACCCCATAGTAAAAATCAGATTTCTACACACAAAACATTTTTTAAATTATTTTTAAAATCTTGGTGCATGAAGATTTGTATTAAACTTTGATTAGTAATTATAGTCTTCGCTTAATAACTTGATAACCTATTACATACATTAATTAGAAGACATTTTAAAAGATTTGAAAACTTAATAAATTACTATAATTAAAAACTAAAAATGAAAACAATTCTTGTAAAAATTCGTTATTCATCCACAAAAATATTTTCCTGGAGACTATGATATTCTTAATATATATTTTTTATAAAAGTAATTAAAAGCTTATCTAGATAATTAAAAAAAATGGCATGGTATTATTGCACATTTTTAATTTCACTATTCAGAGCTGATTTTCGGGAAAATGACAACTGTTTGAAAAGAAAAAAAAGATGATTTATATTTCCCAAAGAGTCCTGCATTTAACTAATAAAACAAAGTTTGCGGACAGCAGTCAGTTTCTAGAAGTTTCATTAAATTAATTGGAGGCAGGGATACAGATGTAAAAAATATATTTTTACCAAGATTTTATAAAAATAATGACTTCAAAAATAATTTCTTTCATTTGTGAATAAGTCCTGAAAGTTTCATTAAAATTCGAGTTTATATGATTTTTGTAAGAATTTCAAATTAATGTGTTTTTTCAGCGGAAAAAATGAGTTTCGTAATGTTACATTTATCATAGCAAACTCTGGTAAAAATCTGGTCACCGGCTGACGAAGAAAATAACAAGATTTTTTAACAAAAATTGCGAGCGTGTTTCAAAGGATTAATTTTTTTTTTAATAATTAAAACTACTTTGACTTTTCCTCTTAATAATATCATAAACATTTTAACGATAAAACTGTTTTTATTAAGTTTGGGGTTATTTAACAGCATGGAATGTTTATTTTTCAATGAATGAGCGAATTAAAAAGTCAACAGAAATTATTTACAAAATAAAGATTTATAATTGGGCGAACATTTTAATATTTTTCTACATTCTATTATTATTTTAGGTTTCGTTGTGGTTTTGAATCTAAGACATAAAATATCGATTATTAAAATAGATTATTTTGTCATGTTGAGTTCATCACAGTTATTAGACTTACCGTTATTCATCACTTTCCCTGAAGTTAGATCAGTCAATGTCCACAGAAGAAGGTTCAGTAAAGACCAACGAAGATAGCAAAAATGCAAATGTGAAAAAAAGATTCTGATTTTCATGTTATTTAATATTCTCTTATGCTGAAATGAATAGGTGGTTGCTTTTGCTTTCCCACTATGTAACTATACTATAGTAAAGTTGTAGCTGCTGTTATTCAGCCACTCCTAAAAGCCAGCCAGTTTTCGAAGTTTAATCCGCATTGCTTCCGTCGTCCGTGGATATTTAGTTAAGCTTTCTTTGAATTTTACACTTGACAAAGAACATTACTTCGGTCTATATTTCAATCGTTCTTTTCACAAAAGTCTATGCAATCACTTGTATGCACACATTTTTATGTACACATTGCAACATCTTTGTAGCGCAATATTTAACACAGAAACCATTAAAACTGGGTTCGATCTATGCACGATGTCTAAGGATTTCTGCGTTGCAGGTTGAACAAGTTAAAGAAAGCCTTAATAAGAAGATTTTATAGCGCCCATGATCCCTAGAGACATGACACAACGAGAGAGGGGGGAAATGGGGTTGATGATAACCGAGTGAGAGAAGAGACTAGTGATAAAAGGTTTATGCTTAAAAAAGAAAGAACGTGCCAAGAAAGTAAAAAATATTTCAGTTTATTGGATACATGTCGTAAAAAAGCTAAACAGAATTTAAATTATTTATTCGTTCTACACTGAATCATTACTACATAACCCACGCTTCAATATAAACTTGGCAAGTGACAACTGCAAATTTATTTCGGGCTGAATAAAAACTTATTTTTTGTGGAAACAAACACGCCCGAAACACCAGTTACGTATAACTGCTTGTTTTTAATATTCATTTTTTGGTTTATTTGTTTGTTTGTTTTTTGTTTTTTTGTTTTTTTGTTTTTGTTTTTGTTTTTTTGTTTTTTTGGTGGGGGCAGGCTCAAAGTGTTGTTAGAATTGAACGTAAAGCATTACAAAAATTTAGAGTAAAACAAGAGTTAGACGCGTCATCTTAGGCCGCAAACTTATGCTTTCCAATATTCATTCCTTTTATGTCCTTCATTGATCCCCTCTCTCTCTCTCTCTCTCTCTCTCTCTCTCTCTCTCTCTCTCTCTCTCTCTCTCTCTTCCCGCGTGTGTTCGTGTTCGTATTCAAATGTGAAATTTTGTTAATGTTGAAAAAAAAGGAAGTGTCACTTACTGCTAAAAATTATTATCTCTACAAAATGATCGTGACTGGTGGCTCACTCGAGCGACAGTGCTTCCATGTTAGTTCCCATATGACTACTACTTGCTTTTTTTATTTTTACTTTTTTTACTTTTTATTGCTTTCTTTTATTTTTCTGGTTATTATTCTTTTTGTATTCTAATTTATTTATTTCATTCAATTTGTACTATTCTCTCTTTTTCTTTAATTCCTCTGACGTGATACATCTCTGTCTTCCTAGCACTCTTTCTCTCTCTCCGCGCGCACACGCACACACACAAAATATGTGTTGGAAGAAAGAAAGATTGAAGTCAGATGGGAAAAGCGAACTACGAAGCATTTATGTTTAGAGAAGACATACGAAACGATTTAAAGGTCAACAGGACAAAAATCCGTTTTAATGGTATGAATCGCCTTTCAAGACGGAAATGTAGGGAAAAAGAATTAAGGAGAGGCAAGTGCAAAATATGCGGTATAGAGATAAGCAAAAGAACAAAAGATTAATCTCTCTCTCTCTCTCTCTCTCTCTCTCTCTCTCTCTCTCTCACTCTCTCTCTCTCACTCTCTCTCTAGTCTTCTCTAAGTGCGAGCGTGTTTGTGTATGCGTGTTTGTACTTTGTATCTTTGAATCTTTGAATCTATGTTAAATATCACCAAAATTGATGCATTTTTTCGGAAATAAAAGCAAAAAAAAGTTGCCCTTGCTTTTAAAAAATTGGGACAAAAAAAATCAAGGAATTATTCGATTTAAATAAAATTTTTAGTAATTATTCATTAATGAAGGAATTGTATATTGAAAAGGTTATTTTATGAAAAGTTTTATTTTTGAGAGGTCAGTTTCACACCCCGACCCGACCTTTTCTATATCTCGTGTCAAACTGTTCATTTGAGTGGAGGTGTCGCAAATTCATCTCTTTTTTCTTTTTCTTTTTTTTTTTTTTTTTTCAGTGAAACAGTGATATAATATCAAGTGTAAACATACTGACATTTTCAGCATGTTTACGATTGAACCTTACCAAAATAATACAATAAAACATTTTGTTTAAAGTTGGTACTGGATAATTTATGAACATTTTGACAGGGAGAAAATCTATATCAATATCTATTTTTTAAAATCTACTTGTAATTTTTCAATGCAATTTTGAAATTCATTCCGTTGCAGTTCGTAACAAGAGTTATTATTATTATTATTATTATTATTATTGTTGTTGTTGTTGTTGTTGTTGTTGCTGCTGCTGCTGCTGCTGTTATTATTGCAAAAAATATCTTTGAAGAATTGAAAAATGAAATTTTATTGTAATTTTCAAGTGTGAACATTTTTATTTAATTTTATCTGTTTTTTCATTTTTGCAGCTGTTAGATTCTTTGTAAGAAAAGTCAAAAAGGAAATAATTCTTTGACGACAATCATTTCAATGAGTCTAATCTCCACTTTTTGTATCATTTCATTTAGTTTCTTCTTCTTCTTCTTCTTCTTCTTCTTCTTCTTCTTCTTCTATGTGCCCTGTTCTTTCAGGACGTAGGCGATCATGGCATTCCACATCTCCCTATCCCCGGTGGCTCTTAGCACGCCTTCTCCTGTTACACCATGCAACCCTCGTTCCATTATCCACCTAATTAGGTCCTTCAAATATGTTATCCGTTGCTTTCTCCTGTCTTTTTTCCCTCTATCTGGCCTGTTCGTATCAGGTTCTCCAAGGCCTCCTTCCTCATTGCATGCCCCAGGAACTTTAGCTGTCTCTTTCTAATGCTCAGTATTAATTTCCTTTTCGTTTCCATCATTTCTAACACCTCATCATTGCTCACATGCTCGATCCATGATATTCGCAGCATCCTTCTGTAGAACCACATTTCAGTTGCTTCAATTTTTTCCTTCATCTTCGGTTGATATTGTCCAGCATTCACTGCCATATTGAAGAACACATAGCAATCCAGTACTCTCTTTCTTGCGTCTAGCGAAATTGTCCTGTTTCTTAATACTTTACTCAACTTCTGGAATGCTTCCTTCGCCATGCCAATTCGCCTTCAGATCTCTGCCACGCACTTTCCGTCTTCTGTTAAAACACTTCCCAGGTATTAAAATTTTTGTACCTGCTTGATTTTAGTATCCCCGACCTGTATTTGGCATATTCGGCTGTCCTTTTTACTGTTGACTATGCATTCGGTTTTCTTGCAGTTTATTTGTAGTCCATTCTTATCACTCTCTTCAGCTACCTTCTGTAGGAGGTCTTGTAGTTTCTTTTCTGTGTCTGCTATCAGCACTGTATCATCTGCGTACCATAGGTTGTTTAAATTGTGGCCTCCGATTACAAATCCAGGCATAACTTCTAGGGTCCTCAAAATATTCTCGCTGTACAAGTTGAACAGATCCGGTGAAAAGATACATCACTGTCTTACGCGTTCCTTGTTCCAGTGTCTTTGACGAAACCGCACTGTTCTTGTCCTATCTCTGGTTGATTCTGCTTCTTGCTCTATTCATCAGGATTCGGACAATCAGTTTTGTTACATGGCTCATTAAACTGATGGTTCTGTGGAGTTCGCACTCGTTTGCTCGTGACTTCTTAGACAGTGCTATGAAGATCGACTTGCTAAGGTCTTCTCGTATTACACCACTATTATAAATTTAATTTATTATTTCTATAATTTTCTCTATGCCAAATTCTTTCAGGACTATCAGCAGCTCTATGACTATGCCGTCTGGTCCAACTGCTTTGTTTCTATTCAGTTTGGCTATTGCAGATTCCACTTCAGATTTTAATATTTCAGGTACATCCTCATCTTTTCGTATTATTGGTTGCTCTCTCTTGTCGTGGAAAAGATCTTTTATATATTCTTCCCATCGTTGCAGTATTTCCTCCTTTTCCAAAATGATTGTTCCATTCTTGGATTTTACACATCCTTTTGAAGAGCAGGTTTTTGAATTTTCAAACAAAAATAACTGCGAAAAACCTTATTGGGTACAATTACATATTTTAGAACATGAAACATATAAGGAAATAACTAAAAATAAAAGCAATGAGTTAAACTCAAAAGTATCATTTGACTAATTTTTAATTAATTTCCTTTCTCTACTTCTAATGTAGTATAAAAAATAAAATGATGATATTAAGTTTCATAAAAGCATATAAAATAAAAATTATATTCTTTAATAATTGATTATTTATAGATAAAGATAAATTATTTTAAGCATAAATAATACCAATTTCTAGATTGTTGCACTTTCGATTTTTCAAACAAAACCAAACTTTAACTTCGAAGAAGACATTTCAATTATTTAAAATGCGTTTTTCGTTTTTTGAGGGGGAAGTCTGTGGTAGAACCTAATGCACTTGGGCAATTGTGTGTGTGTTTGTGTTTATGTGTGCATTTGTTTCTGTCTGTATGTATGTGTGTGCTTTTTTATGAATGCAAGTGCATGTGCTTATCTATGTTGGCAAGATTTGAAGCAACCGAAATGTGGTTTTACAGAAGGATGCTGAGGATACCGTGGATTGAACATATAAGCAACGCTGAGGTTTTGGAGAGGATGAAAATGAAATGGAAACTAATACTTAACATCAGGAAACGACAGCTCATGGGACATGGGACATATAAGTTCATGGGACATATAATGAGGAAGAAAGGCTTGGAGCACCTGATACTCACAGGTCATATAGAAGAAAAGAGAGACAGGGTAAAGCAACGCGTAAAATACTTGATGGGCTTCAGCAAGTAGATGACAGAACGGGGGGGGTTTGTGTAGAGTAACAGGAGAAAACGTGCGAAGAACCACTAGGGATAGGGAGATGTGGAAGACCATTATTGCCTACGTTCTGAAGGGACACGGTACATAGAAGAAGCAGAATTTCAAATTGGCTACAGCGCATTTTTTATTTGATAAAAAATTATGTTTTTGTCGTTATATTTATTCATTGTCTGTATATTTTCATTTCATCGGTTTAGAAATTGTACTATAAGACAAAGAATGAATTGTTTTATTTCATATCTTTTTTACGAAGAAAAATATAAAAAAAACAAATCTAGTGAGAATTGCAAAGATAAGCGGGTGAAAGAAGAAAGATCAGCGAACTAAAGAACAATTTTTTATGCCTTGCATCGAGTGCAAGCAAAACCACCCACTTGACATAAACTACAAATTGTATTAAAATCCGGTTTCTATTTTGGTTCACTTCAAACAATAATCAACACAATGAGTCACAAAGTCAACAATGTCACACAGAAAAAGACAATTTGGAATTATGGCGCCATTGCTATTGCCACTTATCGAATTGCTCACTTCATAAAAAGTATATGTCACATGGACAAAGTGATTTCCTAAATCATTGCTTTATCTTTGTACATATTTAATTTTTCATTACCATTTTTTTTAATTAACGGAAATTTACCCGTATATCTCTGATACTACGATTAGTTCAGCATGTCTTTTCAAACAAAGACTTAAAATAATTTCATCGTCTTTCTCTGAGAAATTCCTTGTCTTTAGTTTTTATATTTCGATAAACGGGGAAGTTTCCAACATTCATCAACTTTTACTTTGGGGTAATATTTTTTATATTGTCTTGTTCTCAGTACAATTAATTACATTTACTGTTTAAGAATTGCTTTAGTTGATAGCATTTCATTTATTGCTTTAATTGTATATTTCCGCTTGATCTTCATATTTTTCTCTGTAGAAACATTTCTTAATCAAGTATCGATAATTCACATCTGATTTCCTAAATTTCTCGCTTTAATGTTGCTTTTCAAGCAGATTTCTTCTTGATTTATTTTTTCCTTGCCTCTTTTATTCCCTGCTAAAGCTGTTGCAGATATTACACTACTTACTCCGGTAACGTCTTCCAGTGGTCTGTTCGTTAGTATTGTCTGCAACGCAGCGGTATATGTTTGCACAGTGTGTTTATTGAACTTCGTCAAGTAGAACTTTTGAAAACTGGTCTTTTTCTAACATTTGTGTGCAAAATACTTAAATGATTATTTAACATAATTTACATTGATCGGATTGTTGTCCTCATCTTTATTGCCATGTCTGTACTTTCCAACCTTTTTCAGGTGCTAGGAATTTTTAACTGAACCCTTTCTTTCTATCACCAGAGTATATTTCTATTATTTGAATGATATGGATTTTCGCATCAATAATTTCACCTCTGTTATTTTCAATAAATTCTGCTCTAATTTAATTTGATTTATCTTCATCAATGACAGATTCTGAATCAATAAAATCATTTATATTGGAGCTAGATTCTTCAGTTTTATTTTTTGAGAGATCTCTATTTCCATTTCTCATTTATTTTAGCTTGTACCGCAACCTCAGAACATATTATATATTTCCACTCTTGACTTTTTTGTTTGAGTTACGGGTTTTTGTACTTTCTCTCATATTTAGTTATTTCTCATCTATTTCTGCATTTGAGTGCCTTTTATTTCGCATGGTGTTTCTGTGGACACTGGTGAACATATTTGGGTCAAGATAAGGTCTTATTTCAGTTTTTACTCTATCTCTTCATATTTAGTAAATCTAATTCGTTATATTCTTTTAAGAACTTTTCCAATTTTACTGTAAAAAGTTATTGTAACTTGTTTATACTTTGCGCGATTCCATTTAATTCGCTTTCTATTGATTAATTGATCTAGCATGAGCTACCAGGACCAGAGTTGGAGCCTATCCAGTTTTGATCACTTGGCGTTTCAATGTTGATGGAAGGGTTTGTTCTGGTGACAGGTTTTTCGATCCATGACCCGTTCCTCTCTGAGAGACGCGAGCCCTTGTTGATCAGGGCGACGACCGATCCAGTACAATTTTTGGTTTATAATTATTGAGATATTTTTTTTTTTTTTGCGTGTTATTCTTAACAACCGAGACTGTCGACTAAAGCTAAAGAGCTCATCCTGTCCATGAGACAGCTATTTTGCTAACCTGATATTTATAAGCCACGGGAAGTTCTTATTATTATTAACAATAATGAATGCCACATTAATGTAGTCAATAGAATTTCTGTTCTTAAGGCAGGATGCCAACAAGACCTCTCACAAGTAAAGAAATTTTGGAAAATCCTTGCAGAGTACCTGGTGGAAGTTCTCTGCAGATCTATAATCTTGGTCTCAGTTCCAACTTTTTCATAGTACACATTCAAGTTTCTAGGTTGTGTTCCAAGCGCGCTCATTACTGTAGGCTTTAGGAGTCATGTTTCATAGCTTCTTCAACTCACTAGCTAGATCCTGGTATTTTTCATCTTTTCAGGAATCTACAATTTTATTGCGTGGAACAGCAAAATTTATTTCACAACTGCTTATTATCTTTTTTATCATAGCAAAATCGGATCTTCGTGCATCGATGATATTATCTGTCGGAACAGAAAATGCATTATTGTTATTATTATTATAACTTAAAATTTATTTGTCCCAGTTCTTTGTGAATAATTTTATTTCCATTGCAAGTTGGCTTTTAAAACAAATTGTATGTCATATTGTTTATGCATTGTTTTCCCAACATCCAACAGACGATTAATAAACTCAGCAAGTTATTCTTCTGAGTTTTTACTGAAATTAATAATTGATATATTATTATTATTATTATTATTATTATTATTATTAAAACTACTACTGTTGTGGCCTGGTTAGGGGCCAGCAATAAAGCCACAAAGACGGAATAACGGAATAAAGTTAAATATATTAGCAAATAACAATAGTACAAACATACAACAAGAGAAGATCACCAGCGTAACTGTATCTGGTCCGGCTGTCAGAGCTATCTGTTTGAACAGACTTAATATTTACTATTGCACCCGCCATGCAACGGATGCGACACAAGGTCAGTTTTTTAGGTGGATTTATCGGTAGAAAAATTCCCAAACCGCCTCGGCACTTCCCTTTTTCGGGACGTCTCAGGCGTGATCAATAAACTCAGCCCCCTCACGGAGTGAGAGGTAAAGCCTGGGGAGATGACTTTGGAACCCCTTAGTATAACGTTTCTCAGCTACATGTCCGTCCTCGGACAGACATACAACCAAAAGACACTCTGTCCAAGGACAGAGACGCAACTGAGAAGTAACTCAGCTAGAATAGCCTTCAATATTTGTTGCACATAAACGTACAAATTCAGCACAAGGCCTAAAATTTTGGATGGAAAAGGCTGGTTATATAACTTAGCTATCCACAATCATTGACCCTAGCACACTACAATAATTCTGACACCAAATTTCGGCGGACCTCAAATGGAATGACTATATTGAATCCATTGCCAAATCTGCTGCTATGAAAGTCGGCTCCCTGTGCAGGGCCCGGAAGTTTTTCCCACCTGAATCTATTCTGCACATATACAAATCTACCATCCGCCCGTGTATTGAATATTTCTGCCATATCTGGTCGGGTGCCCCTGCTGCTCTCCTTGGGCTTCTTGACAAAATACAAAGGAGGATCTGTAACGTGGTTGATACTGACTTGGCAGTCCGGCTGCAGCCGCTCTCTCACCGGCGTGATGTGGCTTCCCTGTGCCTCTTCTACAAGTACTTTCATGGCTACTGCTCCGATGACCTTAGATCACTGGTGCCGCCTAAGCACGAATTTACACGAGATACTAGATTAGCAACTAGGCCCCACCCTTTTACAGTTAAACAAATAAGATGTAACCGTAAATTTTACTCCAACAGCTTCTTTCTCGCGCTTCCCGCCTGTGGAACTCCCTTCCACAACTCTGCTTTCCCGACAGTTACAATCTCCAGGTGTTTAAATGTAGAGTCAATAAACACCTCCTATCACACTAACTCCCAATTATTCTCAGAACACTCTCATCTACCCAACCCTCATTCTCGGTATCCTTACCCGCCTATCACCCACCCTCTGACATTTCCTATATTTAATCATCCTTTCTCCACTCTACGTAGCCCCCTGCGCAGTAGTGGCAGTGACATGCCTTGATCGGGGTGAAATGCTTATAAATAAAAATAAAAATAAAAAAATACCACAGTCTTGCTTACCATTCTTACTGCATCCACCACAATACCTCAAAGACTCTAAGAAGTCCTAACTTTATCCCATATGTACAATTTTTGTGTAGGGCTGGGGCAGAAATAACAACTTTTAAAAACTTCCCCAATGAATATATACAGTGGTTAATAATAATATGTGCAAGAAACAAAACAAAATAATGTTAGTAATAGACCCCCACTATGCTTGATTGTGCCAGGAACATCAGTTAACTGAACGAAAGTAATGCGTGAATTACAAAGTATAAACGCAATCCTTCGATCTAAAACACTCATTCAGTCACTAACACATCTAAACACATCAACAAAACCGAAAAAGCACACTCGAAAAAACGAAAAATATCACGCATCCACCATAGAACTGGAAGTTCTAGTCACTTAATTAGGGGGGGGGTTAAACAATGAAAAGAACCCAATGAGTATGCATTCCCTAGCTAAGTAAATTTGTTGTAAAATAAAGAAATAAACGTAGCATGAAACTAAACTACTAGAGCGGGGTTATCTATGTTCCCTCCAGAACACCCAATATCCTTATGCCTAACCGGCATCAAACAGCCGCTCTAGGTCAGCACCTTTCACTCAACAGATTCGCGTAAGACTCACCCACCTTTTGCCAAATTCCCATGAAATGAGTCATTTCCTTTCCGTCCTAATCTTAATTTAATAGCAAATCCTCAATCCCTCCTTTAATCAATGAATTTTATGTTCTCACGTCATCTGCGGACAAAGCTGAGTGCTTTGCTCGCAGATTCTCATCCAACTCCATATTTGACTCGTCTGGAGTACCTTCACCCGACTTCCCTATTAGAACTGAGGCTAAACTGTACGACGTATATATTACCCCGACAGTAGTATCCCGAGTAATTTAAAAACTTGACCCCCATAAGGCGAGCGGTGGCAATGGAATCCCGGTGATAGTCCTTAAGAAATGTGCTCCTGAACTCTCCCCTGTCCTCTCTAAACTGTATAACTAATGGCTTTCTGCTTTCTGTTTTCCTGCATGTTGGAAGTTCTCTTCAGTCGTTCCTGTATTTAAGAACTGTGGAGAACCCTCGGACCCATCCAATTATTGCCCTATCAGCCTTCTACCAATTTTCGGGAAAGTGTTCGAGACCATAATTAATGCTGAAATAGTTCAACATCTTACTGCCCACAAACTCTAGTCTGACAGGCAGTATAGCTTCAGCTTTGCCAGGTCCACGGCCGACATGCTAACAACCGTTACGGAGTACATGCTCTAGGCCCTTGATAAGTCAGGCGAGGTTCGTGCTGTTGCTCTGGACATCTCCAAGGCTTTTGACAGGGTTTGGCACTCATGCAAGCTATGGAGTTACGGAGTTACCGGACGCATGCTTGATCTAATCCAATCTTTTTTAAATAACCACAAAATGAAGTTCGTCCTGAATGGGCATGCCTCTTCATCCTACAACACAAACGCTGGTGTCCCTCAGGGCTCTATCCTGGGCCCGACGCTCTTCCTTATTTTCATAAATGACCTCCCAGATGAGATCAAGAGCCAAGTAGAGGGAGAACGGGGTGGAGGCAGAGGAGCGAGATGGAGTTGAATGCTGCCCTGCCTCTTTTAACTTCTCAGTGAGGTGCCTTATTCTTTCTTGCCCTCGTTATATCTCTTTAATAAGTTCTTAAAAGATGTATTTTTCCAAGCCGGGTCATCCCCCATGCGGGCTGGTAGAGGGAATGAGTCTGTGCCTGTCTTCTGTCCATGGGGTCTCAAAGGATGTCTGACGCTTCCCCCTGACCTGACCAATAACTATCTATTTCAAATTTTCTTCCTCCGAAACTGCACCAGCAGATGGTGAAGACTTTCCGGGGAATGTGGGCTGTTCTTTCGATCCAACCGGGGGTAAAACCACACCGGTTCAAGCTATTGGCATGCCCAATACAAGTAAAGCAGATTTTGAAGACGCAGTCAGGAGGATTTTGGTTGCCATGGGCCTGACTACCAGATGCTTTCTTCTCTGAACAGGAGGAAGAGAAGTGACCATTCTCTCCACACCGCCAACACTTCGGTTTTCGACCGGATACTATTACCGGAATTTCAGGCCCCCTACATCCAATCAGTTGGGGATGGTCAAGAAGGCATGATATCGAAAGTGCATCTCCCAGCCAGGCTATCGCAAGAAGTATCCAAAATTTGGCCGTACTGTGAAAAATTAACTCCTCGATAACTTAAGGCGGACCCTCAAATACTGCTACATGGACTTGTGACGGCGATCATACTTGGTTCTTAGTATGATGTCTTTTGTTATAATATCCTGGCTGGCAATCAGGACGCAATTCTCTAGCATAGACAGCAGTACAACCCACATGAAGAAGCCCGCTTCCTTGACTATTTTTAGGGGCTTGATCCGCGCAGACTACAGTGTTTAGACCATTGTTGCGCGAACTCTTGTCCAGCACAAAGACTGACACAATTCGTTTAATTCAATCTTTATTTCATGGGGGTCCTCCAAGAGTCCACCTTCTTTCACAAAGTGAGCTTAACTCTTGGCCCGTTCCAAGAACTTTGCAATTATGCCAACAGGTTTTGGAAATTTTCAACAACAGGGCGACTCCCATGCCTGGGAATTGTTTTGTTCCCTCGTCTTGTCTGTTTGTAATAAATGCTTTTTGTAATAAATTGTCGCCTGCTTCTCTTGAAAAGCATCATCTGCATCACATGCACCTTCTTTAGCATCCTTATGTGAAGGGTCTTGGGTAACATCATCATGGGGAGGGTCAGTTGTCTGAACACGCTCCTAGGAAAAGTTATTGAGTAAATCAGTACTATGAGGAGAGACATTTTAGCTCGGTACCTTTGAGCGGAGAGTTCATTGGGGTAGAATCTTTACCGGTAGGAGGTCTTTCGTTTCAAAAGGTTTCTTCTGACTTTTGTCGGCCATCTTCCTTTTTTAATCCCAGCAATAATTTTCCTTCATTTAAACGCAAATTAACTAGGGGGGGGGG
Organism: Ascarosepion bandense; assembly: GCA_037127315.1. Taxonomy (NCBI): domain Eukaryota; kingdom Metazoa; phylum Mollusca; class Cephalopoda; order Sepiida; family Sepiidae; genus Ascarosepion; species Ascarosepion bandense. Next base: position 405,978 of record JBBBDQ010000566.1, on the reverse strand, counting down.
GAGAAAAGTATTCACAAAATAAACCTCGAAAGTTTAAGTAAAAAATGAGAAATAAAATATTCTTACAAAGGTTACAAAAGTAAACGAAAACAAATTAATCTATCACGACAATAAAAAAGAATTATACCTCGAGAGGTTATGAAGAAATAAAATTTACGAAAAGGAAAGGAAATTAAATAAAACGAATTGGCCTAAAACGGCGAAAAACCAACCTCGTAAAAGTTTACGAAGAAAAATACAAATTAAAATAAAACGAATTGACCTAACTCGGCAGAAAAATTAACCTCGCAAACGGTTAGCTTAATCTGGATTGCCACAATGAGATCACGGGGTTCTTACTAATGAATGAAACGATCGAAAGTACTTGGACAAAAATAAGAATTTCGGACAGTTTATATATATATATGATAAAAAATATATATTTTAACATATACTACATTTAGGGGAAAAGTGTTCAATATCAAAGATAGAGCGTACGCAAATGTAAAAGTGGAGACTGAGTTCAATACCAAGTGGTGATAGTTTGTTTCATATACTAGCATTAAACAGACTGTCGCCGCTAGGCGCTGACTTCAGTGTCCAGAAGCAAGTGGATGTCTAGCCACACTGATGAACTGTGATACAGTGAAATAGACTTGTATGTGGATGACAAATATATTATGCTCTCATTACGATTGGTCTCTCTAGAGAGGAAAATTAACAAAATACAGTTACCACTTCTGCAATACTCTTCAGTATTTAATTGAGTTCTTTCGGTGACTGGCGTATGTATACACCGCTTATATGTAACACGCTAAAAAATTTCCATTCTTTGATGTCATGCGCCTGTGGCTTAAGGTTTAGCGAATCCGACTGACACCATATTGGTCGAGTTTCGATCCCGGCTAGAAACCAGTGGGTGTCTAGACACAATGACAGCAAAACAGGCTTGTATGGAGATTACGAATATATATATTTGTTTGTGTGCGTGCCCCCGTACACAAAGAGAAACGGACAGAGAAAAACAGCATCTGTGTGCGAGCAACAAAAGGAGAATTTGGAATTGTTTAAAATTATTGGTATAGCTATTTCCTCACTGTTGACAGCAGGGTTTTTGTTTCACTCGTTTAAATTACTATTTTTAACAAACAAGAACTTTAATGACATATAATCCATTTTGCACTCCCATATTTCCTCTCTCTCTCTCTCTCTCTCTCTCTCTCTCTCTCTCTCTCTCTCTCTCTCTTACTTTCCTCTTTCAATGTTTGCTCTCTTCTTGTTTAAGATGAAAATGTTCACCTTTGTTCTTTCTTCTTTTGTTATTTTTAAAATTCTGGGATAATATTTTACCCTTATTTCTACATTATCCGCATTTGCTGTTTTTCTGTATCTTGGTCTTTATATTAATATTTTAGGGCTTTGTTTGGCGAATTAAAATTTAAGACCGACTCTCTTTTTATCAGTTTCTTTTCTAGAACTATAACCATGTTCTATTTGTCATTCGTTAGATTTGTATTCTGAAGGGCCTATATAATTGCATCTCCTCTCTCAAACGATCTCAAATTGATTGATTGCATTGAATCTATAGCTACATCTAGTGCTAGGAAGGTTTTGGGTCAGAAAGTTTTTCTCGTCAGAATCCGTTTTGCACATTTATAAATCTACCATTCGTCCATGCATTGAATACTGTTGCCACATCTGGTTCGGTGCTTCTGCTATTCATTTTGAGGTTCCCATTTGTTTGCTTCCCTGATAGTTACAATCTTTAAAAGTTTAAATGCAACGTCAATTGTCATCTTCTATCTCCTTGATTCCCATCCATCGCTTATACTTTGTTCGACATCCCCTCTACCTTGTTTTTTCTCTTGCTATAACCCTTTGCACACCAGTAGCGGTCCTGCCATGTTTGGGGTGAAATGATTATAACAAAGATAATTTTTTTTCTTAACTTTTAATTTTTCGTCATTGTGTTCCTTGGGTTTAGATTCATCATTCTGTTCGCTTTCGTGCAGTTTTTAGCAGTCACAAATTTTCCTTGTCCTGCCTTGTGTACTCTTCGAGATTAAGTGAAACATAATATCTAATTCAAGTGATTCAAGTCCCTTGATTGTGAAACCGATGCAGTTCTCGTTTCAATACGACTTTCGTTAACCAATTCTATAAATCCTTTGACTTTATCGCAATGGTGTTCCGCTCAACTTGTCCATGAGAATGCATTGATTCTTTCTCTTTATCTCTCTTTCACTACCAACTTCCTATATTCTTCTTTACTCTTAATGTTTTATGTGACTAGGTTCTTTAGAATTTTACTACATAACTATTCTCTCTTCATAGTTTACCTGTTACGAGTCCGACGACTTACGTTAATTAGCTACGTACTATTTAATTTATCAGGCATCTACCTCCTTATATTCGTGGTATGTACAACTTTATCACATTTGACTTTTGGTGAACGGAATCAGTATCAAACAGAAATATTTAGGTCTTTCTGTTCAGATTGTATACCTTATATTTTGTCTACTAAGCCACTTCTACTATATTTTACCATGTATACAGCCCAGGCATTAACAGCAGTAATGAGATTATGGGTAGTGTCAGATTACCAAAGTATTTGCTTCCAGTTTCTTTTAGATCAGCGATGGTTTCTCTGTTGACAATTCAATCACTGTATTAGCTAATTTTTCCGTCACTTTATCGTTAGTAAAACGCACTTCGATATTCCAAACTCTTTGCTCCAATGAGTCAATCTACACTTCACTTTTGGCAAAAAGTTTGAAATCATCCATAAAAAGAAGATGGTTAGCGGCATTTTCAGGTTTATCCTTATACAAGATGTATCCGATGTTTATTCTTCTCCAAAACTCTTGGTAACTGGATCAGAAAAAGCACGAAGAGTAAAAAGTAAAGCGTAGGAGGGATCATCCTAAAATATTCTTCTTCATATAGAGACAGACTCAAGGATTTAGTCTCCGAAGAAGACGTGCCGGTTTGCATAAGGCTAATAACATTTTTGGTTACACCGAGCACTTCCGTACCCAACAATGTAGAAGAGAACTATATCATAATCGTTCTTAAAGTCAATTCACTCTATACACGTGTTGGTTCATCGTCGCTTGCAAATTTGGGTCGTATATTTATCAATGGTAAATTGGTGTTTAGTGCCCAGAGCCTGGTTGTTTGGTAACAGATGCTCATAGGTTGTTGCTTTTTCTTTCTTTTTCTTTTTTTTTTTAATTATGTCAGTTCATAGCTTCCATAGAAAATTGAAACTTGCAATAGGGTAATCATTTTCAAATTGAAGTTCTTTTGTCGTATCCTTCATAATGAGTGCTATTCCTCATTTGGACACAGAGTTCCTTTCGCCTCCGTTAAAGGACTGAATTTCAGGGTTAATAAAAGAAGCCCATTTTGTTACATTTGTATTTTTTCTGTTCCTGTATAAATTGATACGATTTGATTTTACTTTTATCCTCTATATAATCTCTAATCTTTTCTAATCTAATCTCTTCTAAAGTTGTTTCGAAACTTTTCCTCTTGATCTTAAACTCTAACTGTTTTTACTATGCGTGTCTTTTCCTCCTCGCCTTGATGCCATGAACCTCTTCAAATCTTACCGAGTTTCCAGCTACTCCTTTCCAGCCTTCTTTTCTAGACTGGTTCTCTTCTCACCTTCTTTATATTTCGTTTAGTTTCAAATCTTTCTTCTACCAAATACCCAGCAGCGCAATGAAGGCCAATGATATCAATCACATTATCCGTTTGCATTGCTTTAATGAAGCACTAACATTAATATATATATATCTCCCTCTCCCCGCAACTTATAACCTTCGTTGTGTAAAAGATTGAAAAATGAAATTGAACTCAAATGTCATCATACAAATCAATAACGTAACCGAGCCACAATGGCAACCACTTCATCATCCAATTTAGAATGTCTATTTGCATGTCATATTTTGAGGAACAAAACTCCCAAATTATCATATATAAATACACATGTATAAAAACTTAACCATGACCAAGAAAAAATACAGTTGACAAAGAAAGAAAGCGGAAAAAATGAACCTCCAGATAATGCAACAATTTCAAACGAAAAAAATCACACAAGTCTACAAAAAATACACAAACAAAAATCAACCAACACATCATACACATCATACACATCATACACATACGAACACAAACACTTAATCCTGACCTAAAAACAATTATGATGGATATATATGCAGACGGTAAAAAGTCAACCCAACACAATAAAAATAGGTTAGGTCAGAATGGTAAAGAGTCATAAATTCAATATAAAGTAATTAAGCAGGCATATATTTAAGCACGTTTAAAAGGGTTACTGCCATAAAAAGTAATTAAACACCAACAAATCCTATACCACTTAAGAAACTGTTAATCAAGCAAAAAATCACTCCCACACAAAGATATCAAATTACACGAAACTTCATATAGATACGAAACAAACTGGGAAACAACAGCAGAAAAATCAAATGACCCTGAAGTGAAGACATTACAGTAACGCCTGCAAGAAAATTCAATGTCGGCATGACTAATATAACACTGCTCAGTTAAGTGACAAGCTTCTCCACATGAATTTTATTAGCATTCTATCCTTACCTTGAAATCGAGCACTTTATGAAAAAATCTGATTGTCTAAAATGCATTTCCACCAGTAAACTACTGAAAAAAACAGCAATAAAAAAACGTAATTACAATATAACACTATATATATATGTGTGTGTGTGTGTGTGTGTGTGTGTGTGTGTGAATGACTAAAAACTAAAGCCTACTATTTGCTTCTGCATTGCGTGCACTCTATTTCAATACAATAAATTATTTCATATCCTAACAATGAAGAACCACTAGACATTATAAAGAAACTTAACGTCGAACCTACTGTCTAATTCACGTTTGAATATTAAATAGAAAAATCGTACTTTTCCTCGACATTTTATTAATATATAACAATAAAAAATTAGATTTTAAAATTTACCACAAATCCACTAACAAAAACGATTTAATCAATTTTAATTCACGCCACAATCATAAAATAAAATCAAGACTAATCATAAAATTTTATTTCAGATACCTTAGAATATGTAGCCCAAAATACTTCGATGAAGAAGAGAAATAAATTAAAAAAACATTTAGACATTTTCACTAACCACATCATTTCATCATCAACGCTGGAAAACGAATACACAAAGTCCACAATTTCAAAAATATAGACACCGCAGACAGCACGTTTAACATCAAAAACACAAAATTCATAACCTTATACTCCAAGAATGTCTACAACATTTTAAAGTAATTTAGTTATCCCCAAATTCTAACGTCTTTACACCCACCTTTACACTCCAAGACTATTAAAAATATATTTAGAAAGAAAAACTGATCCAACACCACATCAAATGACGGTGTATATATATATATATATATATATATATATATATATATATATATATATATATATAAATGAATAAGGAATTTAAAACAGTGCTCAATATAATAATAGAGCAATGAATATTTATTATACTTTAGAACATGCACAAACTACAAGATTGTACATTTTGTAGTAGTTTATAATTTGTACATGAAAAGCGAGTCCTAAGAAAAGAGAAGCTACTCATTATAATAGTTATTTTTCTTAATTCATGTGTATACGAATATATATTAGAATTAAATCCAAATATATATACAGATACACATGGACTAAGGGAAATAACTATTATAATGAATTGCTTCCCATTTCTTAGGACTCACTTTTATAGAAATCGCTTTTTACCTCCCCTTCAAAATTTCCGCAGACAAGAGAGTCCACGGGGGTGAGTCACGTGGTGGGAACATAAAAGTCAAGCAATTATAGAACGTATCAAGGTAATGTGTTAACAGAGGACAAAAAATGTGACACAAATCTGAATGAATAGAGAAAGACTTCTTTCAAAAACTGAATAAATTATAAAAACAGAAATGGGTTTGAAAATTTTATGTATTATCTAATATCTTGTATAGCAGTGAATGCTGGACAATTCTTCACAGTTAAAAAAAAGTCTTGAAGTGACAGAGGTATAGTTCTACCGAAGAATGTTAAGGATACCATAGACATAACATGTGAAGAAGTCTTAAAGAAAATAGAAACTGTAAGAAAATTGTTGAGGATCACCCCTTTTTGGATACAAGAATGGACTCGTCTTATGGGTACATTAATCCTGCCTATACAGAGAGCAGCGTTTTTCGAATTGAGTTGAGTAGTTGTACCGCCACTAGTTGGTCAGTAAGAATATAAACTCATTATTCGGACATACTTCTTCACTACAAAATTGTATATATTGATTCCTACTAACAGTAATCCTGGTATTCCTAAATTAACTAACCCGTGTTCCAGTTTGTATATTTTTGATCAATATAACTTACATTTTCTATCTCCATATCTGCTTTTGTTATTTATTATTTTGTGTGGTTTCTCAACAAGAATCCACAACAAATTGGCGACGAAGGATTCGAACAAATTCACGTAGAGAGGAAAATACGTTTTCAAGATGTCCAGTGGAACTGGTCGGAGGATTGTAAAAAGGCGTTTAAGGAAATTATAAGCAAATTGATGTCATACCTAACACTGACACACTTTGACCCCAGGCTGGAGATTATTATCGCAAGCTATGCAAGCTCACACGGTGTGGGAGCGTGTATTCTACATAAAATGCAAGAGGGTACAAGAAAACCGGTAGCCCACGAATCGAGAGCATTGCTACCGATCGAAAAAAAACTACTCACAAATAGAAAAAGAACCTTTGGGAATGATTTTTGCCGTAACTCGATTTCAGAGATATATATATGGAAGAGAATTTACGTTACAGACGGACCATAAACCTCTCCTTACCATATTTGGATCAAAGAAAGGACTACTAGTATACACTGCAAATAGACTCCTGAGGTGGGGTCAGTCAGTTAAGTGCCATACGTGATACACGCTTGGGCGATCATGTCTCGAAAAAGACATGACTGACTGGGCAGAAGATTATCCCGCAGTAGGTTGTCGTTGCTTTCTGCGGTAGACTAGTTGCCAACCAAAGCTATAGAACCAAATCTGTCCTGTTATTTGACCCATAGCTGGAGGGAAGAGATGGATTAATACATTTCCCAAGGGTATTTGCGCGTATATGATTGCAACGAATTCAACTGGAATTTGAACTCGACTCTCCGATTTCTCGTTCCGAGTTGATATCCACTGGACCACAACGCACATCCAAGTGGGGTACAACATTAATAAACTACAACTTTAAATTAGAATTTATACCATCGAAAAGAATAGGACACGCAGACGGACTATCGAGGCTGATACCTATGGAAAGTGAACCCTTAGAAGACTCGATGATAGCGGCGCTGAGATGCAAAGTATTAAGTAATACGGTGAAAGACTTACCGGTTGCACTATTAGAAATAATAAGAAACGCAGAAACAGACGAATTTATAAAGACCACAAAGAAAAAAATAGGAGACAAAGACACCAACTTGGTAGACAGTTTCTCAATTTGCGACAATGTCCTACTATACAATGAAAGGGTCCAAAGCCTCTACAAAGAAGAATTTTAAAAGATTTTAATTTAGGACATCTGGGAAAGAATCGCATGAAGGCACCGATGAGAAGCTATGTGTACTGGCCAAACATGGATGATAATATCGCGCAGATGGCAGAAAAATGCAAGGGCTGCGCGGCGGCAGCAAACTCACCACCGATCATACAGAAACCATAGCCAAAGGCGGACAAAGCTTGGTCGAGATTACATGCGGACTACGCAGGACCTATCGACGGCTACTACTATTTAATAACAGTAGACAGTTTCAGTAAATGGCCTGAAGTTTTCAGGTATAAACATCCAACAACAGACAACACCATAAACTGTTTACACGGGCTGTTCGCTAGGTTTGGCGTTGTAGACTGTTTAATAACGGACAATGGTACGCAATTTACTTCAAGTGATTTTCAAGAATTTTGTGAAACGTACCAAATAAAACATATAAAAATAGCACCATATCACCCACGGTAGAATGGTTTAGCCGAAAGTTTCGTGGATAATCTAAAGAGAGCGTTAAAAAGAAACTGGAGATACACCATCAGAAAAAGCATTACAGCAATTTCTACAAGTCTACCGAATTACACCAAACCAAAACACACCATCAGAACTTTCACCTGCTGAGATGATGTTCGAGCGCAAGATTCGATTGGTCTTCGATAAATTGCTACCAGGCAAAAACAAAACCCGAAATACACCTGTAATTATGAAAAGATCGTTCAAACCCGGTGAACAAGTGTACTTCAGAAATTTACGCATAGAAGGCACGTTTATCAAATTCAAAAAAGTAGAAGTGAAGAACCAAGCTCTTCAACTTTAGAAAGTGAGGATACTATGAAAAAAGTTTTCGAAGCATTCGACATTCAGAAACCTCAAACTAATACAGAAATCAGAAGAACCAACAGAAAACGGAAGTTCACGGGGCCATTAGTGATAGCTCCCAATCGCTAGTTGGTCAGTAAGAATATAGACTCATTAGCCGAACATACTTCTTCACTACAAGATTACATATATTGATTCCTACTAACAGTATTTCTGGTATTCCTGAATTGAATAACCCGTGTTCCAGTTTGTATATTTTTGTTCAATATAACTTACATTTTTTTATCTTCATATCTGCTTATATTATATATTATCTTGTGTGGTTTATCAACAAGAATCCACAAGAGAAATTTATATTGACATTCAAAAAGAGAACGCTGATATTTATGGGATATATAATGAAGAAATAGGGCCTCAATAATTTTTATTTATTAATGTAGGATACATTAAATGTGCTACATGGCCAAAGGGGGAAACGGAGTAAAGCTGGTAAACACTGACAATTCTAGACCCATTAGAATCAGATTCACGGCTTATTTCTTCTTTACAATTAATACATTCGCCACAAGAACACATTCATCACACCTCAATCCAAGATATACCCCGATTCTACATAATCACAGGGAACCTATAAAAAGAAACCCATGACATAAAAATTTATTGTATCTGCGTATATATATATCATCCGCAGACAGTCATGTTTTACTGTGTCACAGCTCATCAGTACATTTAAACATCTGATTACTTCTAGACAGGATTAAAACCCAAATGATTCGACATCAGCAGTGATTTCTACCTCTAAGATATTGGCGCTCGGTACAGGAAGGTAGATTTTAGAGTGCTATATGCACAATGTAAACACACACCATTAACCGAGGTTTACACTTAAAAGTTTTATTCGGTCAAGAAGTTACCGGAGAGTACCGGAACTGATACGTAAGTTACCGAGAGATACCGAACTTACCCGAGACTACCACAACAGAAGTCAGACTAGCTCTGAGCTCTACTCAGCTAGAATAATATACACGGATATACTATTTCCAACGACTTCACTTCAAAACTTGTATATATTTATTTCTTACTAATAGTATTCGTGGATTTACTAAGCTGCGTTCAAGTTTGTATTACGTTAAATATAACCTACTTTTCTAATGAAACATTAATTGTCCAATTGGCCAATTAATGTTTCATAACATGTATAATTACAAAAACAATAAATATACACTTTAAAGAAAACGTTCACGGCTTCTCACACTTTTTATTCTATAAACAATATTTGTTAAATTCAACCCATAACCACAATTTTGTTAATCTTTGTTGAATTTTCTAATTCATATTCTAATTAGAATTGTGGATAAACAATACAAAGTTCATGCTTTGTTCTGCTTTTGTCTAAAGATTTTGAGTTCCAGTTATTATTAAGGATGTCAGTTTGGTAGACAATATTTTTCCGGATGAATCCTGACATTTTGGGAAAGGTTTTGGTAATATATTTCAGTTTAGTTGGCGTTTATAATTTTGATCTGAATTTTATAGATTTCAGGATTTCGTTGTTCCTTGAAAAAAATTCACGTCGTTACTTTTATGCCTTTTTATTTTGTTGTTAAGTTATAAGTAAATTTCATACGGAGTTATATATTGTTATATATTATTGTTATGAAAAATATAGTTATATATAGTTATATATTGCCATGAAAATTCACAATAAATATTCTTATGCTCTGTTCTCTTAAGATTTTGTGTGTGTTTCAATTTTTCTTCGGTATCTCTTTGTCATAAACTGTATAACCAACAATTTTTGTTCTAAATGCAAATTCACAACTCTCAGTGTATTTTATATAATTTGAATTACACGGAATAACAGTTGCAGTTTTAAAAACTACCACTTTCTGATGTAGAGCTTTATTAAAAGCTTCTTAAATTTCTTCAAAATCAGTTTCTAATGGCGATTTGTAATACTTGCCTATGATACAAGAAAGAGAGCAAATGCTTCAATCTTTTCGACTGAAGAAAGTTTTCCTTTCTACATTGAAGATAAAACAATGTTTAAAACATCTACGAACCGAAATTTCACATATCTCACCATTTTTCAACTTTACCTCTCCAACTGAAATGTTACTGTTTACCTTTTTTCATTTTCTCACTCCAGTTTGCAAATTTCTTTCTCACCCAATTCCATTATCTAAACTCCGAGTATCCTCTTTCATTTTCTTTATCCCATTTCTTTCTTTTTCTTTTATAACACGAGTTTGAATATCTCTTATCTTCACATTCTTTTTCTATTCCAAACCAAATTCCATTATTTACCGTTCCCCATCCTGTAAATACAGCGTGCAAGAGATAAATTGTCGCATAACACTCTTCTTAAAAAATATATACAATATCAAGCATTAATGGAATTAACGATAAATTAGTCATTGATTTTTCGTAAATTATGTCGTTGACCAAAAATTTTAATTACAATCTAGTGTAGAAACAATGTAAAATCACTTATTGCAGTCCATCAGTAAAAAAAATCATTGTTTTTTATAAACTTCGTGTTATAAAGTTAAGATGATGTTTGAATGTATTAATGTGCTTATCAAAATCATAAATATTTCGTAATTGCTGCAAACGTAAACTGAACGATATTAGCAACAGATAAAATATTTTTTACTTTAAAAATAATTTGAAGAATGTAATTTTGTTTCAGTTTTAATATCAATTGAAAATTGTAAATTGTAAATTTGATGTTCTCTTGCGCATAAAACAAATGACTATAATACACATGTTAGAACTACAATGAAAATTTCTTGTATAAAATAAAATTCTTTATATATTAAATGAGATTGTTTATATTATTCAGACTTTTGTCCTCATCTTTATTGACATATTCACAACGTTTCAGCCGTTGTACGCTCCGACATTCTTCAGGTGATTAGAATTTCGAAATGAACTCTTTATTTAAAGCACTGGGGTATGTTGTTCTCGTTCCATGAGTCATGCCACTTCTGAATGTCTTAGTTATCTCTCTTTAATTCAAGTTTCCGTTTACCACTGCTGTAGTGGAGTATACTGAACTCTTTGGATCAAGTCTCTGAATCTAACCAACGCTTTTATGTACTGAGCTATGTGTCCTTGAGGAGTAATGTAAATAATTACAATATCTCATCTCAGAAATATAAACAAGTATTAAATTAGATTTTTGTAATATACATATTGAAACCCATTTTACTAAATGCCTTACAGATTTTCACTAACTTTTTAATTTTCATTTGATGATCTCCGAACAATGCAAGGTTCATTCGTCGTTAAGAATTACAAATATTCGTAACATCCAAAACGGTTACGTCCAACAAATTGCAAAAAAGGACCTTGATTTGTTAGGAATCCATTCTCTTAAAGACATTCATATTTTCAGTAATGCATTATACCAAGTAGAGAGTCTCCGATGACGCTGTGAAAATTAGCATTAAAAATACCGGCTTTTGTCTAGACTTAAGCACCAGCTATTGTCGCCGGTAGGTAGTCTGCAACTATCTCAGCCTTGAAGAGCAAAATATTTACTCTCTTTAGGGCGGAAGACTGATGTTCTAATCTCAAAGGCCAATTCAGTGGCTGAAAGAATTTGATCAGTATTGAAATCTTCCCACCCGTAGTCTTGCACCAAACAAAGCTACGCTTAGCAAATCACTATAATACACAAGTATAATATAATATGGTGCCTACCAAGACAGGCTTGTATAACAGACACTCTCCAATATAATGCATTTAACCTGCACTCAATGCCCCAGTGTTTCAAATTTCAGACTGTCCAGGAGCTCAGTGATGCGCTGATTCAGATCTGGGAGGAGATCCCCCAGGACACCATCCGTCGTCTCATTAGTAGCATGCCCCGACGTTGTCAGGCATGCGTACAAATACGGTGGGGGGCACACAAACTACTGAGAATCATTCTCTAAATGACATTTTGACAAAATGGACCAGTCTGCTGCATCATGTTTTCACTTTTATTTTTGGGGTGTCTTTGATTTCCCTCCTCTATAGAGTGATCATTTTCATTTCTATCAAATTATGTGGCATCATTTTGTTACTAATACATCACCTACTTATTATCAGGAAAGATATTCAAGATCATGTTCCTCTAATTTTTTGAGCAGTATATATACACTTATTAAAGTTCAAAATGTTCAACTAAAATTAACTTCCTAGTTAAATCAGTCTATGCCTGAACATTAGCTTAAGAGAAAAATTCAAACTTGGAGACCTAACCCTAACCCTAACCCTGGAGATCTACAATTATATACTTATCGTTTGGTTCTGGCTGTCGTAAGTGCAAGCTTGTGTGTCGGGAGGACCGTGTGCGATAAATTGCTGTTTTCACTTTACATTTTGTAACATATTGAATCCAATTAATGCGACTGGTTGTTTTTACCAAAATCCGTTCCAAACGTCAAATGTGAGAAAGAAGAAAACAAAGTAGGGAGATCAAGAGAGAAAGAAATTACAAAGAAGAAAGAAAAAAAATCAATGACAGAAGCAGAAAGTGCTTCATGTACATGTGTGCTTATATATGCCTGTAATATTCGCCTCTGTGCTTAAGAAAGAAAGAAAGAAAGAAAGAAAGAAAGAAAGAACTTTGGTACAAGGAGGAAGTGGCATCTGCTTGTGGCAATCAGGAAGCAGGTAATAAAGATTAGCACAACACGACCAGATTGTCGCTTCTTTCTGCTAACCACAACTGTGTTTCTCTTCTCCTGCTTCACCTCCAACCAAACTCAGATTCTCTTGTGTCATGATGGTCAAAATATTGCAAAAACCATTTGTTTACGTAATTGCTGCTACTAGGGTTTGTAACATGTATTTTTTCATGAAAAATTTCCCTACAGTGAGTTAATGATGGCGGGTGGCCATGGCTTTACTTATTTGTCCGACTCCCACCCAGCGAAGCGATTTAAAATGATTAATTGCAACAGATGAAGCAACCGATAAATTCGTTCAGATGTCAGAGTCGTTTCTTTATAAGATATGAAGACACACGATCAGAAAACAGCCAAATGGAACAATATGAGCTGAACATTGCCTTCGCATTTCTCTGGTAAGAAAACTCATTTAATTTTAAGTGTTTTTAAGAAAAAACATTTAAATGTAAGTGTTATTAAATTTTAAAAACAGTTTTAAATCAGTTTATTGCACAAGTTTCGCTATTATTTATTTACTTAATAATTATTTTAAATTCCTTAAACTTTTTTCTTTCTTTAAACAAGATTACAATTTGCAAATAAAATTAGTAACAATTCTGTAATGTAATTGACAAAGAAAATGATAAAATTTATTGGGGTTCAATTAGCTGATGTTGTATTTTTCATCAAGCAATTGACCGATAAATTCAGTATTCGTTCTACAAAACCAGATTGTAAAGAGATTTTAAGGATTGGAAACATTTTTTTTATAAGATAAATTCCTAATTCCCCATCCAGCGTTTTATTTTATATTAATCATCATCATCATCATTATCAACATCAGCAGCAGCATCTTACCTTTCCGTCACAAAGCGAAGTAAATATTTAATTTTATATTTTATAAGCACAATGCAATTATCAACGAACTAAAAATAACCTTAGAGAGAAATATACTTTAAGAATTTATATTTAAGTTTCAAATAAAATAATATATTTTGTTGCTAAATCATCATAAGAGTTACAACTATATACTGATTTATTTCGTGCACTTCGTGTGTGTGTGTGTGTGTGTGTGTGTGTGTGTGTATGTGTGTGTAACATACACACACACAACCACACGTACACACACACACACACACACACACACACACACACACACATATATATATATATATATATATATATATGGCAGGATATACATTGCATCTTATGGATTGTTATTATTGGAGACAAGAACGCCATGGAATCGTAGGTTTTATATCGACTATTGAAAAGTGAAAAAGATAAATAAAAGTTGGAAGATCGAAGCTTATTAAAAAACTATGCAGTTTGCAAATTGTTGGGATTTTCTCTTTATCGCATTAAATCTAAATGTAAAACTTTAGCGTCAATAAAAATTTACAAAAAATTAGTAGACGCTGTAAGCGACGATGTAATTAAGAAACGAGAAAATAGAGTCTGTGATTTCAAAGATTTCATGTTCTTTGTTCATCATTCAAGCATTTCACATAAAAAGGATGAATATAAAGAAATGAACAAATATTAAAATTTTTCCTAAGATTTAGAAAAAGTAATATTTGAAATCAATAACGGCGCTAACTGGATTACTCAAAACAGTAAAAAAAAAAATCACGCTTGACATTCGGAGTTAAAAAGACATATTGCGAACGGATGTCTACTTGTGGAGCGGGGAAACTTGTAAGTCTCACTTGTTAATACAAGTAGCAACAATATAAGTTATTATTCTTTTTGCTGTTGTTGCTTCTGTAAACAAGAAAAAAAACAATTATTCCCCCTCCTTTTAATAATAATGCAAATAAACATAGTGATGATGAAGAAATAAAAAAGAATGCTTTATAGGATAGAAATCCTTTATCATCCAACAATTAACTGAAACGCAAAATGTAAAATTCTTACCTTCAAAATCGGATCAGAATGACTAAAAACATTTTAGAAAAACGAGATCAAGGCAAATTTCACAAGCCGTTGTGAAAAGTAAGAATCTGGATTCTGATTGGATAGGAAATAACAAATTAAACTATGACCCCTGTCAGTCAGTTAAGTGCCATATGTGATACACGCTTTGGGCGATCATGTCTCGAAAGAGACATGACTGACGAAGCAAAAGATTGTCCCGCAGTAGGTTGCCATTGCTTTTTGCGGTAGACTAGTTTCCAGCCAAGGCTATAGAACCCAATCTGTCCTATTATTAAACCCATAACTGGAGGGAAGAGACAGATTAATACCTTTCCCAAGAGTATTTATGCGTAAGTGAATGCAAGTACCCTTACCCCGGTCAAATTTTCTTAACGCCTAAAAAATGGGTTTGCGGTTGTAGTCAATTGTGGTGATACCGAGCAAAGCGAGAGACCGGATGTTTGCACTCTCAGGACCAAACAGAAAATGACCAAAACTCGTCGGTGCGCACTCCGGCTCCACGCAGATGTTCCGGTTGAAAGCTAAAAATTAATTAAATATCAAATTCCAATTCGCGAGTTTACGCGAATTTTATTTATCGGCCAATGGGAAGCCCAGAATCAAATACAAGTGTGAATTCCCAAATGATCTGCTGCGATCCAAAAAGAAGATATAAAAAGCCGATACAGAAAGCATCGCCAGACAGACGGACACAGGCTGACTCGAGAAAGACGAGTGTAATTAGTATCTTCCTTGACCGAATTACTATGCTCGCCTCCCTTCGCCATCATCTTATCCTTCGCTGTCTCTAAACTACTTACCGACCAAAGGAGCGGATACATCAAAGACATTCCTTATTTACAACGCTCCCACATATTTAAGCATAAATTCTCTTTTCAGCATTTTATTGCCATGAACACTTTAACCTCCACTGGACCCATACTTAAAGGATTACTTTAATTGTAAAAACCTTAATTGGTATGTGTATATATAAAATGTTGTTTCTAAACTCAATTTGTTTTTCTTGGTTTATAACCTTTTTATGACTTAGAGGGGGCTATCTACAACGAGGCCAAAATTCCGTTAATCTGCAACAACACACTACTCTCCACTAGAACGGATAACCCACTATACAATCACGTGAATGGATTTCACAACATATCCACGTCTCCTCTTAACTGGCCAAAGACAGTCCGATGGGAGCAGAGACCTTGTCACAATATAAGGGAGAAATTTCAAGACGCCGAACCTGTCATGTTTCGTCGACATACATTCGTTCTTCCCCTCCTTCCAGTTTTCCTTTCTTTGTCTTCATTCACTCACCGTTAAAGAAACAACAGCAACAAAAATAAGACATCTTCAACTGACTCCTAAAACCTAACGTCCGGTAAGTACAATTTTTCTTTATTGCTTCATCTTCCTTTTCACTTTTTCGCCGGCCATAAAAAGGAAAGAAACAGACCTTATTACTAACCTGTTAATCTTTCTACATACACACATTCTGCTACTATCAACTATAAGCTCTGGATTCATTTAACTCCTTACTACTATTTCTCTGGAACATTTAACTACGTACATTTTCTCTTTGAACATTTAACTCTTACAAGTTAATTAACTACGTACATTTTCTATTTGAACAATTTACTTCTTACAACTTTGTTATTCTGTTCAGTTAATAAAATTTCACTTATTTTACAAACAAAACACTTTTATTCTTCCAACCTTCAATCAACCTTCTGATATTTTAAATTGTGGGGACTTCTGTTGTGTCTGGCACAAGGCCAATTTGACAAACATCACCGAGACCCCTACAGCTTAAACGTTGAAAAAACTTGATGTCACTTGGTCATCAGTAAATTGGTTAATTACGACTCAGGGAAATAATAATAATAATAATAATAATAATAATAATAATAATAATAATAATAATAATAATAATAAAGAAAGAAAAAATATTCAATAATAAAAGAAGGCAGTAAATACAAACAAGATTTACAGTTAGTAGATTCTGTAGAAAAGCAAAACAGAAGCCAAGAACCAACTATTGCGGCAAAAAATATGAAAATGAAAGCCAAAGATAAAGCTCTTGAAAAGATGAAACAGCGCTGGCAAGACAAACCTCTGCATGGCCAATATCCAGTACGTGCCAATAAATCCAATGTTGACAAAGTTAATACTCATCGATGGTTACGTGCATCTGGATTAAAGTCTGAAACTGAAGGATTTATACTTGCAGCACAAGACCAAAGTCTTTTCACGAGAAACTTTCAGGCAAATATTATGCATAATAATATGGATCCAAAATGCAGGTTTTGTGATAAACACCAAGAAACAATAGACCACCTAATCTCAGGCTGTTCTGTGCTTGCCCCAAACGAATATAAAAATCGCCACGATAGAGTTGGGCAATATTTACATTGGGCAATGTGCAAACATTATGGAAAAGCTGTAAACAAACACTGGTATGAACATCATCCAGCACCGGTTACAGAAATAGAAGATGTAACCATTCTATGGGATTACACCATCTACACAGACAGAAAAATTGAAGCAAACAGGCCAGACATTATTGTTAAAAACCAGAAGGAGAAAACTTGTCTATTAATTGATATGGCTTGTCCAGCGGATTGTAACATAGCAATCAAGGAATTTGAAAAACTGTCAAAATATAAAGACCTGGAAATTGAAATAGAAAAAATGTGGAAATTGAAAACAAGAGTTGTGCCAGTGATAGTAGGTGCACTTGGAATGATAAAAAATGGAACAAAACAACACATTGTAAGAATCCCTGGAAACCCCAGCTTAAGAGATATACAAAAAATTGTCTTATTAAGTACAGCCCACACACTAAGGAAAACTTTATCTATGTAATGCTGGAGATGATAGGGAAGATAGAAAAACATGAAATGGAGCCATAACAACACGCCACTACCTGCCTTAGGTCTCCCCGCAGACTTGGTTGGTAGTGAGACCAAAGCAGAAATCGAAATATGATGAAAAATGACATAATAATAATAATAATAATAATAATAATAATAATAATAATAATGCATTCAACTGAGGGTAGAAACAAATTAACAGGTTCATCACCTGTCTGAATCTTCTTTCTTTTTGGTTTTTGCAATTTTTACAGTTACATATTTAAAAAGAATACTGTTTCTAGCTTAATCTACAGAAATCCCAAAGTTGTTGACAAGTACATGCCTCTGTTCCTCTCTTGACTGCCCCACCCCACAACTTTTGGTTATTTTCTCTTGTTAAATCAGAAAGTCTTTCGTCTCTAATTATTCCGCCTTTCTATATATGTTCAAATATTTATTTTTCTTTCACTTATTTTTTTTTTTTTACTTTTCAGTGGTTTTCTTAGTTCCTACTTTTTCTCCTTCAGACTCTCATTCTCTCTCCTTGTCTCCTTCAAAAAATTAATATTGCGTAGTGAAGATTCATTTCAACGTTGCTTCATCCTATGTTGCGTTTTCATACATTATTTACACGATATTTTTTTTACACACGATATTTTTTTATACTGAATCCAACGAGAAAGGAAATCCACCAAATTTACCTCTTTCAAGACATTTGAATAAGTTTAATCTGCCAACTTTCACTTTTTAAAAAAAAAATACATTTTTTCATTATGCCTTTACTTCCAATAGAACAACTAGTCGTTCCATAGAATCGTGTTGTCAATAATAATAATATTAATATATGGGAGTTGGTATCCATTCACGTTTGTGCCTTTCGTATTATCTTATCACCAGAACTTTTAATCAGTTCTTTTTTTCGAAAATCGCGCATTTTAAACAATCTTTGTATTATTTCTAAGTTTAAACAATCAGATACTGTAGCCAGAGATTAAAATCAAAAGATCAAAACAGAAGTATGTAGACTTGCAAAAAACGCAACGAAACATAGAATAGTTTGACGGTGCCATTTGATAAATTCTAGATTAGAAAATTTGTTCCGTCCACTTAAAAATAAATGAAAATCTTAAGCACAATGACGACTGTTCTAAAATGCTTTCACTGCCTAAAGTCTTTCTGGTCTTTTACTTTTATTTATTTATTTTTTCTCCCGTTGTTGTTCGTTTGCTGTTTGACGTTTTAAGAATCGATCTGTTAAAAGTCAATTTGTAAAATCTTAGAAATTCATTTGTGTTATGGAGTAAACTTTTTTTCACATTACGTTTTGACCTCGTCTCCGGTAAACCGATTACTTTATGCTATCAAAACTGGACAAAATAATGGAAGACTCACCCATTATAGATTATTTATGTGACAATTTGATTGCTCCCTAATAAACACCAATAAAACTTCAAATGTGCAGCGTCCTGCGAATAATGAATCATTTCTGTTTGCAACAAAAAATATAACTTTTTTATTTATTCATTTATTGAAATAAGGTAATCGTCTTTTTTTTTAAAGAAAAAAGTCATGAGTCATCAGGTGCCTTACATGGCAAGTATTTCCTCTTCGTTTGAATATTTACTGGCAAATTGTATTGCTTAGTAAATTATTTTTAACGTTGCTTAACGTAACGTCATTTTGTTTTAAGTAGACACACACACATTATGATATAGATAAGAAAACAATGATGATGAGTGAAATGCTGCCGATGAAAATGAAACATTCACCAACATATGGCATTTACTGAAAATAATGGAATGCAATAAATGCAAACGGTAAGTGAAGTGAAACAATCACTTGCAGATTTAACGTTAGTAATTAAAATCATAAAACAAATTCAATTTTACTTTTGCTAGTAGAAAAACATATCGTTGATTTTTCTTAACGTCGTTCCAATTAAAGTTAGTTTTCCAGGATTATAGCACTGTTAAAAATATAGCGAAACGATCTAATATTCTGAATTAGAGGTGGTCAGCCATGTCTGGTACAAGGCCAATTCACAAACATAGCCGACACTCCCCACAACTTAGGCTATTCGCAATCATCAGAAGGCTGAAGGTTGGAAGAATAAAAATATTTTGTTTGTAAGTTTAAATAGAAATTTATTGACAGAACAAAATAACATCAAATTTGTAGGAGTTGAATGTCCAAAGAGAAAATACAGTTAAGGAGTTAACTGAATTCAGAGATTGTAGTTGTAGGTAATAGAATGTGTTTATGCTGAATTAACAGGATTACTAATAAAGTCTGTACACCTTTCCTTTTTTTATGGCCAGTGAGAAAATGAAAAAGAAAGTAAAGCAATAAAGGAAAGTTGTACTTATCGGACGTTAGTTTTTAGGAGTCAGATGAAGTATCTTGTTGTTGTTGTTGTCGTTTTCTTCTTTGTTGACTGCGAGAATGGTGAGAAGGGAGAAGAAGAGATAAAGAAAATTAGTACAAGAGAAGATCGAGAACGAATGTGTGACGGGACCTTATGTCCGGTTCAGTGGCTTGAAGTTTTTGTCACATCTTTGCGGTGTCGTCTCTAATTTCTGCTTCCATCTCACTGACTGATTCGACTTTCTTTCTTTCTTTTATAGCAATTTACTTTTTCATATAGCCACGTTACCTTCTCTCTCAGTTTCTCAAATTGGGTCCTTTCATTAGTTAGAAAACCAATTTAACATAGAATCGCGAAATTTAGCTTCGTCTTTTTTTCTTTAGAGTGGGGTCAATCCTTTTTCCTATTTGTCAAAATTAAATTTCACACTGGATTGTGAATTTTCGTAAAATTGAAGAAGAGAATATAGTTATTTTAATTCCGTGTTCGCCACAATTTTTTTTAATTTGAAAATAATGTTTTTTTTTTCTTTTACTAAAGTGACGGAAACTGAAGTTATAAAATTTCAAGTTGCTTGAATTAATTGCTCCGAGATGCCACCCAACCAATGAGTTTTACGGCAGTATTTTTGTTGAATATATTACACTTCAAAATTGGCATCATCGTGTCATGGAGGTTTGGATATACTTGCGAGAGCTCAGTTGATGGAACAGAGGACGAAGATTAAGCTCCCAAAGCCTTACAGATGACTAAATAATACGATGGGGAATCAATGTCAGTAGAGTGACGCGTAGTTAGTATATGAATTTTGATGTAAAATTTTCATTGTATAATGTTTTATCTATGTAAACAATATTTACGACTGAATCAAGTATATTGAATAAAAGGTATTACTAAATAATATTTGCTGAGTAAAATAAATTTCCTTTTCATTATTTGGTTACGGATTTATTGATAGACCTACATACGCTATCTATCGCAAATTCTCTCTCTCTCTCTCTCTCTCTCTCTCTCTCTCTCTCTCTCTCTCTCTTTCTCCCCAGAGAATATATATGTGTGTGTGTGTGTGTGTGTGTGAGAAGCCGTGAACGTTTGGTTTAAAATTTAGATTTATTATTATTATTATTATTATTATTATTATTATTATTATTATTATTTATTTATTTATTTATTTATTTATTCATTTATTTATTTTTTGCATAATACATTAAGTGTCCATAATGGTATTTGTGTTGCTACACGTTTCTTTATATGCAAAGTCAAAAATTTCTTCGTCTGAGGTCTAAGAATTTAAGTATTTTTCTATGAAAGCATGTAGTCATTAAATCTCTGAAGTAAATTTGGATTATTGATATGGTTTAAGATGACAAGTTTTTCTAAAAGACATAGATTACATTTATCTCCTTTTCCATTGTAATGTTTGGATTTAGCTACGATGTTCACTGCTTGAATCTAACTGCTGAAGAAGCTTTTATCCTATTGATCAAAAAACGTCATCAGCAATACATTTGATTTCATCATCACTGTGAAACTAGTTAACATCTAAGTGTTCTTTCATGCAGAAGAACAGATTATAGACAGTTGAAACCAAATCTAGAGAATAGGGAGGGTGGCCAATCAGTTCAAAGCCACAGTTATGCCAAGCAGACACTGAAACGAAGAACTTGTGTGCAATAACACTTTCGTCAATTTTCTTCGGTCTCTCGACTTGATAGACTTCGTAACTTCCCAAGCAAATTGGCACAGTACTCTCTATTGATGGTGTGGCCCTTTTGAAGGTAATCAATAAAGAGACTGCCTTTTGCATCCCACAAAACTGAGACCATCACCTTCTCTGCGGATGAAATGATCTTAGCCTTCTTTAGAACAGGTGAGGAAGAGTGTTTCTTCTGTATCGATTGTCTTTGTCTCTGGCTCAAAGTGATAAATCCAACAGTCATCCTGAGTTAGGAAATGTTTATGGAAATTAAATGGATCTGCTTCATGCAATGTAGGATTTTTCCGTGATGTGATCAGCCTATTGAGCCTTGGATCAAGTGTCTTCGTTATGCCAAGTTCATTGTGCAGAATATTCTCCACTCTCTCCTGTTGTTCATCACCATGTAGTGAACACGATCAATTTCTTCTTCGGTGGTGACAGCTGCAGGATGGGCAGACCTTAGGTCATCCAAGACTCTCTCTTACCATCCTAATTTCTGTTGCCCACTTGTAAACTGTTGATAAAACTGGAGCGTCTCCCCTAATGTAGCATGTGTATCAGCATGGTTAGACCCTTTTTGCATATAACTGATAACACCTTCTTCTTCTTCTTCTTCTTCTTCTTCTTCTTCTTCTTCTTCTTCTTCTTCTTCTTCTTCTTGTGTCGTGTCCCTTCAGAACGTAGGCTCTGTCTTTTGTCGCGCTCTATAATTTTCCTCTAAATATCTCTCCCAAACCTTGCTCCGCCAACCATTTGCTCAGGCCTATCAAGTATATCTCGTGCTGCTTTCCCCTGTCTATCTTTCCTTCTATACGTCTTGTGAGTATTAAATTCTCCAGGCCCTCCATCCTCATTGTGTGTCCTATAAACCTCATCTGCCACTATGTTAAGTATGAGTTTTCTTCTCGTTTTCATCCTCTTCAACACTTTAATGTTGCTGACGTGCTCAGTTCATGGTATCCTCAGCATCCTTCTGTAAAACAACATTTTTTCTGCCTCAAGCCTCTCCTTCATCTTTGATAAGATCGTCCAACATTCACTTCAATACTAAAGAATAGATATTACATAGCAATCCAGTACTCGTTTCTTTGTTTCCAGTGAGATTTTCGTGTCTTTCAGTCTGGTTAGCTTTTTAAATGTGTCCTTGGTCGTGCTAATGCGTCTTTCGATCTAAACATCGTACATGCCATCCCCTGTCAACACGCTTCCCACGTATTTAAATTTCTTTATTTGTTTAATTTTAGTTTCTCAGACCTGTAGTTGGCATTTTTTTTGGGGGGGGGGTTGTTTTTTGCTGATGACCATAAATTCAGTTTACGTGAGGTTTATACACAGTCCTTTCTTCCCACTTTTTTTTGCTACCTTCTGTAGAAGGTCTTGTATTTGCCTTTCCGTGTCTGCTATCAACACCGTGCCATCTGTGTACCTTACATTGTTGAGATTGTGGCCGCTAATTGTGGACGAATCCTTGCAAGGATTTTATTTCACTCAGAATTGTTTCGCTGTATAAGCTGAATAGATCAGATGAGAAAATTCATCTTTGTCTTACGTGCATTTCTATTTTTGTATACTTGCTGAATTTATTTCCTATCTTTACGCAAGCGGTTTACTGTCAATATAGATTCTTGATTATCCTAAAGTCTTTTCCGAAAATGTCGAGGTTGCCGAGCATCTATATCAAGTCTTTTTGGCGTGCTTTGTAAAAACGTCTTTGCGTAGTCTATAAAGCACAGATAAAGGTTCTTCTGCATTTGTATTGCTCTTTCAGATAACATTCTGAGCATGAATATCTCATTATTCCCTCCGGTTTTTTAACGAAGCTACACTGTTCTTGTCCTATCTCTGACCCGATTCTGCTGGGGGCTCTGTTCATCATAATTCAGGTTTTTGACTTCTAATAGTCATATTCACATATTTGTTAGGATTAGAATCCTGTATAAGCATGTATGCTAGGTTTAGAATTCTGAGGCGAGAACTGAAAATAGTATTTTTGTGGTGAGTTTGGAAATAATAGAAGCATCAAAATTCACTAATCTTGTTAGCATGCATCAGTGGTGATTTTCTAAGCGTAGCTTAGATGTAGTACAAGGGCGAAAGTATGGGGCACCCAGTGAGGATCGAACTCACTACTCAATTGTAACAATTCTAGCAAGAGAAGCTTGCTAACAATTACACCACCCCGAGGTGCCCATTAGCATGCATTGTAACCCGATTTCCAGATGGCTAGTATTAATTTTTTATGAATTTTAAATATAAGAAGAGATTTCTCTAAAATTGTAGAATACAATTATTTTTGTCGGGAAAAGGAACCAAATTGATTGAATCTGTGTAAAAGAATTATAGACATAATATTGTCGTCCTGTTTTGACAAATTGTTGACCCTAGGTCAAAACTGAACTGTGTAAATTTCCTCTCTTGGTCTACCTGAGCTATTGAGTATGGACAGGCAAGCAGTAAGAGGGAGTGAGTTCTCCCCTTCACCAGTGAAGGGCCGGAGACTCAGTCGAAATGGATAACTGATATTGTTTTCATTTCGAGCTGGTAAGAATTATACAGTGAAGGAAAACTGAACTCCTATAGCTACCTTTACCACCCCGGTTTTGTGCCTTTTCAATAAAACCGAGATAGAAAACGAAATTAACAGATTTGGGGCCCGTGATTTGAAGCAAAAGGTCGAACTGAAATCGGCGTCCAGCAAGAAGCCGACTGAGCAAACCAGCGTCTCCGAGAACATTGTTGCTGGATGTATTATTGAAATACCAGCTTTGACTTGCTTATAACTGTGTATATAATCGATATATAAATATATTTAAAAAACACACACCCGTGGCGTTGCAGTGTGCCACTTTTACATTCCGTTTGCCAACTATCAGCTATCGCGTATTACATAAATCTGGTCTTAACTATATACCTGACCTCTCGTTTGTCAGGACTAACCTAGCCAGGTAATAACAGGCAACTACTTTGGCTGGCCCGAGATCAAATACAGCGTGAGCGAATTGGTTGAGATTCAGGAAGAACTGGCTCGGGTACGCCTGGAGATTGTGTTATAGCATCAGTGAATCATCGACAATAAGCAGACATTACCCTTCAAAACGAGGCTTATTAATCAATCGTAACCGGAAGAATACTGAACGGCACCTATTTTATTTATGTTCACATTCACCAACGACTCTTTATAGGGGAACAGAGATTTTTATCCATTTGTAAATGTCGGAGAAATTATTTTATATAATTAAATGATGTATACACAATTTTAAACCTATGAAAATATAAATAGTAAATAAAATTTCAGAGTTTAGGCGTAGACATTAAAAGTATAGAGTTAAGGTAGATTTTAGAAGTAACGAGAAACTCAATCTTAAACAGAGAACAAGGGATAAACTTCTATTTTATTCCAAATACTGCGGAGGAGTGTGAACCAGACGATAGGTGAACTGTGTAAGGTTATCAGCTTTTGTAGTAAAATGATATAAGAAACAAAATTTTATTGATATGTATTTGGAAAAATATTAATTTTAATAATCATTCTCATCCCAGAATATTTTTATATCCAGAAACAAATACCAATTAATCCGACCAATAAAGCACTTACTATTTCATAATCGATGAATATTTTTATGAAAGCACGAAACGATATAATTTAATTTGGAAAGACATGGTTGGCAGTTTTATTGAGTAGAGTTAAAGGAAGTAAAATAAATTTGTAAGATTTCACCAGACATTTATTTGTTTTTTGTTTTGTTTTTGACGACCTCTCTCTCTCTCTCTCTCCCTCTCTCCCTCTCTCTCTCTCTCTCTCTCTATATATATATATATATATATATATATATATATAGTGACGTAAATTATAGACATATGATGGTGAACATACGTATAGTATTATTATTCAGTTGATAATAAAACAGTGCTCAATGTATGAACAGAGCTGTATTATATATATTAATAAATATACTTATTATCTTTCGTCTATATCACGACTCGGAGTTTCATACGTTATACACTCATCAGCTGTATATTTCAAACTGACAGTTTAATAAATGTGAATTTAAGATCACTCTATGTTCATCGGAATTAAATCGTATAAAGTTAAGTTACTGTTTTTTTTAATAACAAGATTCAAAAATTAAATATTCTAAGGTTACATATAGATAATTTTTTTAATTTGAACTTAAAATTAAAATAAAAAATATTAAAAATAAAAATCAAGAAAAAGAAATCAAAGAAGTGCAAATCATGAAACGTAAAAATTTAAATATTCAAATATTATATGGAGATAAAATTTTAAAATTTTAAATGAAATGAAATAAAAATGAAAATAAAAATTAGGAATTAAAGAGTAAAATATAGAATTAACGTTAAAAATTGAAATTTAAACAATGTAGGGACCAAAAATAAAAGGGGTTTAATTCCTAATTGTTAAAAGTAGTATTGCAGAAGAAAGAAAGAAAGAAAGAAAGAAAGAAAGAAAGAAAGGGGCAAATTTATAGAGGAATCTATATCACTCTGGGTCTAAGAATTTAAGTATTTTGTTATGACAGTATGTGGTCATTAAATCACTTTTTTCAAAAGCAAATTAGGATTATTGATATGTTTTAAGCTGACAAATTTTTCTAAAAGGCAAAATTACATTTATCTCCTTTTCTATTATAATGTTTGGATTTAGCTACAATATATAAGATAAAAATCCTATATCATTCATCAAAAACACAAAATAAATTACACCCCTGCAAAATCAAATTCAAACGACTACAACATTTAGGAAAACCCCAAAATAAAATTGCACACCCGCAAAAATGCACAGCCGATCCAAACAGCTTAAAGCTTTTTTTTTTTTCACAAGTCAGTGTGAAAAGTGATACCCTGGATCCTGATTGGTTGACAAATCGAGAAATTCAAAATACGACAGCAAAACGGTTTTTTTTTTTAACAACTAAAGAAAGAATCGTTCTGGGATCCTCCCACGCGACCAGAATTCAATATTTAAGGAGGTCACGGCAGTCAGTCAAGAGGGTCACTGAGAGACAGCAGTTCGGTCGATCCGTCACTCAAGCAAGCAGTCGATCCGTCAGTCAGAGAGTCAGTCAGCCACGCCAGTCAATCCCAAAAGTCAGATACACACAATCCGATAGGCGACTACAACAAAGAGACCACTGCCGACAAACTAATCTTTCGTCCACTCAACCGTTACGAACGGAAAGAAGAGAAGAAACACTTGCAACGGCCATAAAACTTTCACAGCTCTCGGCAACCAGAAAGGAGAAGTAACACTAATTCAAGTAGACTGATTCATCGTTTTACACATTAAACTACCAATTACTGCTATCTTCGTTTGACTCTCTCTCTCCCCTCGGGAATTCTCATTCACACTCCTTTTCAACAGAATTTCTTTTTCCACCTACTTAACGGCTGATACATAAAAAGGAAAGAAACATTGTGCTACTACTCTGTGTAATTACAGACTCAAAAACAACACCTTCATACTCAACCAACTTTCATTCAAATACAACAGGCACTTTTATATTTAACCCACATTTACGCAAATATAAAAGACCCTTTTTCTACCAAACAAAGGATACGAAGAATTGTACAAATTGTGTATACTGTATATATATTGTCAAATACAAAATTTTCATATTTTTATGGAACATTTCTTATTGCATTGTCTTTTCTCGAAATTTGTGTTGTATTTTTGTGGACCGGATAGCCCACTTTAAAAACGCCTTTTATTCCGGGTCGTTCTGGAACGCCACAGATATTCCAGGTAATAATTTGGTTCTTGTTGCTGTTTATTAATTTCCAATGATGGATGAATAAAGTAGTACTTTTGCTGTATTTACTGTTTTTACGTTTGTATCTTTCACCTGTTAGAAGTATTTCTAAATTATAATTTAACATCATTATCATCCGAATGATTTCGAGCTCTATAAATAATACTTTCGGACATACATGGGCCATTCAATGGGCAGGTTTATTTTTTCGGCAGTTTCAATTATTTTTAGAAGGGTCATTTTTGCTATTAGTTGGGTGACGGATGATGTTTATGTGGGACAAATATTTATTTAATGTCGTGAAATATATTTATGTTTTAACGCAACTATAACTGACTTTAACATTGTTGTTATTGAAGTTTTTTTTAGTGTGGGTGAATGGTAGAAATATTTGTGAATTAAGTTAAGGAAAAGTTTACCAATGTAAACGAATGTATTACGAATGAAGGGTGAGCTAAACGAAATAATGTTACGTTCAGGTGATTTCTGCTTAATACTGCCGACCTTGTTTTAAACGGAGTTTTCTAAACTAGTTTTGAGTTTACATTTTTCTAAAGCATTAATGTATTTAATTTAAGAATTATCAAAAATGTCCTTCTTGCTAGAATTGGTACTTAAACGAGTTTGGATATATTTGTGCAGGTTGTTGGTGATTCTCTGGGCGGTGATTTGATTCCCTGTTGATGAATGCATCGTTATATATAATGGGCGTCAAAGAATTGACAATTTCACCACGAAAACCCCCTGCTCATTCTGCCTAAATAATCCAAGCTTTTCTAGTCAAGAACAACACAAAATTTATTCAACAGGCTCCCTATTCTCCCGGGTGGATTCTGGCTCGATCCTAATCTGAAAACCGTGCTGAAAGGGAAGCGATCTGAGTCGCGAGAGAAAATTATAAGAAAAGCAACGTAGGAGCTCCATAACGTTCCAGAAAAGACGTTCCAAGGGTGTGTGACCTCCAAAGATGGTTAAATAAAATTTGTGAAATCTACAATATTTTTTTTCTATGCTCAAAAGCATTCGGTTATTTTTTTTTTCTCAGCTGTTTGAACGCATCTCGTATTCGGAATATTTAACAACCTTTATTGTCTCATAAAAAATCTTATTCTGTATCTGTAGTCGATATAGTTTTAGTATAAGTAGTATAAGTTCAAAGTAATATTCAATAATAATATTTACTTTAAATAATTATTTGGCTGTTTGTTTGTTTTTTTTTTTTTGTTTGGTTTTTTTTTCAGCTTGTTCTCTGAGGCCAGGAAAAACGCTGAGTTATTACGAAGAAGCAGTCACTAGTATTGGATGGATCTCTAGAAAATGTGCTCCTGGCTCAGAATTCAAACACACGGATTGTCGCTGTTCTGCTTCAAATCTATAAAGTGAGATACAGATTCAAAAATATTACCTTATTAATACTAACACTTTACACCATACCATGTAATATTGTATACACTCATTTGTGATTTATAACAATGAAGGGTTTATAATTTTATAAGTTATTATTTATCAAAATGTGTTCATTACAAATAATATTATTGGTGTTTCTTCCGGAGTATGTCGCTGGTAATAATGCTCATTTACTCGGTGTATGTATTTAAAACCCGAAAACTAATGCAACATGGACACAAAAACATTGTTTAAAATTTGCTATATTTATGGGTAAAGTGTGTTTGATATCAGGGAGAAATTAACTGTAGATAGGAACAACTAAATCAAAACAGATAATTGCCAGCTCCACGCCGTATTCAGACCACGTGCAGACTGTATGTAGGCCACTGTTGACTTATTGGTGGATGAGCAAAACTGGTTTTCCCAGTTTTTGTTTAGAAGCGGATGTTTTTAGATTATTGCTTGTCGTGACCTTCATTTTATTTATGAACTTGTTTATTTTTTTGTTTATTTTGTATTTCTATTTTACTTTAGTTCATTTCATTTTTTTAAAGTTAAGTTTTGTATATTTTCTTCCCTTCTGTTTTTTTTTTGTTTTTTTTTTTCCGAAAGAAAACTCATTTGTTTCAATTTAAGCGAATTTGTCTTTGTGTCTGTATTTGGAAATAAGCGCAAATCTTGGGAGGAGTCGATAATGTTTTGGGAAGGAGATCATTGATATTTCCTCTCCTAGGCAAAGAAGGCTTTGTTCTGAGATATCGTTGTAAATAGGCGGTGTATATTATTTAAGTGTTCTTTAAGTGTTTCATTTGCGTTTTATTATCTGCATATTTTTGTCGTTGTATGATGTTTTGTTTGAGTGGCTCCTCTGTTTCTAGAAACATTTTGTGATTTCGATATGTATATATTATTGAGAAATCTAAAAATGTTTATTTTTGTGTCTATGATGTTTATATATCATGATTAACTCTCCTGTCAGTTTCAACATTTTGAGACCAAACAGTTTCGGAACCAAACTAACCACGTAGATAATTTGATCATAGTGGTCCCGACTTTTGTAGAACCAGCCACACTTTGTGGAAAAACTGATCAGAGAATTGGTGCAAACAGCCCAACTCAGGAATGAATCCAGAGTTTTCTTTCTCCTAAATTGGTGTAATCTAAGGCAGTCTACTGAGCTATTTAATTAATATATATATATATATATATATATATATATATATATATATATTCATGCACTTCAAAGGATCTTATTAAAACAATATGCGCTCCTCAGCAGAGCGCATATTTTTTGTTTAGTAACATTTTTAATATTCAAGTCAGTAGACAAAAGTAAATGTACAGTTAAATAAATAAATAAATAATGGCTCTACTTAAATAACGCTTGAGTAATACAACCTATCGGATTAATAAATAAAAATATTCATTACTTCTTTATATATATATATATATATATATATATATATATATATTAAGGGAACTGAAAAATAAATTCCGACAATGTGAGATAAAAATTCTTGAGAAACAACAAAATTGTAATTTATTTTATTGTAAAAATTGAGATTGTAATTAAAAGTCCGGTGTTAAAGTAAAGCTTTTATGCTAGCAAAACATACTCTGGATACAAATCATAACTTTTATTTTAAAAACTCCAAAATACTAACTTTAACCTACGACACCAAGCGAGAAAAAATCGTGGAGACTGTCGCAATTTCGAATTTTTACACTATCAAATAACGACCAGGTTTTTACAATTTATATTCATACCTAGCTAGAATAATACTAAAAGATCATAAATTCTCCTTACCTTGACCTATAAATATAAGTACATCTACTAACTACAAAAATTCCCTACTACTATAATACAGTAATAACCTTACAACACATATTTTACGATATAAATATAACGATAATTTATTTTATCGCATATCAATAATCTAATCAATTACAATTTATAGTTAAACTAAACCACTCACATATTTTTTAATTTGTCGCCGTTATATCATATTATTATATTAAATTAAACCGCACACAAAAGCTCTGCTTTAATTTTCTAAAATCGCAAAGG
Source organism: Ascarosepion bandense (assembly GCA_037127315.1). NCBI lineage: Eukaryota > Metazoa > Mollusca > Cephalopoda > Sepiida > Sepiidae > Ascarosepion > Ascarosepion bandense. The sequence goes on along the minus strand of JBBBDQ010000566.1, from coordinate 374,869 downwards.
CATTTTTACCTTACTAGCCGTTCCATTTGTGGGTTATGTGATTAATAATACTACTTTAGTATTTCTCCTGCCTCTCAAAATCGCCCCCTTCTCGCCCCTACATTTAGGCTTGAATTCTTTAAATGTAAGTCATTTTCATGTATCTTTGCATTTCTTCATGAGTATATTCATTTTCTTTAAGTCTGCTTTCATGTCTCTGCTATGCTTAATTGAACGTTTGCCGTCACATGGTTTTTCTTTTTTTAACTTGTTAGAAAATTCTGTTGCAGCTAGTTGGACTTTAACTAAGTTAAAACTTTTCATTTTTTTCTTTTTTTAATTGGCGTAAATAGACCATACTATCGCCCGGTTCACACTTCTCCCACCTCTATTGAACAGGTGTAGAGGCTTATTCCTTGTTCTCTGTTCAGGAAGTGGTTTCTGGCTCTCCTCCTCTCTTCAGACCTCAGTATTGGTGCTTCCGCGATTTTCCTGCGACGTAAGTGGTCGGTGGCAACGTCTCTTCATTGTGAGGGTACCGGGTTGGCAATTTTCTAGTTGCTAATTTTGATTGATAGTTAGGAGCCCTAACTCTTGCGTAGCGTCAAGAGTGGCTGTGCTGATCAACAGTTGCATAATATCGGGGTTCTTGCAGTGGGCAACCCCGAGGCCAAACCTTGCTGCAGTCCGCGCAAGTTCCCTTCCAGCACATATCGCAGTTAATGACCGTCCGCCTCCTCTACTTTATGTCTATCCTCACCCACAAGAAATATGAATAACTATATCTCAGTAAAAAAAACTAAACCAGGCAAAGAAAAATCACCTAAACCTTTTAACATTTCCTTCACTGATGTCCGTACCAAGTTTTGTAGCGTTGAATCTTTCCTCTACGAAAAGTCCCCTGACATCCTAGCACTCTGTGAAACTAATGTCAACCCCTCAATTCCTTCCTCTGACTTCTCAATCCCTGGCTACCCCACTCTTAAGGAAGGACTCCACTGTCTATATGTATGGTCTGGGGGGTTACATCAGTAAACACCTCCCTCTAGCTACGGTGACATCTCTTGAATCCTCTGACCACCCATACATGTGTCCCCTTCTGTCACTTCTCAAATTGGTTAGCTAACTTTCTTTCTGTACCGTTCCCTCTCTCCTCCCGACTGATCCCTGCTAGACAGCATCTCTCACAATATAGATAAGGCTACTTCCCTCCACTCATTTGCTAACATATTTGTGTTCGGATGTCTTAACGCCCATCATGCCAAGTGGCTAAAAGACTCTATCATTGATTCAGCTGGCATTCGCGTCATGAACTTTGCTATTTCTCAATCTCTTACACAAGTGAGGGATTTCTCCTCGTGCTTTCCTAGTATTCCTTCAGGACACCCTTCTCTACTAGATCTATGCTTCACCTCTGTACCTGACTTCTGCCGAGTTTCTCAGTTTTCGCCCTCTCAGTAACTTCGATCATGCTGCCGTTTCTATTAATATCTCTCTTCATTCCCAGTACCCCCAGGAGCTTCCTACCAACAGAATTTCCTGCTGCTACCAAAGAGCAAACTGGAATACGTTTTGTGATTTCCTATGCGACTTCCCTTAGGAAAAAGTGTTCAGTCTCCCAGCTGAGGACTGCGCCTCTGAGGTCTCTTTCTGGGTGAAAGCTGAGATTGATACCTTCATACTGATCAGGAAGTTTCATCCCAAACCTCATTTTTCCCCTGGTTCTCTCCTGCCTATTTGGCCGACATTGCCCACAGGAACCACTTCTTCCGGCTATTTCGGAGCCATGCGTCTGACCTAAATAGGCGCCTATTTGCCTCTGCTCGTAATGAGAGTAATAGGATCCTGAACAAGGTTATGGTGTTGTTTGTGGATTAAATGAGGCAGCGCATAGCTGCCCGCAAGTTCGGTTCCAAAGACCATTGGCGGCTCTGCAAACGTGTGCTGAACAAAAGCAAATCCTCCATCCCTCCCTTAATTAATAAATTCGAGGTCTTCACTGCATTTATGGATAAGGCGGAGATCTTTGTTCGCAGATTCTCATCAATCCACATTTGACTCGTCTGGAGTATCCGCACCTGCCTTCCCTATTAGAACAGAGGCTCAACTAAAAATGTTTACATAACCCCATCTCTGGTATCTAAGATAATATAAAAACTTGACTCCCATAAGGAGAGCAGAGGTGATGGAATCCCGGTCATTGTCCTGAAGAAATGTGCCCCTGAACTCTCCTCTCCTCTGTCATCTCTAAACTCTATAATTACTGCCTTTCTGCATCCTGTTTTCCTGCCTGCTAGAAATCCCCTCTATGGTTCCTGTATTTAAGAACTCAGGGGTACCCTGGGACCTATCCAATCATCGCCCTATCAGCCTCCTACTAATTTTCGGAAAAGTGATCGAGGCTATTGTCAATGCTAAAATAGTTCATCATCTTACTACCCATAAACTATTTTCAGACAGACAGTGCGGATTCCGCTTTGTCAGGTCTACTGCCTATATGCTAACGACCATCACGGAGTACGTATACCATGTCCTCGATAAGTCCGGCGAAGCTCGAGCTGTTACCCTGGATATCTCCAAAGTTTTTGATAGGGTTTAGTACGTTGGGCTTCTGTGCAAGCTACAGGGTTATGGTATCACTGGACGCTTGCTTAATCTGATCCAATCTTTTCTATCTAACCGCATAATGAAGGTCATCTTGAATGGGCATGCACACACATTCTACCGCACGAACGCTGGTGTCTCCCATGGCTCTATCTTGTGCCCGACGCTCTTTCTGATCTTCATAAATGCTCTCCCTGACGTGATCCAATCCTAAGTAGGCATCTGCGCAGATGGAACCACCATTTACTCCCGCATCGGCAAGAAATCTTGCGAGGCAGACAAACATAACCTCGCTGCTGATCTCGAAGACCTTCACTCTGTGGTAGACTGGGGTAAGAAATAGCTTGCAAATTTCAATGTTTCTAAAACGAGCTGCTGTCAACCATCGCAGACAATCTCTCCTGCCCTCCAGCATGGACCAAGAAAGTCTCCCTGAAAATAATACACTGCGCCTCCTCGGCCTCACCCTATCTTCTGGCCTCAGGTGGAATCGTTACATTGAATCAATAGCTAAATCCACTGGTAGAAAGGTTAGGTCACTGTGTCGGGTCAGGAAGTTTTTCCGCCTGAATCCATCTTGAACATATACAAATCAACCATCCGACCGTGTATAGAATACTGTGGTCATATCTGGTCAGGCGAGCCTACTGTTCATCTCAGGGTTCTCAACAGGCTTTAAAGGAGAATCTGTAAAGTGATCGGTTCAGACCTGAGAGCTCGATTCCAGCAAATTTCTCACTGGCGAGATGTGGATTCTCTCTGTCTCTTATACAAATATTTTCATGTATTCTACTCCAACGAACTTAGGTCATTGGTGCCCCCTCCACAAAAATTTACTCGAGCAACTAGACTGGCAACAAGGTCCTACCCTTTTACAGTTAAATCAACCAAATGCAGCCAACAGTTCTTCTCCATCAGCTTCTTTTCTCGCACTCTCTTCCGTATACTTGCTTTCCTGACAGCTACAACCTCCAGGAATTTAAATGCAATATCAATTTCCATCTCTTATCCACTTGACTCCAGTCCTTACCTCATCCTTTCTACATCACCCCGTGTATCTTGTCCTTTTCCTTTCTCTCCACCTTCGCAACTGTCTTCACACCTGTGTTTCCATCCTTCTCTTACCCTTTCTCTAACACCCCCTACAAGTGGTTCTTTCTCTTCACTCTCCTTTTGCCGTTTACTCTCTTATATAGCCCCCTGCGCATCAGTGGCGGTAGCGCCTTGCTTGGGGTGAAGTGATTAAAAAAAACCTGAAATTCTTTTTGCTTTCAATCTTTTATGTTAAGCCACTTTTTCTCATTTCTATGAATATGAATATTGTTCAAGCTCAGGAGTGAACAAAAAAGTCATCAATTTCTCACTTCAAATGAAAAACAAGGAAAAAAGATTAAAATATGCTTCTACACGTTCCACACTTGTAGCCTTTTCAGTTTAACATTCGAGCCTAACCCGATCCCTTTCTTATAAAAGCATAACAACTTCACCGTAGTGATCAGTTGATTATAAAGCTCGTCAGTTAAGTGACATACATGATACATGCATAGGTGATCATGTCTAGAAAGAGATATGTCTGACTGGGCAGAAGATTTTCCCGAAGTAGGTTGCCATTACTTTCAACCAAGGCCATAGAACCCAATCTGTCCTGTTATTTAACCAATAGCTGGGGGAAGAGACGGACTTATACTTTTCCCAAGGGTATTTGCGCGTAAGTGAATGCATCGAATTCAACTGGAATTCGAACTTGGCTCTCCGATTTCTTCTTCCGAGTCGATATCCACAACACACGATTATATTATTTAGATAATTATTCATAATTAGAAGCATTTATATCATTGTGTTCTATAGTTCCGAAAATATATCTTGTGATTCTAATAGTTGATATCAAAATTCCAAAAATTGAAGTACGGTTTAAAATACAGTATGAATGAATAACGAAATCTCTTTCTCGCCTTACCCTTTCAGTTTCGTATCATACACTAAATTGTGAATGCAGAAATTAGTTTGTTGTATCTTGCTTCTTTCTTCTACTACCATTTTATTTGTAAAGTTCACGAAGTTTACTAGTATTCGTCGCCTTTAAACTGAACATTCCCATTTTTTAGTAACCAACAAAATTTTTCACATTTCTTAAAAAATAGAGACTGGAGTTTGGAAAGAAATTATACAATGAAAAATTCCGAACAAGGCCGAGTGTTTTGCTCGTAGATTCTCCTCCAACTCTACATTTTACTCGTCTAGAGTATCAGCACCTGACTTCCCACCTAGAACTAAGGCTCAACTGAAAGATGCATACGCAATCCCTCTCTGATCTCCAGCATAATTTTAAAGTTTGACGCCCATAAGGCGTGCAGAGGTGATGGTATCCCGGTCATCGCCATGAAAAATGTACCCCTGAACTCTTCTCTGTCCTCTCCAAACTCTACAATCACTGCCACTCTGTTCCTACTTTTCTGACTGCTAGAAGTCCTCCTCGGTGTTTCTTGTATTTAAGAACACTGAAGAACCCTCGAGCCCCTCTAATTATTATCCTATCAACCTACTTCCGATTTTTGGCATGATGTTCCAGGCTATCATCAATGCTGAATTCGTTCGACATCTCACAGCCCATAACCTATTCTCCAACAGAGAGTACGGCTTACGCTTCGCCAGTTGAACCATGTATATGCTAACAACCATTGTTCTTCTTCTTCTTCTTCTATGTGCCATGTCCCTTCAGGACGTAGGCGATCATGGCCTTCCACACCTCCCTATCCCTGATGGCTCGTAGCACGCTTTCTCTTGTTACGTCACCCAAACACTGCTCTGCCATCCACCTGCACAGGTCTGTCAAATATGTTATCCGCTGCTTTTCCACATTCCATTTGCTTCAAGTTTTTCCTTCATCTTTGATGATATTGTCCAGCATTCGCTGCTATATTGAAGAACAGGCATCACATAGCTATCCGGAACTTTCTCTTTTGTTCCTAGCAAAATTTTCTTATCTTTTAATACTTTGCTCAGCTTCTGGAATGCCTTCTTGGCCATGCCAATTCGCCTTCGGATCTCAGTGTAGCACTTCCGTCTTCTGTTAGCACACTTTTTACCTGCTTGATTTTAGTATCCCCAACCTGTGATTGGCATTTTTGGATCCTCTGTTCGCTGATGACCGTACATTCGGTTTTCTTGGAGTTTATTTGTAGTCCTTTCTTTCGACTTTCTTCTTGTGCCTTTTTAGGACGTCTTGTAGTTTTCTTTCCGTGTCGGCTATCAGCACTGTATCATCTGCGTATCTTATGTTGTTCAGATTGTGGCCGCTGATGACTAATCCTGGCATAACTTCTACGATCCTCAGAATAGTCTCACGTAACAAGTTGAATAGATCCGATGAAAAGACACATACTTGACTTACACCCCTTTCTATATTTGTACATCTGATGAATTCGATTCCTGTCCGTATACAGGTGGTTTTCTTCCAGTAGAGGTTCTTGATTAATCTAATGTCTTTCTCAAATATGTCGAGGTTGCTGAGCATGTCTATTCTCTGTGGTGTACTTTGTCCAACACTTCGCATAGTTTACAAAACATAGGTAAACGTCTTAATTTGTATCGCTCTTTCTGATAGCATCCTTAGCATGAAAATATAGCATTCTTTGTTCCAGTGTCTTTGACGAAACCGCAATGTTCTTGTCCTATATTCTGCTTTACTCTCTATTCATTAAGAACCGATTTCATATACCAGGTTCTCGATATGAACAGTGAAGCTAGAGCTGTTGCCTTTGATATTTCCGAAGCATTTGACAGAGTCAGGCACGATGGCCTTCTACGCAAGATATAGTATAACTGGGCTATGATATAATAGGGCTATGGCATAACTGGACGCTTGTTTGGTTTGATTCAATCGTTCCTATCAAACCGCGTAATGAAGGTCATGTTGAACGGCATGCCTCCAGCTCCTATCATACGAACGCAGGTGTCTCATGGAACCCTATCCTAGATCTGAAGCTTTTCCTGATCTTCATCAAGGATATCCCTAATGTGATCAGATCCCAATTAGGAATTTTATTTGGCAAGGCTGACAAAACTAACCTCGCTGCTAATCTTTAAACGGACCTCCAATCTGTGGTGAATTAGGGTAATAAATCGCTTGTAAATTTTAATGCTTCCAAACCGAAACTGCTATCCATAACCACCATAGAAAATTTCTCCTACCCACCATCAGCATGAATCAAACTAATCTCTCAAAAAGCAATACACTGTGCCTCCTCGGCCTCACTCTCACAGCCGACCTCAAGTAGTGCGACTACATTGAATCAATAGCTAAATCTACTGTTAGAAAGCTTGGGTTACTGTATCGGCGAGGAAGGTTTTCTCGTCTGAATCCATCTTACACATATATAACTCGTTAACCGCCATCTCTTATCTCCTTGACTTCTATTATTTCTTATCCTTTCCCCGACAACCACTGAACCTTGCTTCTCCCACTTTAGTATTACGTAACTCTCTTCACGCCAGTATTCTCATCCTTCTCTTACCCATTCTATACCTTTCGCTCTCCTCTTATGTTGACCCCTGCGCACCAGTGTCATTACTGGCTTGATTGGAGTGAAGTGATTTTTAAAAAAATGAGATACCAGAATTATTTCAGCGTTTCACTTTGTTTATCATCTATAGCGAACTAACGAACAGTACTCCCAACTATAATACCATCTAAATGGTACTATAAGGGAGAATATCTTATTTTCTGTTTGTATAAAGAGAAAATAAGATATTCTCCCTTATAGTACCAGGTATGTTATGATGTTTATTAATTTATATTTTTAATATCGATTTTTCATATTATTCTTTATTAATAATAATTATGACATTTATTACATGGTAACTTTATCTTATTTATTAAATTGTTATAGTATTTTAGATTTTATTAACTACGTAATTGTTTACACTATTATTTTATTTAACTATAATACAATACCCTGAAAGTAAAGCGAAAAAAAAAGCCTTTTCAATTTTATTAAGCCTTATGTATCACGAATTAGTGGAGTTACCTATATTCACAATTAGTTTTAAAAATGAGCAAACTAGGAAGTAAAAATAAAACTTATTAAAATTTTGAAAGTGTGATTTGAAAAGACTGCTGAGTGTTGAAACTTATACACGAAACACAGAATCAAAATGAAAGAATTGTACCCTACCGAAAAAGTTTATATAATGGTTTTTTTCCTGCCACCTTTGAAATACGTGAACTTTTAATGATATGTCATACATGACCTACCATACCAAAAAAAGAAATCCAATATTGCACATAAAAATATTGTTTTAATTATTTAAAAATCTTGGTGCATCAAGTTAACCTTTCCAATTTTTGATTAGTAAATATAGTCTTAACTTATTAATTTAGTAACGTAAAGTTGATAGTGATTGGAATGAATTTTAAAAAACTTCTGAAAATTTATAGATTATAATTAAAAAATCCTAAGAGGAAAAATTCCTTCTAAAGCTTCATTATTCATCGAAAAATTTTGTTCTCTGCAGACTATAACATCCTTAACATATGTTGTTTAACAAAACCAATCAAATGTTTATCTACATCAAAATTGGCATAGTTTTATTAATTTTTTCGACACTTAGATCAAATCTTCTGAAAAGTAGAAAATTGTGCACAATAAAAATGGATGATTTACATTCCCCAATAAGTCCTCCATTTAATTAAAAACAAAATTTGCGAACAGTAGTCAATTTACAGAAATACCAGGAAATTACTTGGATTCGCATAACATATATAAAAATTCTATATTTTTTCCAGGTCTTTATAAAAATAATGATTTTAAAAAGAATTTAACATATTTGTGAATAAGTTCTAAAAGTTTCATCAAAATCCGACCATTATTTGTTTTTTGCAAGAATTTCTAAATTAATGTTTTTTTTTTTCTCGGGCAAAGAAAATAAGCAGTGTAGTAGTCTTAAAAAAATCTGGTCACTCTCTGACGAAAAAAAAAGCAAGTTTTTAAGCAAAAATTCGAACGTGTTAGAAAGGGATAAAAAATTTAATACTTTTTTTATTGTTCAATTCTTTGATTTTTGCTAGAATGTCTGAATTAATTTTCTTCTCCGGTAAAAATATCAGTTGCGTAATATTACGTTTGCCGTAGTAAACTCTTGTAAACTTTTACTAAAATCGGGTCACTCGCTGACGAAAAAAAATGTAAGATATTCAAAGAAATTTTCGAACGTGTGTGGAAGCCATCTTGCAATATTTAATAAAAAAAGCAATTTACATATCGCACTTGTCATGAGTCCAAATAAAATAAAAATTACATTACTTCAAAACGATAAATCGTATCTCTTTAGCACAAACGCTGGATGGAAAAACAAAGTTTGAAGCGAAAGCTTTTTAGTTAATAAATCGAAGGCACGTGAGAACATGTCAGAGAACATGTTTAGATTCATATCGCGCCAAAAATTTCAACCTTCGTTTTGATCCTTCTCACTTGTATAAAAGAAGGAAACCTACGACTAAATCCTCAGAATTTGAATGTCAACCGAGTGTCACAAAATTCCTCGCAACTACGAACTGTTGAATTTTGCCGAGTAACACTTAACACTCATACCAACATGCAACACACTCACTCACTAATACAATTAATATATTCACTCACACAATTACATATATTACTTCAAAGGAACGCGCGAAAGAATTCTGATAATTACAACTTAATAATTCCGTACACCGAAATGGATGTTATTTTCTCTCGTGAAAAAAATTCAATATTTATATACACAAAAGCGAGTTCTTTTTATTGACAAGAACTATTTTCAATGTCGCTAGTTCCTATCCATTAAAATATCTTTTCAGCCATCCCTACAATTTGGTGTCCCTGACTAAGCTGAGGAGAACCTGATAAAGTTTGGTCACTACAAATTAGTGACCCGACTAAGTTTTGGTACCTACAAATTGGTAATCCAGTCTAAGTCTTGGTAAGTGTAAAATTTTGTCATTACAAGTCAGTATCCACGACAAGAAAATCCGATTGTGAATTTTTGCAACGAGACAGCTCAAGGACAGCTACGAAGTAAAAACCTGACTAAACCTTGGTGACTAAAACAGAAACAGCTGAAACAATATTCAAAAAACCATTACAACACGAAAATATATTCGGCGGACTCTACATATAAAACAGATAATCACGTACTGTTCAAAATAATCCTACTTACAAACAAGGCGCGTAAATGCACACCATCAGTATGGCTGAAGCACGCATAGAATCAACCATCGTAATCAACTTACCAATGTACGATAGAACAAATATGGTCCGCTGCAAAACTTATCACTTTCCAGAATACTCACTTTGCTTACATAGTGGAGAAGCTACGCGCCAATGTGGCGTTAGAAGTACTTGATCTCCGTCAAGAATTACCATAAGAGAAACCGACACACTCCGAGAACAATTATTAATAGGAGCGGAAAATCAGAAGAAAAAAAAATTTATACTCTCTTTAATAACCTACAATTTCGAGATATCAAGCTCTTACAATTACTCAGGAAAATAAATGCATTATTAGGTACAAACGCAATGTCTAACACAATCCTAAAGAAAGAGATTGAATTAGTGAAACTGACCGACATTGCCGATAAAGTTCAAGACAGTAAATTAGCCGACAACGCAATACCACTCTCATCAACAACTGTACACAACATTGAAAATGCTCGAGTTACACAGAAAACCACTGAATTAAGCTTGCTACTAGAGTAGGTACCACGACTCATTTTCAAATTTTTAAATTGAATTTTTAAAAATAAAAAGTTAATATTTGGCCTGTATCTTTGAAAAGTCAAGAAAAATCGTAGAACTTCACTTGCCTATATAACGATTTTCCATTTTGACAATATCTTGGTGGAACCTTTCACCATGTTTGTTGTTAACTACTGCTGCGTTTACTTGAAAGTAAAGCAGATGTGAATGTAAAAAATGCACCTTAAGTTTCATGTTGCATCCTAAATTTTTATTTGTTTCAATCATATTTTGATTTCAGTCAGTTAAGTGCCATACGTGATACACGCTTGGGTGATCATGTCTGGAAAGAAACATAACTGACTGGGCAGAAGATTTTTTTCGCGCAGTAGGTTGTCATTACTTTCTGTAGTAGACTGGTTGCGAACCAAGGCTATATAATCCAATCTGTCTTGCTATTTGCTGGAGGAAGAAGCGACGGATGAATAACTTTCCCAAAAGTACTTGCGCGTATATGAATGCAACGAATTCAACTGGAATTAGAACTCGGCTCCCTGATTCTTACTCAGAACCGATATCCACTGCACCACAACGCACATCCTCTTTTTGAACTAATGTTTCGTAATTTGGTGCTTTTTGCTTTCCAAGGAGACCATATAGGATACAAAATCCGATATTTCATAGCGAATATCTGAAGCCCAAAAAGAAAAAAGTAGAAAATGCACACACATAAAATCGGATCAGAATGCCTGAAAACAAATTACGGTACAAAATGCTAAAAAATAAGTTCCACAATAAATTAATAAGTGATTCTAGTTGCCGATTGGACAAGAAACAATTGATCTTTCAATGACCCGTGTCTATTCTTGGCGCCAAATAATAAGCTTATGTTGGGAGCCGACTAGGTGAATGAGTTGGCTACTTATTCACGTTTTCAGTAGCAATCACTCGGTCAGTCTGACGGACTGTTCGTTGAGTTTTCGGACTGCCGTTCGTCAATCAAAAAACACAACGGACGATAAAGAAACAAAAACAACAACCACAAGGCACTTTAGCTGACTCCTCAAAATTACACACGATAAGTAGTTTTTTTTCTCTGATCATTTATTTCTGTGTTTTTCCATAACATTCACATCTCACTCTCATTATCGCCTTAAATTGATTGACTCTTCTTCCCCATCATCGGCAACAAAAGAAAGGACTTCATATCCGTTTTCGTCACAGCCACACCAAATTTGTTTTTTCTTCACAGCTTCATCAAATTTGTCTTTCACAAAAGAATGACTTAATATCCGGACGTTACTACTATTGTTTACACACATAGTAAAACAGACTTACCTTAAATTCACAAATCACATTTCGCTTAAACAAACGGATTCTTTGAACTTTTGAATTTTGAAGGTACTTTACTAGCTTAACAAATAGAACACTGAAAATACGAATTGTCTATTTATGGTGTATATATGATTTTTTTTTAATCATCTCACCCCAAGCAAGACATTCCACTGCCACTATTGCGCATGGGGCTACACAGGGAAAGGTAAAGAGAAGGAGTGGTTAGACATAGGGACATAGGGAATGTCAGGAGGGACATAGGGAATGTCAGGAGGAAGGTGACAGATGATTAAGGATACCGAGGATGAGGGTGGGGCAGATGGGAAGAGTGTTTGATAGAATGGGAGCAGATTAGTGTGTTAGGAGATGTCTATTGACCTTACATTTAAACTCCTGGAGATTGTAGCCGTCGGGGAAGCAATCGTGTGGAAGAGAATTCCACAGTCGGGAAGTACGAGGAAAGAAACTGTTGGAGTAGAAGTTACGGTTGCATTTTATCGGTTTCACTGTAAAAGGGTGGGATCTAGTTGCTAATCTAGTATCTCGTTCAAATTCGTATTTAGGGGGCACCAGTGATCTAAGTTCATCGGAGCAGAAGCCGTGAAAGTATTTATAGAAGAGACACAGGGAAGCCTCGTCGCGCCGGTGGGAGAGAGACTGCAGGCGGTCTGCTAAGTCGGTATCTATCACATTACAGACCATCCTCTGAACCTTATCGAGAAGCCCGAGGAGAATAGCAGGGGCAGCCGACCAGATATGGCAGCAGTATTCAATGCACGGGCGGATGGTAGATTTATATATGTGCAGGATAGATTTAGACGGAAAAAACTTCCGGGCCTTACACAGAGAACCGACTTTCATAGCAGCGGATTTAGCAATGGATTCGATATAGTCATTCCATTTGAGGTCCGCTGAAAGTGTGAGACCAAGGAGGCGTAGTGTTTTACTCTCTGGGAGGCAAGCCTGGTCCATGCTAATGGGAGGTAGGTGAGATTGTCGATGATGGTTAATTGAGAGTAGTTTCGTTTTAGAAGCATTAAAATTTACTAGCCATTTCTTACCCCAGTCCAATATGGATTGGAGGTCTTTTTCAATCTCGGCTGCGAGAGTAAACTGTGGTGTCATCGGCGTACAAACCTATTTGGGCACTTATGGAATCAGGATGATCATTAATGTATATCAGGAAGAGTGTAGGACCTAAGATGGAGCCTTGGGGGACACCTGCGTTTGTATGGTAGTTCTGGGAGGCATGTCCGTTTAATACCACCTTCATTGTGCGGTTAGAGAGGAAGGACTGGATTAGTTCAAACAAATGTCCAGTTATACCATAGCTCCACAGTTTACATAGAAGGCCAGCATGCCAAACTCTGTCGAACGCCTTAGATAGATCCAATGCAACGGTTCGCGCTTCGCCATTCCTGTCGAGTGCCTGGTATATGTACTCGGTGATGGTCGTTAGCATATCAGCAGTAGACCTGGTGAAGCGGAAACCATATTGCTTGTCCGAGAGGAGCCTGTGCGCTGTGAGATGCTGAACCCCCTCGGCGTTGATAATGGCTTCGAACACTTTGCCAAAGATCGGAAGAAGGCTGATAGGGCGGTAATTTGCAGGGTCAGAGGGTTCTCCAGTGTTTTTAAATATAGGAACTACAGAGGAAGATTTCCAACAGGCAGGAAAGCAGGAAGCAGATAGGCAGAGGTTGTAGAGCTTAGAAAGGACAGAGGAGAGTTCAGGGGCACATTTCTTTAAGACTATGGTTGAGATTCCGTTCCCACCGCTCGCTTTGTGAAGGTCAAGTTTTAAGATTATCTTAGAGACAAGCGAAGGTGTAATGTGGACATCATTCAGCTGTGCCTCAGTTCTTGGTGAGAAGGCGGGTGTAAAAACTCCAGATGAGTCTAGACTCGAATTGTTCGAGAATCTGCGGGCAAAGCATTCAGCCTTATCTGCTGGGGAGGTGAGGACCTCAAATTTGTTGATTAGCGGGGGTATTGTGGACTTGCTCTTGTTAAGTACTCTTTTACAGAGTCGCCAGTAGTCTTTAGCGCCGAATTTAGAGCATGCTATGCGTTGCTTCATTCTGGCAGCAAACAACATCTTAGCTTCATTAAGTATCCTTTTGCACTTATTACGAGCTGAAGTGAAAAGGCGCCTGTTTTGGTCCGACGCGTAGTTACGATAGAGTCGGAAGAAATGATTCCGGTGGGCAATAGCAGCCGAGCAAACGGGTGAAAACCATGGAGACGAATGAGATTTAAGCTGGAATTTCCTAGCAGGAATGAAGGCATCGATGCCAGCCTTAACCCAGGAGGAGACCTCGGATGCACATTCTTCGATGGGAAGACTAAAAACGTTGTTCCAAGGGATGTCACAGAGGAAGTCTCGGAACGAATCCCAGTCTGCTCTTTGATAGCAGTAGGATATTCTACTTGTCTGGATTTCATGGGTCGGGCGGGAGTGGAGTGAAATATTGACGGACACTACAGTGTGGTCAGAGTTTCCGTGTGGGCAGAGTTGTCTGGTAGTGCAAGAGTCTGGGATGGAAGTGAAGCAGAGGTCTAGAAGTGAGTCACTTCCGTTAGGGTTGTCGGAGAAACGCGTGGGGAAGTCCACTACTTGCGTAAGGGATTGGGTGATTGAAAAGTTCATGGTGTGGACACCAGCAGGGTCAGTGACAGCGTTCTTCAGCCACTTGATGTGGTGGGCGTTAAAGTCACCAAACACGAATACATGGGCAGAGGAATGGGAAGAAATGGCTTTGTCGATATTGTCAGAAATGATGTCAAGTAACGAACAGTCAGGGGAGGAAGGAGAGCGGTAGAGAAAGAAGAGATAGCTAATCGAGCTGAGAAGTGAGAGGCGGAAGCACATGAAAGAATGATCTGGGGATTCAAAAGATGACACCCTAGCTAAGGGAAGGTGTTCGCTGACATAGACACCAAGCCCATGCATATGAACATTGGAGTCCTTCCTGAAGTGGGGAAGGTAGCCAGGAACGTAGAACTCAGATGAGGGGATAGAAGGGTTAAGATTAGTTTCACATAGGGCTAATATATCAGGTGAGTTATTATGGAGGAATGAATCTACGCCGAGGAAGTTGGTGCGGATGCCGCGTATGTTAGTGAAAGAGATGCAGACAGGTTTGGGCGTTTTCAAATGAGCTGATTTAGTTTTGCTATTATGTTTGATTTTTTCCATAGTGATTCAGTTAAGGAGAGGTCTTAGAATAGAATCAGTCGGTCAATCATTTGCAACTTGTGAAGGATGGAGACTGGCGCGGCCTACAACATAATGTGGCCTCGGGGTTGCCCACCGAACGTTCATGCAGGGACGCTCGTCCATGCACGATATGGCACTACAAGAACCCCGGTATTATTCAACTGTTGATCAGAGCAGCCTATCAAGACGCTACCCAATCGGAAGCAGCAACCAGGAAACTACCAACGCAGTACCCTCAGAATGTAAAGACGTTGCCACCATACTCCGTAAATGCAAAGAGCTTCCAGCTGAACTAACACTAAGACCGGAGAAGGGGGATGAACCGGGAACCCCTTCCTAAACAAGAAACAAGGCGATCACCTCTAAACTCATTCAAAAGAAGGGGGTGGAGTGTGAGACCGGGCGATAGTAAGAACTATCTACTCCAATTAAATATATGAATCTTCTTTCTATTTTTCTACAAAACATTTCTTTTTGTGTTGCATTTTGTGTACAGGATACACGGCATTATTTTTTTTTTTTTTGTAATCCGGTTATTCTGCCCCCACAACCATTACACACGCCTTTTTCACGCTTCCAATTCAAGTTCGATTAATATTGCTTCAAAATCATCTCATGAGCAGTTGAATTTGAGGCCCGACAGAGATTCTTTTCTTCATCAGTAATCCTTGGAAATTTCGTTTTTGAATATAAAAATTTCTCTTTTAGCCTCGAAGTTAGCAGTTCACTCTACTGTTTTGTCAAGCCTAAATATCTTACAAGACAATGCTGTGACAGAGTTTTTGGCGCATGTATTTCCATTAAAGTATAGGTATTGTCTTGTTCAGTCCGGTGAATCAGACAGGACAATTTCCATAGGTGGTTCAGCTCCTGGCACTTCTTCTGCCGAATAGCAGATTTAAGGTTGGATTATACCAAGGTCGAGCCTTATTCGTTGTTATACCTGAAAAAGAAAAGATACTAAACTAAAGATACTCTAATCCTAATAGTTTTATGTGTCTAGGTATTGGGGCCTAATAGAAACAAAATATAATTACGTACTTTGTATGTCTGCTAAGAAAAACTAACAGTCAGTGTCGTGGTCTTGGTGTTCATGCCAGATCATTAGCACTCCAAATGGAAGTTTATTCACTTTTCCTTTCGAGCATTATAAGAGAGAATTAGAGCATGGTGTGCAGCAGATATAAGATAGCCATGATTTATCTCAGTCGCCAAGTTTGATTAAAAACTACAAATTCTATAGTTTTTAACAATAGGGGTAACATTTATTTTATTATTTTTAAACATTACAGAGTCACATATGTAGCAGAATGTATTTGGAATATTTTTACATATTTCTTAGCATTTTTAATTAATTTTTTGTATAATTTGAAAGTAAGAAATAAGTGTTAAATTTCGTAAAAAATTAATGCTATTTTCATAATCAAAATGACCCTTAAAAACGACATACTCATCTTTATAGCCGTCAAATGTTTATGTTATTTTGTTTTATGTTTTTTTAACAGTGTAACAATAAAAATTCAAACATATTATATAATTACTTTTTATTTAATGTATTTGGCTTGTGGTGGGTTTTTTTCGTTTTTCAACATTAGTAATTTTTTTTTTTTTGTAATGTCCAAACCAAAAAGGACTAAAGACAAATGAAAAACGACGCCGCCTTTCAGTGAGTAGGTAGGTGAAAATTGTGTTGTCATCGTTCATATTAGTATCTTTTTGAGACAAAGAACAAGGAAATAAAATATCAAGGATCGCAAAACACTGCCTGGAGCGGTTATGTGGTCGGGGGATGGTAAATGCCAGCCCTGTCTTCTTACAATTTAGCCGGAAATAGAAGGTGTTTCAAACTTCTTCATTCGTACTAATGCCTATGGGAAAAGCATTAATGGTAAAATTGTCATTGAACAAGTTACTTATAAAAAAAATTTCAAATAGATTCATTGTGTAAAATAGTGTACGGCAAAACTTTTTCCTGAAACCCTATTTTTTTTTAATTGGAGTTATGAAATTTAATTTTACAGCTTATATTAATTCATGACTTTTTGCGAAATAAAACTATTTTAGCTTGGTATGACGCCCACCCCGCGGCCAGTCCGTACCCTAGCTCGGTCCCTTTCGACTGATCGTAGAGTTAATTGCTTCGACCCAAACCTTGTCTCCCTCCCACATTGTGTTGACTGATCGCAAGACTGGCTTGGTCTGAATGGTCGACTGGAATCGATGACTTGATTTGGTCCGGTCAGAGTAAAATCAAATGGAAAAAAATTACTTGGATGAAAGAAAAGTATTTATATACAATTCCTGGATATAAAGTTGTTAGTACAGTTGTTGATGGTTTAGAGAACTCTATATTCCCCATACAATAACTATTGACCTTTTCTGGTTATCGTGGCACAGTGCTTGTTGTCTTTGGTTTTTAACGAAACATCTGGAACAAGGCTTTAAAGTCGAAGGTTTTTCTTCAGGGCGGCAAATCACATCAGATCAGGCGAAGCGGTGGTCTCGTCTCATTTCTCCGGTCTGTCTATCTCCTAGTCTGCACTAATCTTTCTTTTGACTGCGTTCTCTCACACTCTCTTCATTTTGTGTCTTCACGTTGTCGTCATCTCCCTGATCTCCGGTCTCTCTTCTCTGGTTTGTCACAGCCGTGCGTCTCCTGTCCGATTTCCGGTTTGCGTCTTTTAACGTCTGCCATCGAAACTTACTCATGTGTCACGTCTCTGTCGGGTCTCTTTGGTCTGCATACACTGTCTGCTCTGCCGTCATTCTGTCTGCACATGTCTGCATGTACCCTGCACTTTGTCGTCATCTCCCCGGCCTGTCCGGTCTGGCTTACGCCG
This sequence comes from Ascarosepion bandense, assembly GCA_037127315.1. Lineage (NCBI taxonomy): Eukaryota > Metazoa > Mollusca > Cephalopoda > Sepiida > Sepiidae > Ascarosepion > Ascarosepion bandense. The sequence goes on along the minus strand of JBBBDQ010000566.1, from coordinate 357,179 downwards.
GATTTCTGACTTCACTTTTTCAAGTTGAATCTTTCTCGCAAAATATGAACGTGATCCTAGCCCGTTCTGAATCTGTCCTTTTGCTGTTCAAAATACCCAGCTTATAAGGAGTCCCGCATTCAGACGTACTCTTGGTATGCTAACGTTTCGAAAAAATATTTAATACTATATGTCATCATATAGTTTATACTTAATGCATATGGTTGTATTTATTTTTTGATTTTTGCATGGCTAGGTATTTCTGTCTTCATTTTGCAAATAATAGTGTTTAATAATCAGTCTTGTTAAAGAATAGACATTCGTCTTTTACGCAATAGATAGGCTTTTAGTTACCTTAATAAATAATATATATTGAGCTCATTATAGTCTGAAAAAAATTTCGATTAATAATGAAATTTTAAAAGAATATTGACGAAGCATTTGCAGTCAGCTTCCAAGATTTTGTTGGTACTTGAGGAGATCCGCACGATTCTAGATAGTATAGAAGACTACGAGCAAGCCGCGCTGATTAATTTGGATCAGTCCAGGGCATTTTATAGGGTCGACCATCGGTATCTGGCTGCTCTCATTAAGGCCGCCGGATTCAAACCAGACTTCTGCAAGTAGATCAGCCTCCTGTATCACTCCCCCAGTGCTGTGGAACAGTTGAATGGAATGCGGTAAGAAGCTTTTGCGTTGTTTCTGTCGCCTCTACTCTACACTTTAGCGTTGGATCCTTTCCTTGACTGGCTAAGAGACAGTTTGTGTAGTACGGCTACACGTGGAATCTGTGTTACATTCCTAATGCGAAGCGTGTGTTGACGAATCTCAACACTAGGCATGCCCAGACCGCCCTCAGAAGGATGAAGGTAACAGATCTCGCGACGCACCTTGGGAGCCTTTGCCTTCTCCCCAAAGGAAGGAGAACAAGAGCTGTATTAGTCCCAAACGAATGGCACACGGGAGAGGAAGTACCGAAAGTCGGTAAAGGAGAATCGGGTAGATGTGCGAGGCACATACTTCCGCCTTCCCCTTTAAGGAAAGATTCCTCCGAGTCCACAGACGAACTGCGCCCTCGGCCTTCTCTCGAACCTCCGACCAATTCATTTCCAACTGGAGATCAGGACCGAAAAAGACGCCGAGAATCTTGATCGGCCCGTCCGTCCAGAGGAAAGGTCCGGGAAGAGAAACTCCCTTCCACGCACCCAATCGCAAGCCGACAGACTTATCGTGATTGATCTTGGCCCCTGTCACCGTCTCATAGCATCTGATTTCTTTGCTAACTTCGTCAATCTCGGCTTTGCTCGACACAAAAACCGAAACGTCGTCAGCATAGGCGGAGTACCTGGCCGAGGTGGTAGCACCAGGTAGAAAAATTCCGCGAAGGACCGGATTCGCCTTTAACTTGCGAAGGAAAGGCTCCAACGCAAGAACGTACAGCAAAGGCGAAAGTGGACAACCTTGACGAATGGAGCGAAATAATGTGAAAGGCTTCGATCTTACCCCATTCACTTCCACCAGCGCACCGGGGGACTCATACAGCAGTCGGATCCAGGAGCGAAAGTACGGCCCGAAACTGGCGACGGAAAGGACAGACTCCAAAAACCGATGGTCAACCCTATCGAATGCCTTGGACTGATCCAAATTGATCAGCGCGGCTACAGTGTCGCTTTTCTCAATGATCAGGCGTACCAAATGAAGGTTGTCCTGAATAGTCCTGCCCTTCACAGCACAAGTCTGTTCGGGGCCAATCAGACTAGGGAAGACAGCCTGCAAACGGCGGGCCAAGACCTTGGCAAAAATCTTTAAGTCAGTGTTTAACATCGTTAAAGGCCGATAATTATCTATGCCACCCCCACCGCCCTTGCTCTTGCGAAGCAATTTGATTACACCCCTGGTGAAGCGTCGAGGTATAAACCCCTGCTCCATCCAGTTGTTATAAACAAGAGCCAGCAGAGGAACAAAAACGGACGACTGCCTCAAGTACAGTTCGTAGGGAAGACCATCCAATCCTGGAGTTTTGTCCCGGCCAACCAATTTCAGCGCATCCCAGATTTCCGACTCTGTTATGGACCCCTCGCACCCAGCCGCTTCAGCCGCCTCTAGGCGGGGAAAGTCAGCCAAATAGGTATCGAACTGAGCCGAGCTCAGACCGGGCTCCCTGGTGAAAAGATCCTGGAAGTAATTACGAAAAGCCCCACATATACCCACGTCTGTAGTCACGGTACGTCCATCCGGCAATGTGATGTCCTTGATATGCCGATTGACTGCTTGCCTAGCTTCCTCTGCACGCAATTCTGCGGCCATATTCGTTGCCTCAGAAGACATTCTTTTTAACCTAGCTCTAACTACCAGAGCTTGATCCTTCTTGATAAGCAAGGAGGCCAGCTCGGCCCTAGCTAAGGCTACGTCCCCACTATTACGGGATTTCACTGCCCGATCGACTTTTTTCTCTACTGCCGTTTGCGCCGCTAAATTAGCTAAGTTGAGCCGACGGCTATAGTCGGCAGCAAACGACCTAAGATTGGATTTTAGTGTGTCCCACCACTTATTCCCAACCACAAACCCCGTCAGTTCCCGCTTTAGTGTTAGTAAAAGCTGGTGCTGGAAATCTTGGCTATCAAATAATGACGCGTTCAATTTCCAGAAGCCAGCCAACTTAACCTTAGGCTTATCTAAGTTTACACGAACCCGGACGAGCCTATGATCCGTGTAAACTATCGAATGGAAAGCGACTGAGTGAACTTATTGTTTTACTCTCTTTTGCAATGTTTTATATTGTTGGGATGGACTAAGCTATCTACCCCCCCCCCCCCACACACACACACACACCGCCGGTTACGGGTCGGTGGATTTGGATCCTTCCAATACTGTGAATTAGCCAACCAGAGCTTACGATTGCTACACAAGCAATTTCATTAGCTAAATCACAGTTTTGGCGCCAAAATTCAACGAGCCGTTCTTCAACTTCCAAAACATATAAAAGCCACACTTGCGAATCAAAATTTCAGTTTTCTCTCAGTGCTAGCTGAATCCACGCTGGTCCTTTTCAACAACCTCGACCAACCGCACTTTATCTTCGCGCGCAATCTTTCGAAGTGCTAATGGATTCAGGGGTTATTCACTTAATTCTTCACATACTGAAAGACCTTTCCTCTCTACCGTCAAGAACTTCATCTACTTGCTTTTAAAATATTCTTTGGCTATTTCTCGACCACCGATATTTTAATCTCCGTGAAAAGTTTTATTCAGACTTATATTCATACTAATACTGATTACCTTTACGTAACAAACATGAATACTGAATATTCTATAATTAAAAGATTAAGATATTTCGTCAATTTCAAATATCTTCGGCAAGGTACGTAAATCTCACTTTGTTTCTACAACCTACATTACGTGCAAATCTACGAACATTCGCCTCACTGCACTTCGGTTGTATTTTTGTAACGAATCGAACTTTCGTCAATCAAACAAACGTTTACGACATTTCATTCTTGACTATCTCATGTTAAAACTCATCTTAACATTACTCGTTATTTCGACATCACAGGTCTATCTTAATATGTGAATTGTATTTCTTGAACTGTTTAAATTTTTTTTTGTTTATATAAAAACTAGCAGTACAGCCCGGCGTTGCTCGGATGTAATGAAAGCTTTAAGACTAATCCATGGTCCTGGAGCTCAGACTCTTTGGACGTTGGCACGACAGAATAAAAAGCAATAGTTGTTTCCAGTTAAAGCGAAACTGTAGACTGAATGAAAAATGAATGGATGTAAGTCAAATTTTGATTTCCTGGTATCAATATCAAATGTTTTTTCGTCGTAAACTGAATTTCGAAGGCTAAATACGTCCTCTGAGTAAATGGTATCATGGCTGAGACTAAGAACTACAATTATACCTACTTAGAGTCAAACCCGAAGCAAAAACTAAAATAAAAGGGCTGAAAAAATACAGACATACAGGCAGATAAACAGACACACACACAAACACCTTGCCTTTTATATATTATTGATTTTCTGCACTATTGTAAGAACTGCAACCTTGAAACTTCTGAATATCGTTTATTATGTCTTTGTCTATGAGTGTATCAAATTTGACTAAAATCGGACCACTTCTTCTATAACCCGATTTTTTTTCGATTATCGATATTTATCGGGGGTACCTTGACACAAAAAAACCTAGCTAAGAACACTCGCAGACGCTCATAGTACAACTGTAAATTTTCAAGAAAATCGGTTCAGCCGTTTTGGAGTCTATAGGTAACGGTTACACACACACACACACACAGACAGTTCCATTTATAAATAAGTTTAGATTATTCTTGTTACATTTGTTTGCTCAACCAGTTGTTTGAGTTTATCATTTCTACATTTTGTCTGGATTGTCGTTTCTTTTGATCAAATATGAAAATAGTTGTGAACTTGGTTAAGAATGCTCACACAGCCTTAAAACCCTTACTAAACATTAAACCTACGACCATAAGTTCGCTACAATATATGCGAGTTTCATTTGAGGTGTGAAGTAAACACGGCAGTAGCCATTCAAAGCATGGTACCTCATAAAAAGTGCAACTGTTTATCATGACTGGAGAAAAAATAGGGTTTGACTGGTAGCAATTAAATTATAATAAACAAACCCTATTTCCAACATCATTACATTATGCCAGATTAAAACACATTTATTTTCTAACTAATAACAGTGTTACAAACAAACCAGAAAGATTTCACAGTAAAACGCACAGCGTTCAAATCAAAGTGTCTGTTGAATATATATATGAAATATTTTACCAATTAGAAAAAGCTAAAACGCTATTTTTCTCGAGTTGACTTTCGGAGAAAACTTATTAAAACCAACAGATTTCGACTTTCACAAACCAGAGGCGCGACTCTCTCCAAGCCGTTCAAACAAAAGAGAAGACGTGGATACATAGCTTTTTCTTACACCTACACTTCTTCTTCTTCTTCTTCACGTGTCGTGTCCCTTCAGGACGTAGGCGATCATGAATTTCCACTTGGCTCTGTCTCTTCTCGCTCTCCTTGCTCCGTCAACCTTTGCTCAGGCCTATCAAGTATGTCACGCGCTACTTTTCCCTGTCTCCCTTTGCTTCTATCCGTCCTGTGTGTATTAAATTCTCCAGGGCTTCCTTCCTCGTTACGTGTCCCTGGAATCTCATCTGTCTCTTCCTGATGTTAAGTATGAGTTGTCTTCTCGTTTTCATCCTTTCCAACACCACATCGTTGCTCATGTGCTTCGTCCATGGTATCTTCAGCATCCTTCTATAAAACAACATTTCTGCTGCCTTAAGCTTCTCCTTCATCTTTGATAAGATCGTCTAACATTCACTTCCATATAAAAGGACAGATGCCACATCTGTGGGCCGATTCTGCTGCGCGTACTAAAAGAACCATGTGTCGACGACTTTAATTGAATCATCTCCAACAACAGTAGAAACGAAGTGAATCTTTGCTCACGATCATGTGTTGGCTACTTCAAACGAAGTATCTCCAACAACAACAGCAGCAGCAGCAGGGGCAGTCAGTGTATCTTTGCTGACAATGAAAGTATTATCTCAACTTTTTCTGGGGAACAACTATTTAAAAGTCGTTTCTAAACTTCAGCTTTTTTTCTGTGAACCACCTACCCAAAGATTGTAACGCAACTAAAAACTATTTTATTTCTTTTCTACTCTTTTAAATTCATGTACATATGTTTGTAAATACAAACGATTTATTTAACATGCATAGCCATATTTTCTTTATTTTTAATTACTAATAGTGTATGAAATTTGGCCGTTTGTATATTTTTATATAAAAACCTGAACAACATTTTATTGAATAAATTTACTCTTTAGTATTTAAAGATATTTTTGTGTAATTTTGATAAATTTACCTGTTAAAATGAGATGTCTGCTGTTTTTATTTTTGCATAATTTAGATGACAGTTCATCCATCAAACCTTGTATAAATACAAATGTTGCCTTTCCTACTTAAGATAGTCCTCTTGTCTTTTCACATAATTTTATAGTTCAGTCAACCAAATTTACTAATAATAGGTAAAATTTGTTGAATGGAATATTTATTTTCCCTCAAGAATCCTTAAAATGGTTACTCTCAGCATGAATTAATCTTACGAGATGACATGTTCTTAATTCATACATTTATTTTACCCCTTTCACATGCAACTCAAAAGAATTAACTGACATTACATTTTATGTCTGTCTAAACTTACATTTGGATATCACTATGCAGTTTGTACTTTCAAGTTTATATCCAAGCTTAAGACAAAGATTTCTTTTGTCTTTACACTACTTTTTTGGTAAAACACTCCCACAAGATATATAATGTTTTAGCTAGGTAGGAAATATTTTAAATGTTGTACCAACTATATTTTGTCCTGCAAAAATTTTAGTTTTCCATGTTCAAATCATGATGCTTACAATATGGAAGTCATAAAATTTCTTTTTCCTAGAAACTATTCTGCCAATTTGTGTTTAAAGAATTTCAATGACTAATTCTTCCACTCTCATTTTTTAAAATCACTTGCTAATTTCACTTTATTGAACTAGTCAGACTTGTTATCAAGACAGGATTAAATTGTCATCAGCATAGATTGACAACTGTTGTCAATCAGAAGGTATCTGATGAAAAGTAAAAACAAAGTAGGATAGAGCTCTGGGGACATCTGCATTGGAACAAAAAGATTTAGAAAAGTGGCCATTAAAGACAGCATTCATTTCACGATTAGATAAGAAAGACTAAATTGGTTAAAAATTCCATCCTATATTGCTTGCAACCCTGCCAAATATTTTCGAGATATCCAGAGCAACAGACTAAGCTTCACCAGTCTTATCTAAAAGCTTGATAGACACTTTCAGCAATAATTGCTAGTACATCAGCAGTTAACCTAGAGAAGTGAAGGCCATATTATTTATCTAAAAAAAAGTCCCTGTAATGTGAGATACTTAAGCAATTAGAGATGACTAGGGTCTCAAATAATTTATGAAAAACAGAATGCTAATAGCTTGATAGCTTGAGAAGTCATACATTTTTTAAAGTTTTTTTTTTTTAATAACAAAAATAATGGTGAGTTGACAGATCTGTCAAAATGGATGAATTTATGGATTTTACTGTTAACAATAAGAAAATTCTAATCAGTTTAAATTCCATTTATTTTTGCTTGTTAAGAATATTAAATTTAATCTTTTAGCTTGGAATTAAAACTTCAAGAAAGATTTTTCTTTTTCTTAAATGCATTTTAAACTGAAATATAATTTTTACATACTGAAACTTAAACAATAATAAACTTATTTGTACCTGAATGAGAAGCACTAGTGATTCTTTCCAGTTCATCATTTTTGTAGCAGTCAATCAGTTCAAAACATCCAAAATCCATTGCAAGATGACACCAGAAGGAAATTACAGGCTTTCAGAACTTCATTTTATTTTCTACTCCCTACTTGTGACCTATGGCAAAGTATTTTCAGCAACCATTTTGATGAATGTCACTCTAGGCAAGCAATTCAAAAACAGAGGCAGCAGCAGAGAAAAGAAAATAAGAAAAGTGAAGAAATTAATGAAGAATAAAGGAAACTTAAGGAAAGATTGAGAAAGGATGAAACAGGTTATTTTTAATAAACACATTATTACATAACCCTGCTTGAAAATGGTTTATTTATTTCTTCTTATGTAGATTGTTTTATTGAAGTATATGATTTTTTAATGAATTTAATTTTAATTGAAGCTTGTTATATAATATTATCATCCCAGTTGACTTTTTAACAAAGTTTCATTCTATTTCAGATCAAGTGGAAATGAAGTATTGAACAAAAACAACAAAAAATTATTAGGTTTTCATTATTATTTACAATTTCCTCATTTTTGTCATAATCAATAGATCCTCTAATACACAAAATGGTATAATTATCTTATCTCATCTCTTTAGTAATTTAACCTTTCCTTTACATACTTTTCTCATCTTTAATTAGCAAATACTTTAATTAATGGAAGCATTTCATATCTGATAAAAAATATCAATTCTGCTTTTATAGCTAAAACATAAGAGAAATTTATAGGTAACAATAAAAATACTATATTAAAATATATGAAAAAAGTAGAATAACAAAATAATTATTATTAATTATATATATTATATATAAAGTATAACATGATATTGATAATGAAAAATAGTTTTCATTCATATAAATAGAAACCAACAAATGATCAAAAACATTAGTAAAATTATAACTCATTTACTTTATAATGCTAAACACTATGCATGTATACATGTGCTTTTATTTCATAAAACTTGTTAATAATTTAATTAATGTCAGATTAATTGTTTTTTTTTTTATTTATTCAAAAATGACTGATGACTTTGCGAAACAGCTGAATAGACAAACTGAGAACATTTTTTAAAAATAGGACACCAGTTCTTATCAATACTATTTGCTTCAGCTTCTGACACACTGTATCATCTATGTAGTCTGGGTAACAGTTATTGCATCTATCATATTTTATTCTTATGAGTATGATTCCTCTTTTTACAGCAGAAAATCAGCAGTAGGAAATGTGACAAAAATAAAAAAGAACAATTCAATGAAACTGAATAAGGAATCAAAATTTTGAGTTCAATCACTTGTAAAAACATTAACCAGAAAAATCAATGTCAAAATTATTGATGAAACAGTATAAAAGATGATATTGTTAAAAGATCTTTTGTCTTTTCCTATTAAATAGTTATTTTAATCTGTTCATTATTTTATTTCTACATTCTTAGTAAAAGGAAATAATGATCTAGTGATGTACAGAGGTTGTTGGGAGTGGCCAACTATTTTCAAAAGTTTGCTCCAAACTTGTCAGAACAAGTGGCCCCAATGAGAGTTACTGAAAAACAATATTCACTTTAGATGGGATCCTGAGGTACATAGAAGGGCACCTGAAAAAAATGAAGAAAATTCTGTCATAATCACCTGTAGGTTACTATTTCGATCAAACAGAAAATTCTGACATCATTATTCAGTATGATGCATCATCATATGGCTGAGATACATGCTTACTACAGAATGGTTAGCCTGTACAATATGCATCATGTGCCTTGACAGAATCTAGAAAACATTATGCACAGCTTGAAAAAGAGATATTAGCCATAGTCTTTCGAAAGGTATATCTTTGGATACAAAATTACCACAAAATATTGAACCTTATTTCAAGAACATTTTTGCTGTCTGCTCCAAAGAGTCTGCAGAATACTACTACATACACAAATAAACAAAAACAACAAAGCCAAGAGAATGCCAGAATGCAAACCTAGAGAATTATAACCAAAATGCACTTCATTTGATTGCAGGATAAAAACACATCTCTGCTTGAAATACTATGTTTAGTGGTGTAAAGAAAAGAGTGTTTATGTATAACACATTACTTTGCTTACTTTCATATTTGATTCAAGTTAAGAATTGTTGTTAAAAACATTGCTGTAGCCTAATCCTAAAAAATTATTCCACTGAGATGTAAATCAAAAGACTATAATGATTATACCTGTTGAAAGAACTAAGATTTGTGCTTATTTATAGCTTACAAATACATCAGTTTGTTCATTGTGTCTTAAAAGCAGGTAGATCTAACATAGGTCATCTACTCTGATTTGACCTCATTTAGAAAAGGGACATGAGTGACTTCCCTTGAGTAGACAACCAGACTAAAACACTGATTCAGATTCTAAGGTAAATCAAAACTTTCTGTTCACCAAATAAGCTTAGGGCTGAAAGATATATTATATGAGACTGGCTGCTGAAAATGTCAAAACAACACAAAGGCAACATGAAATGTGGTAAACAGTTCATTTATTTAAACTACTCACTGATCCCAGCATTCCTTAGTAGGACCAAAAGTATTTTTTACTAACATCATCATCATTATTGATGTTATTATAACATCCCCCTTCCTAAGGTAATTTATTTCTTTATTAATTTATTTCTAACTTTTTCAAATTACAAAATAAATAATTACAAATCTAAGTTTGTTTTGGTTACATTCCAAGGGCGATAACTCATTCACTTTGTAAAATCAAATAGATATTTTGGAGTTTGCATTTTTCTTTGTCACCTTCTTTTTTCAGTACTTTCTCTTGTATTATTATTTGTTTGAAGATCCGTGTAATGATTACTAATCGGTTTCGTTTCTACAATTCTAATTCTAACCTGAAAATGAAATCAGTCAGTCAATTAAGTGCCATACATGATACACACTTGGCTGATCATGTCTAGAAAGAGATATGACTGACTGGGTAGAAGATTTTTCCGCAGTAGGTTGCCATTACTTTCTGCAGTAGACTGGTTGCCAAAACAAGGCTATAGAATCTGATCTGTCCTGCTATTAAACCCACAGCTGGAGGAAAAAGTGACGGATTGATACCTTTCCCAAGGGTATTTGCACATATGTGAATGCAATATGTTCAAATGGAATTCAAACTCAGCTCTCTGATTTCTTATTCACAATGCAAATGAAACATGTGAAAATGAAATATGTTGCCTATTTCTTTAAAAATCCCCTTGATTAATTGTCACAGGATACTGTGTCTGCTGACTTGATCATTTCTTCAATGTTCTAATAATTCTCTTTATCTAATTTTATTATAACTCTATCTGCTATTTTTAGATTTGGTAAATTTCTGGTACCATCAAATCTATTAGAATTCTTTTACATTTTTTCTTAACCAGTTTGTCTCCCTCCCTGATTCCTTTGAAATCGGACCATTTTTGTAATAACATTTTTTGGATGTAAAGGTAATTTTTTTTTTAATCATATCACCCCGAACAAGGCAGTAACACCACTGATGTGCAGGGGGCTACATAGGAGTGAAAAGATTGGAAAAGAGAAAACCAGAAACCGCATCCTAAACAGGAAACAAGGGATGAGCCTCTTAACCTGTTCAATAGACATGGGTGGAGTGTGAACCGGGCGATAGTTTAATCTATCTACTCCAATTGAAAAAAAAATGTAGTTCTTATTTTCCTTCCCATAATTAATTCAGTGAAACTGACATCTTTGGCTTGCATTGGCATATTCTGGTATGCTATTAATGCTTGAAATGTCTGATTGTTTCAAAATTATCTTAGCTATTTTAACAGCACTCTCTGCTTTTCCATTTGCTTGAGGATAATGTGTTTAAATCCATAACTGCCTGCAAAATCTTTGAAAATGTAACTTGAGAATTCCTTCCAAGTAACATTGACAAGTTTCATAGGAATTCCCAACATGAGAAGAAATTTTTCAACTTCCCTATAACACAATTACATGTCAATTTATTTAAGCTTGCTATTTCCATATAGCTTGAAAAATAATTTCTTGTGGCAATATACTGATATCCTTGGTGAGTGAAATTGTTTGCATCAGTTCTTTGCCATGGACCTTGAGGAAGTAGCATTACTTTTAGTTTTAATTTTTGCATGTGTTGGACAGTGTATGTTACAAAACAATTTTTTTTAGATACTCCGCCAACTCCTAGAATGTTTTAACACATATTTTATCACATCAGTTCGTCTCTCTCTCTCTCTCTCTCTCTCTCTCTCTCTCTCTCTCTCTCTCTCTCTCTGTGTTTAGTCCCAAGTGGGTATTATGAAGTTTCCTTAATATTTATAGTCTAAGTTTTTTCCTGAAACCTTAGTAAATTGTCATGAACTAACAATTCATACTGACCTAAAAAATATGGTCATATGCTTTCTTTTATTCTTCCTTCTTTGTGTGTTCATCTATTTAGTGTGAGGTGTATTATTTCCTGTAATACAGTGTTCTGTTGAGTGGCTCTTTTTATTTCATTTAATTTCTTATTGGATGCTGGTTTGGTTCTTACCACAAAGTCTGTGTGTACGCCCATATCTTTGCTAGTATTATCAGTGTCAGATAAAGGATTTCTTGATAATGTATCAGGTACAACTAGTGCCTTTCCTGGAACATGTTCTACTGTCGTATACCCTCCTTCTAACATATGCAGATTTTATGAAAATAAACTTAGTAACAATTCAGTGAGGAAGATTAAACTGAAACCAAAATTTGATAAATGACAGAACATAAATTTAATAACTATTTGGTGAGAATAAACTGTTGAAAATTGACAAAATATCAACATATATGTATATACAACATAACAAAATTCAGCTTGCCACCTGCATTTTCTGACATTTCAAATAACATCCATTTTTTTTTTAATTTTGCAACATTTTGCAAAATGTGAATACACTACCAGGTTAAATTTTATACCAAGCAAGATATTATATAATACTGCTACTGGGTTATATCTCCTCAGTCTCATCAGCAGATTTTTCACATCGTGATAGGGTATTATATAGATCATGTCTGTTTATTAATGGTATAAGTGATTTATGTCCCATTAACTGTTTAAAGGATTCGAGTCCTGTGACATCTGTCAAACTTTTCACATGCTCATAGTGCAAACACTCTTTCTCAATTTATACAAATTTTCTCTCGTCACTAGTGAGCGTGTGTGAGGAAAATGCTATTATTTTTAAATTTCTATCTATTTCTTGAAATAGAGCTGCCTCAGTATCATGACTGCTAGCATCAGCACTAACTACTTTAGGTCAGATTGGATCCTAGTAGGATAGAAATGATGTTTAAGTTAGTAATTCCTTTATTCTTTGAAAGAATTCTGTGGGTAATACTACACAAATACAGTGTTCTTTTTCAATAATTCTGTCATGGGATGTATTGTTTCAGACAAGTTTAGTAAGAATGTGTCCAAAATATATCAGTCGGGTCTTTTTGAATTCCTACTTCTCTTTATTAAACTTCCGACTTTTTGTAATGTTTTAAGAATAATTTTTAGTCTTTCATCATGTTCTTCTATAGTTTTATTATAGATTAAAACATTGTTGATAATTGTTTTGAGTCTTTGAATATTTTTCAATAATTCAGACATCTTTCTTTGAATGATTTCAAGAACTGATGTTATACAAAAAAAGGTAATCTTTTGAAGCAATATCTTCCAAATAGAGTAATGAAAGTTGTGAGTAGATAGCTTTCTTTACTTATCAGAATTTGGTAGAATCTGCTGATAGCATCCAATTCAGAAAAAATTTAGTTCCATTTAGTTTAGGAAAAATATTATCTAACTTTGTTAACATGTAATGTTCCTTTTTCACTACTCGATTCAACTTCTTCTAATCTACTCATATTCAAAGTTTTCTGGGTTTTTTTTATTATTACAAATACTATAGGCACACACCAATCAGTTAGTTCTGTAACCTTTTCAATAATTCCTTCATTTTCTAGTTTATTCAATTCTTCTTTCATTTCTGTCAAAATAGGGAAGGGAACTGTCCTAGTTGTTGCACAAGAGAGTGAAGCTTCTTTTTCAGAACTATTTTCACTGGGTCTTTATTTATACACTTTCCAGCATTAAATGAAGTTCCTTGTTCTATTTTGTCTGAACATTTCACTAAATTCATTTTTACAATTTCTAAACAATAAATTCTCTCCCTTTATACATTCAGTGACGTATATCTCCAAATAATATCTGTCCCTACCTTCTTCTGTAACAGAATTATATTTTCCAATCCATTAGACTATTCCACCAGGACTTGTGAAGATGCCATTTATTAGTTTTAATATGGGCTTTTCTCTCAAATTTTGTGTAAGTTTCAGTTGAGATAATATTATTTAAAATTGTTTCTGTCTGCTCTGCCAGGAAATATTTTTTCTTCATTTTTATTGTCTGTATCATATTTGTTGTTTTAGTTCTGCAGGCTACAGTGAAATAATTTATTTTCCCCAAATTTCTTGTAGTGTTCCCCTTTTTCTGGACTGTTACATCTACAGCAATTATTGTTGTTGCTGTTTTCACATGATCTTTTTAATTTTGTATCTTGGAGCTTTCTCTGGGTCTATAGTTTGTCTACATTTTTCTCATGGATTTCTTCCATTTGAGATTTTATTTGCTCACTGCTCCTGGTCATCACTGTCACTTTTTCAAGTTAAAAATCGTGAATTAATTGTAATCTTTCAGATAAGTCTTTATTCTGTAGTCCTGTAATGAGACAGTCTCTGATTTGGTCATTTTTCTTTGAAAATTCACATGCTTCTGGTAATTTGTGCAATGTCAAATAAAGGTTTCTTCTGGTTTTCCTGCAATGCCAAAGAACAGTCTCTTCAGGTTCTCCTGGTAATTAAACTCAAAGATAAAATTTTGCCCTTTCATGAAGGCATGAAGTAGACTTTGAATTTTCAAAAATTGTATCATACACATTTGTGTCTTCTTGTTATGAGAAAGAAAATGTCCAGAATATTTTCTTCCCATGCAATAATGTACTAACATGAGTTTTGTTATCTTCTGAGTTTTGGTGCTTCATGAAAGCATTGAAATCTCTGCAACTATTTCTTCCAATTTGTCAGGTTTGTAAAATCAAACGGCTCTGGTGTAGTTGTTGTATTTTCAAATTGGGTCCTGTTCTTGTTGAAAGTAATTTTCTTCTTTTAGAAAGAATCCCTCTCTGACACCATGTTTTACTGGGCTTAGAGTGGGAAAGATATATGAGACTGGCTGCTGAAAATGTCAAAGCAACACAAAGACGACATGTGTAAACTTAACAACTCATTTATTTAAACTCCCTACTGCATCCCTCTTGATCATACTCAGCATTACCTAGTGGGACCGGAAGTTCTTACAGCTATCATCATCATTATTCATGTTGTTATCAGTCAGTTAAGTGCCATATGTGATACAAGCTATGGCGATCATGTCTCTTTCGAGACATGACTGACTGGGCAGAAGATTTTCCTGCAGTAAGTTACTGTTACTTTCTGCAGTAGACTTGTTGCCAACCAAGGTTATAGAACCCAGTCTGTCCTGCAGGCTAGAAATTAAAAATTTTAGTAACTCTTAAAGTATAAATAAGCATTTCAAGGTTGATATTATTTCTTAACTTCACAATACAAAGCAAAATCAAAAAACACTAACAGCAAACAATTATTGTGTTATTAAAAATAAAATATAGCCATCAAAGTCAAGGTAAAGTACTCTCGAACAAAAACTTAAGAGATGCATACTTTTTAAAATATCAAAACCATTATAGTTTGTTAATGAAAATAAACATAAATGACATTATCCAATCCTTATTTTTCAAAGGAAAATAATTTCTGACGATTAAACTAAACATTTTTGATGAAATCGTCTTAGTTCAAGGGAAGTAACTTTGGAAAGAATTTCACTTTTGGTACCTTACAAAAGGATGTGCGTTGTGGTGCATTGGATATCGGCTCAGAACAAGAAATCGGGGAGCCGAGTTTGAATTCCAGCTGAATTCATTGCATTCACTTACGCGCAAATACCCTTGTGAAAGGTATTAATCTGTCTATTCCTTCCAGTTATGGGTTAAATAACAGGACAGATTGGGTTCTATATTGTTGGTCAGCAACCAGTCTACCGCAGAAAGCAATGGCAACCTACTGCAGGATAATTTTCTGCCCAGTCAGTCATGTCTCTTTCGAGACATGATCGCCCAAGCGTGTATCACGTATGGCACTTAACTGACTGACTGACCTTACAAAAACAATAAAAAATATTTTTAAATTCAACAAATTTGTTTTTCATATTTAATTTAGATTCATACATTTAATGAACTGTAAATTAAAGATGCATTGACTTTCAAAAAATTCCAGTTACAAGCTTCAAAAAACTAATTCTTTCTTACCATTCTTTCATGTATTTTGGCTGAAATGGAAAATTATAATCTCATTTTGAAAGAAACAAATCAAATAACCTTTGCATATACAATTAAAGGAAAATTGATGATAGATAGCAGTTCTATGCATATGAAAAATTTATTTGTAGTGGTAAAATTCTTGCTTAATTTTCTATTTCATCATAATATTCAAAATAATTCAAGTTGGATTTTTACAAAATATAATTTATAAAATATACTTTATTAAACATTTTCTTTGTAGAGATTAAATACATAAGTTGCAAACAATTTTTTTGAAGACACAATATTATAAAATATATATTTCAATTATTTAAAATGTATTTATAAGAAAAGTATTTGTTTGAAAAGTATTTATTTGAAAAGTAAACACTGTTCCACTTTTCACCAACTATTTTGTGTGTGTGTGTATATATATATATATATATATATATATATATATATATAACAAAAATTTCGATATTTAAATCCGTTTGATAACCATGTTTATTAGGAAATCCTCACTTCTTCAGCAACGGCAAAACCAAAATTTTATTTACTCAAATTCAAATGTGTTAAAAGATTTTATACTGGTAGAAGTTAAAAAAAAAATCATCTATACACAGGAAAACAAAATTGGGTGGGATTAACAATTTTTGAATGTAAGGAAGTAAGAAGGGGAAAGCAGACAGATACCTCTGTCTCATATTAGAAGACATACCACTCCCCCATACAAGAGCCAAAAATTTAAAAGTTAAAATTTAGACATGTCAGAGGGATAGAAGTGGTAGGAGGAACAGAAAGGAAAAAAAGGGTGAAGGGGTCGTTGACTGGGAAAAAAGCTATGAAAAAATTTTCGCTTAGAAACAAAAGAAAACTGCTGGCATCAATGTAGAAAAATAAAATTAATAATAAAAAAACATCAAAAAATTTACCAAAGAGATTTTAGTTTAAATAAATAATGACTGAGACAAATGTTATAGAAAAATTTGGACATCCAAATTTAAAAATAAATCTTAAGTTTTAAATTAAAAATTAAAAATATTAAATTCAGAGGTAGATCTCAAAAAGAATCCATTTCTATTGATACAAGTACGGACACACACACAGACACACACACTTTTATACTTGGCTCTGTAAATAGAATGTAATATTTGCCCTCCACCTAGATCAATTATAATGTTAATGAAATTAATATTAATAGGATCGGATTTTTGGGATTTACCTATCTGATCATCCTTTTAGATTTAAAATGTAATAAAAACAAATATATATATATAGATATATATATATATATGTGTGTGTTACAGAAAGTCCCAACGATTAATGAAACGGGTTAAACATTGACATATTTAATTTATTTTTTTTCACATTATTTTTAATTGATACTCATATTTCAGTAGATATTCTGTTTTTAATCAAACAGTATATTTATATATTTAAATAATCAGGCCAGTAGAAATAGATATATAAATATATTGTTTGGTTCAAAACAGAATTTCTATTCTGATACGAGCATTGAGTAAAAATAATGTTAAAAAAAATAAATTATATTAAATAAGCAAAGTAAGCACATAAAACTATAAAAACAATATCATTAAGCTCATTTTTGTACAACTTCCAGAGCCATAAGAAGTGAACAACTTAAAATTCAATTACAAATTAGCAATTTTTTTTTTCAATAAAATCATAAAGATTATCGACCTGGCATCTCAACTTCAGTTACTTCTCACTGATGTGATGTAGCATTTCCTAGTCTTTTCTACGAATATTTTCATGGCAATTGTTCTAATGAATTTTCCTTCTTGATGCCTCAAGTGCATAAATTTAAGTGTGCTACTAGATTAGAATTTGCATTGTGGTGCAGTGGATATTGGCTTGGAAAGAGAAATCAAAGAGTTGAGTTTGAATTTCAATTGAATATGCTGCATTCATATACATGCAAATACCTGTGGGAAAGATATGAATCCATCAATTCTCCTTCCAGCTATTGGTTTTACAGGAGGACAAATTTGGTTCAATAGCTTTGGCTGGCAACCAGTCTACCAGAAAAATTAAGGGTAACCTACTACGAGAAAATTTTCTGCCCAGTCAGTCATGTCTCAAGACATGATCGCGTGTATCACGTATGGCACTTAACTGACTGACTAGATTAGCAACTAGATCTCACTGTTTTACTGTTGAACTATCCAGATACAACCATTTTTCTATTCAAATAGTTTCTTTATTCACATTTTTCACTTGTGGAATTTCCTTCCAATTTCTTTCCTGCCACATATAACCTTCAAAATTGCCATCTCTTGTCTTAATGAATCCTGTTCTTTTTCATTCTTTCTCTTAAATAAAGTCTTATCATTTTTTTTTTACTCCAAGTAACCCTATGTATCCAAGTCGTATTATTGGGTAAAATGATTAATTAATCCAATTAATTAATTACTTAAATTGAGTTAAATCCTTAAAAATTGCTTAAAATGGAATTAAGCTATTACATCAAAATGATTTTATATTTTCATAATAATTATTTATTCCACTACAAGTAAAGTTATCCCGCACTGCTTTATTTATCAATAACTTCTGGAGGTTAAGTTCATTTTGTTTGATCAACATTTAAGAAATAATTACTTAAATTAAGTTAAATCCTTAAAAATTGTTTAAAATTGAGCAATTTTTTCAATAAAACCAAGCTTTACAATAATAAATCCTTGACGCATAAAAGTACGATGTTATATAGAAAGATTTTCACATATGAGATGAACACTGATATGACCAACCTTTTATACATGTAAGATCTTTCAACCACAGCTTCTTTTTATAGGAAATATTTGTACAATTAATTTCATTCTAAAGTCAGTATTTAAAAATGCTAAAGTTAACACCATAATAACAATGTTAATTCTATTATTATTATTATTATTATTATTATCTTTTTAATGTTATATTCCAATTTCTTATGTAACTTGTAATACCATGGGCAGGATTAATTTAACAAATGCATTAAAACTTTTGTTCTTTATGTTTTTATAAATATAATGATGTACATTCTGCTAGAAGCTGGGGAAAACTGAAACAATATTTTCGTGCTAACTATAGTTGCAGCCATATCACTATGGAATTAAACCATTACATCAAAATGATTTTGTATTTTCATAATACATAATTGTTTATTACATTACACGTAAAGTTATCTTGTACTGCTTTATTTATAATTAACTTCTGTAGATTAAGCTCATTTTTTTATCAGCATTTAAGAAATAATTGAATTTAATGAAAAAGAAAAATCATTAAGAAATATAATTTCAATGAATATCATAAATAATTTATTTCTTGATGTCATCTCATCCATGGTATCTTGATCTCTTAGATTTTTTTCTCGCAAAAGATGTTTAACAAAAACAATAGGGTAATATATTACAGAAGTAGATATTTTCAAATCCAGAAATTAAGTCAGAGAGTCATATGTTTTTTTTAAGGCACTTGTAAAGAAAGAAAGCTTTGTAAAGATTGAATTAATACATTGATTCTAATGTTCCATCATCTTATCAAATTAGTATGTTTACAATCATATCACATTGAATGCACCGATTCTCGTCCAATCACTGAAGTTAAGCAATGTTGAGCCTGGTCAGTACTTAGATGGGTGACTGCTTGGGAATACCAGGTGCTGTAAGTGTTTGTTGACGGATGTGCATTGTGGTGCAGTGAATATCGGCTCGGAAAGAGAAATCAGGGAGCTGAGTTCAAATTCCAGTTGAATGCCCTGCATTCACTTACTCACTAATACACGTGGGAAAGGTATTAATCCATCCCTTCCCTCCAGTTAAATAACAGGACAGAATGGGTTCTATAGCCTTGGCTGGCAACCAGTCTATCACAGCAGGTATTGGTAACCTGTTGCAGGATAATGAAAATGCCTGAGGTCTATACAGGGTAGGACTTGAGACCCTGCCCTTAAACAAATCACAATGAATCTTTCTCTATCGCTTGAGAGGAAGCCAGCTCAACCCAACCAGAGTAAATGCCGAAACAGGTACAGTTATGTTATCAAATTAGTAGCAAAATTTATAAAAATAGCAGCCATTTTGAGTTGTGAAGTTGTTATTGATTCAAATTAGAGAGAGACAGATTTCAGTTCTCATTTTCATTTAGTAGAGAGAGACGACTGTCAATTCCCCAATCATTTAGCCAGAGTACAGTGATATAATAATTTGTTTAGAACTCTGCTGGAAATTTAACCTGAAAATTGATCAGTAAAATTGGTGATTCATTAAGATCATTAGCCCATAACTTTGAAACAAAATGAGACAAACAGATTGTTTATTGTTACGGATATAGATAGCCACACACACACCTACACACATATATTGAGATTGGTCTCCATGTGGTAACAAGGAGATGATCACATGGGAACTTAAAGTCAGTTTTGGGTTAGCAAGTCAAGGTTGGTTAACCCAGACACCCTTAGTAACAAATGTCTAGACAGGAAATAGACAGAGGCTAGACATGAGGTTGTGAAGCAGCAGAAGCTAGAATCTGCACCAAAGACAAGTCACGTGGAAAGCAGAGATTGGAAATTAGTTGCAGATCAGATCTTGGGTTAGCAAGTTATGTTTGCTGAGCGCTGTTAACTTATAAATGAAAAGGAAAATGCATTTGAGATAATGGCGTAATTTGACCAATTCATCTTAAGCAACTCCAGATAAGAAAAACGAACTTATAACTTCTTATCCGTTAAAAGAAGATGAAGCCGAATCATTTTCAAGGAAGAAGGAAAGATAATGATGAAGAGAAGATAAGAGAAGAAACTGTAATGTTATTTGTATGCTGATTCTTATTTCTTAAAAGAAGAGGAAGAAGGTGAAGCCGAGTTGTTTATCAAGAAAAGAAAGAAAGATAGCATTGCAGAGACAATAACGTGTGAACGAAGAGATATTGAAGAGAAGAGACCGCAGAATTGTTTGAGTGCAGAAAATACGACACTTGTTTGAAGAAAGAAATAAAGAAGAGTGCGGATATTTCAGAATATATGTATGCTGAAAATACAACAGCCAACTGAAAGAAAATAGAGACAGTCACAGATACATACATTTCAAGTGGACCGTGTTTGAGTCCGAAGTTATATAAAGAAAGAGGAAGAAAGAAAGGAAAAGACAGTAAAATAAGAGAGAAGGAACTGACATAAAGATAAGTTATTATATTCTTAGGCCCATGTTAGAATATGCATACACTTCCACAAATATTATGTTACCACAAACATCATACCACATGTGCTCATAATTATATGGTTCTCCCCATTTTATTTTGTGTTAATCTCTTGCATTCATATTCACCTGTATTCATTCATATTTGTTGATATTTGTCATAAATTGTTATTTCGACTGAGTTGGGTATCCGAATATAAGTTTTGAGGTTCAGGTCATTGGACACTCTTATTCATACTCATATATTTTTTTATTTTAATACTTTGTTACTTATAACTTTATATCAAAAATCATTTCGCCTTGTCATTCATCCTTGAATTGTTGGTCAGCGCATGTGTTGATATTGAAGCAGACCTGGGAAGATTACAGTTTGATTATATCAATCGAACAGTGATCTCATTTTCTTATTTTTGTTTATCATTGTCCATTTGTCATGATCTAAGAGAGATAACCAGTATCTGTCCATAGATGTGGAAATGTAAATATTCCCGAATCGACATGTAATCAACTTAATGGTTATCATCAAGGCAGGCATATAACAGTCATATATAATCATTACTCTATTGCAGAAGATGCATGCTAAAATCATCTAGTGGTCACCAAACAGTTGCTGATACTACTTCTTGCATAGACTAAAATCAGTGGCAACAACATTTTGCACATTTAAATGGTAAATGTGAAAAAATTGGAAGACAATTTCAACAAAGCATTATTCTATATTTTTGCTTTTATATAACTGAGTAAAGAGAGAGAAAATATAATAGTATGCATACAAAAAATAAGATATTAAAAGTTAGCAAGTGTGTGTGTGTGTGTGTGTGTGTGTGTGTGTGTGTGTGTGTGTGTGTGTGTGTGTGTGTGTGAATAAAATGAGGAAAATATCCCTATGCTCAGGAACAAGGTCCCATTGATGTCATCACTACAGCATGTTAGGCAGAAAAAAGAAAGAAGATAAAGAGAGTAAGTTTCATGCTTCACGGCTTCATCTAATAACTTCTTGGCAAAACTAGCAAAGCTATATGGGGTTAACCCAAATGTTCATATGACTTTGTGAAAGTCATGCAAACAGATTGGTCTCATATATAATTATTTATCCATAACTTCGTACAAAAATTGACTGAAAGACATGTTAATTATTCATATGATATTTAATCTATAACACTGCTGGAAAGATAATTGAATAGACTTGTCATTCAATAATCATTTATCCATGAATCTTCAAATAGAATATCTGACAAAAATTGTTGGTCACTCATATAATTAATCAATGACCCTACACAAAAGTGACCAATGGAACTTAGAAACTCATAAAAGAATTAGTGTTTAGCTTTGCACAAAAGGTGACTAGCAGACATTTTGAGTGCTTATATAATAATTTGTTCATAACTCTGTCTACATTTAGGCTGACTGACAGACATGTTTGTCATTCATCTAGTCCTTAGACTATATTCCTACTCAAAAAGTGACCTACAGACAGATTGGAATCATCTGTACATAACTGTAATAGACATGGCCTACCTCCTTGATGAAAGAGACACAAAAACGCCTGTGTGAGCAGTCATGTAAATTACTTAGTGCCAGAGAACTAATTAAATGCCTCTAAGTGAGCATGAAAAGATCTGCATAACTGATTGAGTCACACATAAAAGTTGGCAGATTTTGTCTTTGTGGAAAAAAGAAGGATTATGGACAGCAAGAAATACTATTGAACAAGCCAGCTGTGAATTTCAGACAAAGACATAGCAGTGAAACAGATTACTACAGATATATTGCAAATATATTACTACATCAAAAAGTGATTAACAGACAGGTTTGTTTCTATACTATATAATCATTGGTCTATAACCTCAAAACACAGGGATTATCTATAAGTCAGGTTTGTCACATAATCATTAGTCCATAACATTGCAAAAAAGATTACTGGTAGACAGTTTAGACACTTAGATAACGATTAATCCATAACTTGATATAAAAGGTGATGAGCAGGCATGGTTTTGCTTCTTTGTATGCTGTACAAATATCTTTTTCCAAGACTCCTTGTTCTTTTCTCACTACCAGTTATGTTACTGGCTGCATCAACAGCCAAAGCATAATTCAGAATGAGAAGGAACGTAAGTGAGATCAGTAGTATATTTGTTTTGTTAAATTCTGTATGGAAAGCCAAGAAGAAAGGAGATTTTTGAATTTGGTATTAAAGCAAAATCATCTCAAGAATCCAACAATAGGTAGAGGCTATGAAAGAAATGGTAACTCTTAAAGATATTTATAAACTTTCACCACTACCTGAAAACAAATCAGTAGCAGGAGGAAGAGTTGCCATTTCTTTCATGTCTCTCTACTACTTATCAGATTTTTGTTTCCCTAAATCTTTCATTTTAAATCTACTGGACAGTAAACTCTTGATCCTATTAAGTATGGTTTCACTGCTGCCAGCAACCATGATGTTGTCAACCCATGTTGTCAACACACTCAACTGACTCTAGTAAATTCATGTATCAACTAATGATTATTTAAATTGTTCATCTATGAGATATTTATGTAGTTTGCTGTTCTAGTTTCTTCTGGTTGTCTCAGATAGATTTTTCAATCAAGAGGTGCATTCATGTAAGCAGTCATTACATTCATCTGCTGGATAATAAGATTCACTTCTATAGCAAGCAGTATAAATAGGCATACAAATGTAATGTTGTGAGAATGTTTCATGATACTCAGTATTTGAGAATAACCTTTCATCATATATCATGCTTTTTGTTTCCTGTTTGAATCTAATTTGACAGCATATTATCCATTAGATAAGATGGATGTAAAGATCAATTCCCTGAAAAACTGTCAGACACAAAAAGGAGTTATTAAATAGTTGTATATTCCTTCACAAGAAAACACAGCAGACATTCACCAAACTGGTTTCTGAATGAGTGGGTCACCTTCTCACTTAAACAAATATACGATTTGAGTTTATGAGGAAGTATTAAAGTAAACATAAAATTGTGGACTTTAAGTAAAGTGGAGATGACCCTTACAGAAGTTCCTGTTGATTGATTCCTTTTACTGACATTTTTGTAACCCTTTATTGCTGATAATAAACTCACCCTGCTCTGATTTTAGAGTATAACAACAATTT
This sequence comes from Ascarosepion bandense, assembly GCA_037127315.1. Lineage (NCBI taxonomy): Eukaryota > Metazoa > Mollusca > Cephalopoda > Sepiida > Sepiidae > Ascarosepion > Ascarosepion bandense. The sequence goes on along the minus strand of JBBBDQ010000566.1, from coordinate 333,183 downwards.
ACTGCAAGTTATTGTATACTGTCATTCCATTATGCATTTCTGCTAGAGTTTCCATCAAAATGTTAACATCTACTTAGAGCATTCCAGACCAAAACAGATAAACATTTGCCTGCACAACATTGGTATCTTGACTTTTTACTACAATTCACATTTGACATGTAAAATATGAGCACAAAATCCCAGCACTTTCCCACAACATAACTGTTTTTTGCGCTAAATGTTAACCCAATACAAGAGCCACTCAATGTAAAAGGTTAACAAACTAGATTGCATAAATATAAAAGAAGAAAATAATTGGTGATTATAAGGAGATGTAGGATGGATAATAGTTGTGACTCTAGACTTGAAGAGGTTATGATTGTAGGGATCAGGGAAGCATCCTTTTGGAATATGTTCCATATTCCATAAAGTAGCAGTTCTTAGGAAGCTGCTGCCTGAAAGGAATTTCCATCTTACCAATAGTATATGAAAGGAAGGAGGTTGATTCAGCTCTGTCTATTTTACATAAGTTCTAGTTGTAAATACCTGACTTGGTGGAACTAAGGAATGTGGCTCATGTAAACATTTGTCGTGAAAATAACAACAGAATAGTGATAGGCTTGCAATAATTTCATCTGTGAGAAAGGAGCTGTAAGGTTGAAAATAATTACTCCCCTACAAAACCACAGTGATTTTGAACTCTTTCAAGGCTGAAAAGTAAGCTCTATCCTACATATGATTGCAATATTTCATTTTTGATTTGATCTAAATCTTGTTAAGATAGATGCATATACATTAGCTTCTGAAGAACAGTCGAACTCCCAAAAACACCAGTTAGCAAATATCCTATTCACAATGAATGATTTTTATATATTTACAAGGATATCATAGGTCCTTTAACACTGACCAACTCATGTATATTGACATGAGTTGATCAGTTCACCTGCTGACCAGAAAATATACCGATCACAGATATATTACTACTGAGATATCATTAGAACATTTGTGTTAAGCTGCATAGAAGAATTTGGTGAACTTTCTGTAATAACAACTGAAAGAAAATGCCATTTCAAACCCAGCCTATTCCTCCAGAACCAACCTGTTCTGCATCAACAGAATTCACATATCTACATATCATTCAGAAGCCAATGAAATGGTGAGGTACTTCCATTGCTCTATAAAACAAACTTGAAGGCCCATGAAAAGTGGCTGGAACATTTTTTATTTATTGTTCTTGGCTTATATTCTGCAGTAAAGGAACATTTGAATTGTTTGTCAGCAGAACTATTTTATGGCACAACACTTTGATTCCCAGGACAAATAATAATAAACAATGGAAGAGTGAGATATTACATTTTTTTCTTCACAATGTAAAGGCAAAAATGTCTAACTTCTACAAAGAAAGCTGAAAAACATGTGCCAAATTCTTTACATGATTGTACCTGTCATCATAAAGGATGTTGCAACCAGACATCCTCTTCAAACAGCCTATAAAAACTCATTTATAGTGTTACACGGATTTAACAAATATTTCAATGTGGACATGATCAATGAAGTAGAATATCATATGCTTGACAAAATAAAATTATCATTCTTTATATTCAACGGCTGAGAAGACACTCACAAAGTAAACAAAAACGAAGGAAAGATCTAAAAATTCCTTATAACAACCACAACATAATTAAGACATCAAGTACACTGGCCAAAGTGATTATATACCATACTTTCCTAACATCTTAGAGATTATAGCAACCTTTCTCAAAGGGAGTATTGCAGCATTCACATCAGACATAAATAAAGAAAAGATAATATTGATTGATTGATTTTTACATCTTAGAAACCATTTCTAGGTTATTTAAAGCCAACATATATGTTGGATTGTAAGAATATTTTTTATTTGTGATAGAATATTGCATTAACATATTTTGAGAATAAAAATGATTTTTCAGACACACGTCCTACTATTTAACCTATAGACAAGAGAGAAGATGCATTCATATCTTTCCCAAGGGTATTTTAGCTTTCTCCCTACTTTTGTCACACACACATACACACACAGCAACATTCTGCACACTTTGAAGTACTTGATGCCAGTAGTAGACAAAGTTCCTTTTAGTTATGCATTTTTTTACATTGTCCTTACTTTGTATTGCAGATGTTTTGGTGAGAGAAGGTACTTTTTTGAACACGCATGCAAAGTATTATTCAACTGAAATATATTTTAATATTATTATTTTCACTAAAAATGCCCTTCAAATATTTATAACAGCATCACTGAATCCCATGAAACATGTGGTTTTTCTTTTACTGTATCATAAATTGTAGTTGAGGTAAAATCTTCATTAAATATGTAAACATTATATCCTACCAGTAAAATACATCAGTGGAATAATTAAGGATAATGAAACATTAAACAAAAAGCAAAATATAATGAAGTAAAATTAAAATAATAGAAAATTGTGTTGACTTGCAAAGAAAACGGCATCATTTCTATTTATATAATAAAAAAATGGCCATAAGATGTTCAAAATGCAGCCATGGTTCATTTAATGATTGATTAAAATACTAAATCTTTAGCTCATGAAATCAAATCAAAATAGTTACTTAAACTGCACAATATTTATACTTACGCTTGTATAACTAAAAATAATTTTGATCAGTATTTAAAAAAGTCTCATCAGAAATAATAAAATGAATTCTGTCTGCTTCTTTAGTGGAGAATAGACAGTAAATGTATATTTACTTTTTATTTCTTAAAACGTGTTTGTTTGCAAATTAGCTAGAATTAACCATAAATTCCTGACTAACAGTTTCTTTGGTCACACTTCTAACCTGTGGAACTCTGTTGCAGTTTCTTGCTTTCCAGTCAACTTTTATTTTCAAAAGTTTAAATGCAATGGCAATTGTTATCTACATGCCTTCTTGATTCCTCTGCTTTTATTGTTCTTATTCCTTAATAACGTTTTTCTTTTTCTTATTCTTTCACACTCATAATTGTTGTGCTTTTATTGTTTTGCTTGGAGTGAAATCATTATAAAAAATGGTTGATAATCTCAAAACCAGAGTAGAATAAAATTTCTTCACGTCTATATTACTCCTCCATTTGATTATCACTAGAAAGAAAATTTGATTTTGATAATCATTTTAAAACTAGCATTTAGGATATCAGTTATTTCTATTTGGACTATTGTCCTCATCTGTTTTGTCATTATAATAACATCAAAAAAGAGGAAAATAGTCAGCATGCAAATAAAGTAAATAACTCTTCATCTCAGCAATTCAGAGAGGATATTAATTATTAAAATAAAAACACAATTTTACTTTTGTGAACAGGGATTCTAACACTGTTGGAACTTTAATCTAAACAACAGCTAGAAGCTTCTTCTTGTGTATCCTTTACGAAAAGTAATGAATGTATGATTATTTTCAGCATTTAAGAATCAGGTTACAAGAAAATAGACTTTTACTAGAAGAGATATTTATTCAGAGGACAATGGGCTTTCAGAAAATTCACTGTAGATTTGTGTAAAGATGCAGCTTGGAAAATCATGAAAGTTGGCTAGTTAAGAATAATTTTAAAAGATGTCCTTGATTCTCTAGTCATGAATAACGTTTCTGTTCTGCTAATGCTTATAAAATGTAAATAACATTTTATAAAAACTGACTCATTAATATCCTGTTATTAGTAACATTACTGTGCTAATTTTGCTGTACTTAGCATCACCACATTTTTATCTTTATCATCATCATGAAAAATAGTGACAACATTAAACACTTTGTCATAACTATATTACAAACTACACAGCAATTTTTATTTTATGAATACCACATCCATCACTATCATTATATGCCACTTTGCTTTGACTATTAAAGTTTTATTTATGAATGATTTCACCTCATGTGAAAAACTGTTCCCAAACAAAACTTTTACAGGTGAAAATGACAAGAAATGTGACACCATAGGGTTAATAACCCCAGTCAAAGTGGCAACAAATCCCCACTCACATCATCTATTTATCATCTCAGCTTGAAATTTGGCAAAAACAAATATGAGGGTCACTAGTCATATCAATAGATATTATTCCTGGTTGAGGATCCTCTTCAGTCCACATTGTATCTGGTCCTGAAAAGTTCTTCTGCTCAGTAGTTAAAATATTAGAGATTCCAAGTTGAGTTATTATTGCACAATTAGTTAGGATTTATTTCCTAGGTTAGAGTAGAAAACAAAATGGCAGAACAAAATGAACAAAGTATATTTTGTAGAATACAGAAAATGCTATCCTTGTCTTTTCATCAAACTACAAACTATAAATTGCCAGTAATTGTGGTAAATAATATATTGTTAGATAAGTCACCAAATAATCAAGGTTGATAATATATTGTGTCATAGTTATCAGTTAAAAGACGTAAATAATATCATGTCAAGTATGGTTGAACCAGATAATAAGTGAGCTATAAAAGAGAGGTTTATACTCCCATTTGTATTTTCCTCATTATGGGCAATATCCATTATGTAATCACACTGTTTCATGGACAGAATGGAATAGGTGAAAGAAAAAGTAATGACAACATGCTTTGTTCTCGGAGAGAGTTTTATACCACTATGTCATACACAAAATTATATATACATATTTACACTTGTCCCATACAGAGAAAATATAACACATATCTATACAACAAGCAGAGTGAAAGGAGAATGAAAAATAAGGTCTCACATATATTATAGAGATTCTTCTGTGTTTCTAGAGAAGCCATATTTGCAATTTTAGATCCAAATTTGTTGGATGTAGCTGCTATGTCCTTAATGAGGTCATATATATATAGTGTAGGGATACAAAAGGTGATCATCTCCCTTTGGTCACTTGACAGCCATTTAGTAATGTCATTTTATGCAGTGATGAAAGTGGTAGTCAGTCAGCTTTAAGGGTTCAAACAGTTTAGTGGCTTTTATAGCTTGGGACTTTTGGCCCAGTCTGAGACTAAATCTGTCTCAGCCACATGTACTAGCTTACAAGCCTATGGTACTATTTTTCTATGGAAATATATCTTCATTATATATAGAAAATATTTCTGGCTTCCAGTCCTCATGTTGAAAAAAATTAAAAAAATCAACTTTTAAATAAAGTTCCTGTTATCTTTTTTTTTAAATAACTTGATTTTGTAGCAATTAGCTTACACTTAGAGAACAAATTAGAGAAAAGAGATGGTTTATTAACCAAAGCAACTGAGTAAGTCCAGATGGGTTTTGTTTGTGAAATTACAAGGTTTAGGTCTTCTGTATTCAATCTAAAGAGACTTATTTTTGAAAATCCTAGCCAAGTATAAGGTCACTGCATAAGTCCTTTAAAATTTTCAGGGTAACTGATTTATAATAGTTATTATTAATTTATTTCAACAACACAAAGGCCACTCATTGTAGTATTAATGTTTGTTAAAACAATTGAAATCTTTCAGATTAGTGGCATCATGTCAGTTCATTCATGGTTGCCATTAGGCTTTTACCAGGTTTGGATTTACACATCTCGAAGTAGTGTCCTATTCTATCACAACTCTGGCACACTGATTCTCTAGCTTTTATTTCTTTTTTATCACTATCACAACAGGCAAAGTAGTAAAGCCACTAAGATGCAAGGGGTTACAGGGTGTGAGAAAATTAGGAACAGGAACATTAATTTTTTTTTTTTTAATCATATCACCCCGAGCAAGGCGGTAATGCCACTGATGTGCAGGGGGCTACATAGGAGTGAAAAGATTGGAAAAGAGAAAGCCGGAAACCACATCCTAAACAGGGAACAAGGGATGAACCTCTTCACCTGTTCAATAGACAAGGGTGGAGTGTGAACCGGGCGATAGTTTAGGCTATCTACTCCAATTGAAAAAAAAAAAGAATAAGAAGATTGGAAAAGAGAAAAAACCGGAAACCACATCCTAAACAGGAAACAAGGGATGAGCCTCTTCACCTGTTCAATAGATGTGGATGGAGTGTGAACCAAGCGATAGTTTAGTCTATCTACTCCAATTGAAAAAAAAAAAGAGTGAGAAGATAGGAAAAGAGAAAAAACATGTTAAAAAAATAGAATCAGCTATGAATACTGTAGTAATGTTCTAAAATGTTTGTAAAAAGAACAGTTTTTTCATGCTTCAACATGTGCATGACCATAACATTCTTCTTCTATGTGCCTTAATAAGCAGAAAGAGAAAAGAGAATCAGAAGCACAGTAGTGATTAACATTGCATTTAAATCTTTGAAAATTAAAATTGGCTGGAAAGCTTGGAGCTGGCAGGGTGTTCCACAAGCAAAAAGTTCCACAAAAAAAAGAAGTTGTTAGCATAGAACTTATGACTACATCTAACCAGCTCGATTGTAAATTGATGTGATCTCAATTCCAGTCTATTCTTTTCCTTCTTCATGTGTCGTGTCCTTTCAGGATGTAGGCAATCATGAATTTCCACTTGCTCCTATCTCTTGTTTATCTTAATATTTTTCCTCTTGGTATCTCTCCTAAACCCCACTCTGCCAGCCACCTGCTCAAGCCTATCAAGTAGGTTATAGTGGCTTTCCCCTGTCTCTCCTTCCCTTTATCTGTCCTGTGAGTAAGTGAGGAAGCCCTCATTCCTTATTATGTGTCTCAAAAACCTCAGCTGTCTCTTCTTAATGCCAAGTATAAGTTTCCTTTTTGTTTACATTCTCTCTAAAACCTTGTCATAGATCACATGTTCAATCCATGATATCCTTAGCATCTTTCTGTAGAATGACATTTTAGTTGCTTCAAGTCTCTCCATCTTTGAGGAGTTTGTCCATTATTTGTTGCCAAAGTCCAGTATTCTTTTCTTTGTCTCTAACAAAATCTTCCTGTCTCTCTGCTTAGCCTTTGAAATGTGTCAATCCGGCTTCAAATCTCAGTGTCACACCTTCGATCCTCTGTCAGAATGCTTCCCAGGTATTTAAATTTCTGTATCTGTTTGATTTTAGCATCCTTGACTTGTAGTTGGCAATTTGGGGATCTCTTTTTGCTGATGACTATGCATTCAGTTTTCTTGAAGTTTATGTTTAGCCCTTTCTCCTCACTTTCCCTCGTTACCTTCTGTAGGAGGTCCTCTATTTTCCTTTACATGTTTGCTATCAGCACTGTATCATCTATTGTTCAGATTGTGGCTACTAATGACAAATCCTTTGGGAGACTTTTTAACTCTCTCAGAATTGTTTCACTGAACAGGTTGAATAGATCCAGTGAGAAGATAATAACTATGTCTTACACCATTTCTATTTTCGTATATGAACTGAATTCATTTCCTGTTCATATGCAGGTGGTTTGCTGCTAGTATAGATTCTTGATAACTCTAATGTCTTTCCCAGTCAAGATTGTCAAGCATCTCTAACAAATTTTTGTAGCATACTTTGTCAAATGTTTTTGTGCAAGTGCACATTGTTCTGCATTTCTATTGCTCATTCGGATAACATTCTTAGGATGAATATCGCATTCTTTGTTCTAGTGTCTTTGACAAACTCACATTGTTCTTGTCCTCTCTCTGGGTTGATTCTGCTGTGCATTCTGTTCATCAGAATCCATAAAATGAGTTTCATTACATGGCTCATCAAGCTGATTGTTGGGTGCAGTTCACATTCCTTTGGTGCCTGGCTTCTTAGGTAGTACTATAAAAATTGATCTGCTCAGATCTTCCAGTAGATTACCGCAGTTGTATATGTCATTTATTATTTCTGTAATTCTGTATATACCAAATTCTTCTAAAGCTGTCAGCATCTTTATTATGATACTGTTTGGTTCTGCTGCTTTGTTTCTGCTCAATTTGGTTAGTGCAACTTCCACTTTGGATTTTAATATTTCTGGTCAGTTAGTATTTCTGTGTATTGCCAGCTGTTCTCTTGTCATGGAAGAGATCTCCAGTTTATTCATTCAATCAATTAAGTATTTTTTCTTTCTTTAATATAAGTATTCCATTCTTGGCTTTTATATTTCCTGCTGCTGAGCATGTCTTTTGTCCTGTTAGTTTTCTTATTTTTTATGTATATTTCCTTTATTTATCATGCTCAATCTCTCTATTTCTATATATTTATTATTGAGCCAGTTTTATTTAGCCTGTCTACTGTGCTTAAATTCATAAAGTCTAGGTACCATAACAAAGCACTCATTTGAACAATTACCATGAAAGTATTTATAAAAAAAAGGCACAGATAAGCAACTTTATGGTGGTGGATAAGTGATAAGCCTAGCCACCAGATCAAGACCAATAGTATTACTGATTGTTTTTTGGATCTTGTCAAAGACCTCAAGGTAAATAGCAGGGGCGCCAAACCATATGTAATAGCAATATTCTAGGCATGGATGAATGGTAGACTTATAGATATGTAAGATCTATTCCAGAGTGAAAAATTGTCTCGCTTGACACAATGAACTGACTTTCTTAGCAGCTGACCTAGCAATGCATTCAATTTAGTTCTTTCATTTCATGTCAGCCTGACAAGGTGCAAGGAGTCACTTTCCTGGTGGTTAGCATCAGCCATGCTGATGGAAAACAGAATGTGGTCTTTCACATGATTAATAGACAAAACTTTAATTTTGGTGGCATTAAAATTTACAAGCCATCTTTTGCATCAGTTAATGGTTTTGAGACTGTTTTGAACAACAGCTACCATTCTGACTTTAATGAACAGATGAGCCATACTATAGAGGCAGGAGTAAATGGTTATGTCATCAGCATAAAGGCCAAGTTGAGAGTTAATGTCATCACGAAGATTGTTAATGAAAATCAAAAACAATGTAGGACCAAGGGATAACCGTGTTAGTAAAAAAGGATGTAGATGAGTGGCCATTCAGAATAACTTTCATTTCATGATTTGATAGGAAAGACTGAATCAGCTCAAAAATGTGTCCAAAGACACTGTAACTTTTCAGCTTGTGGAGAAGAAATGGTATTCATTCTGCATGCATAATAGCAATAGTAGCCACCACAACATGAACTGTTGAAGAGTTATAAGCATCAAAGTTTTTTTCAGCCAAGTCCAGATGTGGTTATAGGCAGAATGTAAATCCACACTTCTATTTTCTTGCAGTCTTTGATGTATGAGTACAGATGCAAGACCAATAATGAACAAGTCTCTTATTAACACCTATTGTTCTGCAGCTATTGCTTTAAAAGCAGTCTTTGCTTTGTCATCATAAGTCTTGCAAAAAATTATTAGGTTGTCCCAAAAGTTTGTAAACACTTGCGAAAAATTGAATTTTTATGCAATTTTGCGTTTATATTGTTATAGTGATCTTCATCTTTGTATTCCAGATGGCAATTGATAAAATTGAGCTGCGAGTTTTGATTCATTACTGCTGGAAGCATGGTCTTTCAACCAGAAAAGCTGCAGAAGATGAAGAAACAATTGCATATGCAGAGATTTTAAAGTGATACAAGTGTTTCAATTCTGCCGACATGAGTCTTGAAGATAAGCCTCGTTCAGGACGCCCGTTAAAGTTGGATGATAGAGACTTGCAAACTGGGTTGGACATTGCACCATCATTGAGCACTCAAGAATTAGCTGATGAGCTTGGAGTTGGCAAATCAACAATTCACCAACATTTGAAGCAACTTGATTTTGTTCACAAAAAGCTGCACCAAGATCCGCACGAACACACCGAAGCACAAGCCAACAGATGAGTTGAAATTTGACGTCAATCCATTGCACGAGTGTTTTTGGAAGTGCATTGTGACATCCAACGAGAAATGGGTCTATCTGGTCCAGCACAATCGAGACAAGTGATGGGTTCAGAAAGGGCAAGAGACACTGTCGGTTCCAAAACAAGATCGATTCGGCAAGAAAGTCATGTTGCGTGTTTGGTGGAACTTTGAAGGAAACATGCATTTTGAGTTGGTTCCAAATGGTCATGACATCAGTGCCGAACTTTACTGTCAGCAACTTGAGCGGGTCTACGAAAAGTTGAAGCAAAATTACCCGGCTCTGATCAACCAAAAGTGCGCTTTGATGCAACAGGACAGTGCCAAGCCACACACCACCAGGAAGACCAAAGACAAGTTTGAAGAGCTGGATGGCGTTGAGGTTCTGCCACATCCAGCCTACAGTCCTGACTGTGCTCCATCAGATTACGGCCTTTTCCGCACAATGAAACACTTTCTGAAGGGCCACCAATTCGACTCGTTTGATGAAGTCGAGGAGGCATGTCAAAAATTCTAATGATTTGAAGCTGGCTGAATGGTACTTTGATCAGATCCAAAAGCTTGCAGATTGATGGCAGAAAATCTTGGAAAATGATTGTCTTTATTTTGAGCAGTAATTTTTGTTGTTTTTGCAAGTAAAATTTCAATTTTTTGCATGTGTTTTCTGGTAACCTTAGATAACTTGGCAAGTAAAATTTCAATTTTTTGCAAGTGTTTACAAACTTTTGGGACAGTCTAATAATCCAGAGATTCTCCAGACTTTTGTTGACAAGTAGCAAGAAGATGCCTGGCAAAAGTTTGATTTGGCATCTTGACACAATTTCTAAAACATCAATAGTCAAGTAAAACATCATGCATTTGCTTATGTCTTCATAAAATTCACATGAGTTTGGTTGGTATTTGTCTGGTGCATTTTCACATTCTTAAAAGAAAAGTTATTTAAAATTCTCACACTCTTTAGCCACTGTGAATTATGGTCAAGGTCTAGTCTTGCCAGCTTTAACATTTTCTTGATGTTTAAGTTAAATTGCTTTCCAAGTTTTTATACTATATTCATTGAAAAAAAATAGTCCCTCAAATTGTAATGAAAATACAAAACACTTATTAGGTTAAATAAACTTTAATGTACTGTTTTATTGGTATATTACAGTGTCAACTGTAGTTGGTTCCAGATAATTATTCATAGTCACATGGGGACATTAAGAGCCCAGGCCACATCTTATATGTGTGAGTTCCATTAAGGGATGACAGACAATGAATCAATTCTTTACAATATAGATTACTTGTAAATTGAAAGTAGGTATAATTCTCACTGGAGAATTTATAGTTTAGGTATTATGTTAAAAGTTCAATACTTTGATGAGAAATAAAAAAGTTGACTTTGTTGATGATTGATTATTGCTTATGTCAGTTCTTGGATGTTTATTGGCTGTAAATTAAGTATTGTTGAATAGTCATTTTATAACGTAGAGTAAAGTTGCAAAATAGAAAGTATTAACTCCTTGCAAGTAGAAGAATGATATATCATTAAATTCTGTCTGAATTTCTTCAGTGAGAAGTTCTCATTATTTACACAGCTTAGCTATGAACTATTGTCTCTATCTTTGTTGTTATCACATTTTGGCTGTAACTTACAAGAAATTCTAAACTGATCACTTTATTTAATCTCTGGAAGCAGACTGCTCTCATTCAATTACCTATATCTAGTGATATTATCTAGTTCTTATTTTTAGTACTGCTCAGTTATTACTTGTTCTGTTCCTGCTGAATTCAAGTACACACTGTTCTGCCCGACTCAGCCTAGGGATTCAACTCACAACTTCAAAAAATTCATGAACTAATGCTTTAATACACAAAGACAATTCTCTGTGGAGAACTTTAAACTTAACCTGCCTTCTAATGAGTGCTGCTGTGCTCATGTTTAACTGCACTCTCTCTTTTGTCATTTGTCTTGCTTTCTTTATTAGTGATTTTAGTGAGTGCACTTACACATGATAAACGGCAGCACTCATCAGCAGGCAGGTTAGGTATAAGCCTCTGGGTTCTCCACAACAAATAGCTTAGTGGATTAAAACACTGGAATAAGGAGTTATCATTATTTATACTATTTGCATACAGACTATTGCCCTCATCTTTTATATCACATTTTGGCAGTTGTGCCCTTCAGGCTTCATCACGTGAATGTTGTTCCTGGTAAGCTACAAAGAATTCTGAACTCTTTAATTGACAGGAGTAGACTGTTCTATTTTCACTTCCCATGTCTAGGGATATCTTGTCTAATAGTTGTTTTTGGTATTGTTCAGTTATTGCTTGCCCTGTTTCCACTACATACTGCCTGACTCAGAAATTGAATTTCAACTACTACTTCACAAATTTATAAATCACAAATTCACAGTGGGCAAATAGCCAAAACATAGTGATAACAACAATAAAGATGAGGCCAATAACCTGCATATAAATAGTGTAGACATGCAATTAGGTTGATTGAATTATATATATATATAAAGTTTACAAAGTTAACAAGTAATATACCATTGACTAGCATATATAAATATAGGTTTAGGGATACAAAAGGTGATTATCTTCTCTGGTTTGCAGTCCTTATATTGGGTAAATAAGACACTTATCATTTTTTTTTTCACATGGCTTGTTGTTGCATATTTGGGTTATAGTTTCTCTGCATGGAACACATATAAATATGTGTATATAATTTTGTATATGACTTAGTGGTAAAAAACTCTCTGTGAATACAAAGTATGTTTGTCATTCCTTTTTCTTTTAGCTATTCTTTTTCATCCATGAAATAAGGTGTTATTATATCATGGATATAATAATGCTCATAAATGGGAGAAATGCAAATGGGAAAATATTCATTTTTTCCATAGTGCACAAATTATAAGTTACTTTCAAAAACTGCTGCTTTGATCGGTATTTATGATATTTGCTGAAGAACAAAATCTGTTTTTTAATTTTTTTTGTGGCATTATTTTAGAGCATCTTTCTTATTTCAAAGTATTAAAGTCTTTAGTAAAAATTTTCAAGAAACTTTAATGTAATATTAATTAAATTTTTACATAAAATGATAAAAAATTTAATTTGCATCTACTTGGACAACTTACAATGGTTTTATTAAGTCTCTGAGACTATTCACATTTTCAAAATCATTTCATGAAATTACTTTTGAATCATATTCTATTACCACATTAGAGAAATTTTATTTTTTTCAAATTCATAAAAAAATGTAATGAATTTAGGACTTTCACTTATCCAAGCTTACATAAACCAAGTTTTCTTAGATATTCTTTTTTTTAAAGCAACATTATCAATTAAATATAGTTTGAAAAAAATTAACATCAATTTAATTAATGTACGCAAAGAAATAAATTCACTTAAGCAATCTGATTGTCAGCTATTTTATTTACGCACATTTCACAGTGAATTTATTCAAAGGAACTTCATTCACTTATCACCGTTATTTCAGCGCCATGTTTTTTGTTGTATTTTTCTTTTATTTACTCCGGTCTTGATATAAATTCGCTAATTATTTATCATCTTTATTCAGTTATTATCTACATATTTTAACTTAGATTTATTTATTAAATAAATTCTTCTTAAATATATAACGTGAAAAAATATAAACACTAAAGTTTTAAATGAGTGAAATTTTAAATAATTTTATATTTTCTGCAGAAAAATGACTATTAATTTGGTTGGAAAATTTTCGTATTTGCTTTTCTCTTCTTTTTTCTGATGTAAACCAGAAAATTGGGACTGACATGATTTTCTATATCCATAAAAAGATGTCACAGTTTAATAACCATAAAATAAAACTAAAAGTAAAAAAAAAAGATTGATTTTTTTTTTATTTAATTAATGAACAGTTATATATTGAACTAAACAAGAGTTCGATAAGGAAATAGATGGTAACATTCCTGTTTTTATATGATTCAAATGCTCATGTAAATTATTAAGAAAAAGATTGGCAAATGAAAAAAAAATGTTTACTTAAAGTTTGGGTTTCTCGAATGGGACACCTCCCACTTAGAAATTTGCTGCTACCACAAAGAAACATCAACTCTTCCCACATTCACTACGAACAAGTTACCGCACTGTCTTCTTGTGTATAAACACTTAGAAAATAATAAAATATTAACACTTCAATATTTTTTAGCATTAGCGATATTTTCACATTTCAAGAATAAACATAAAGTTTAAGTTAACAAATCAGGTTTTTCAAATTATTTCATTCACACAGTCAAACAGCAATGACTGTTAAAAATTATTAAATTTTTTTTCAAAGAAATAAATTACTAATTGTCCGAATATATAATTGTAAATTAAAAAAAGTACCAATCCCAAATTTTAGATCTCCACCTTTGTCTCAGTTTCACTTAAATGCTATCAACACAAATTCTTAATAATGACATGCTACCAATTTATGAAAAATAACATTGTTTTATAATAAAAAGTAGAAATATTACTGATTTATTTCATGTCTTCAAAATTATTTTTCATGAAAAGATCGTTGTTTGGGCCGCTGTTCTGCAACTCCTACCTTTTCTCTAACTGTTCCTCTTCCTTCCCCTTCGTTGCCGTCACGTTTGTCAAAAAAACGATTGCTTCACTGTCAGGAAAAAAAATCGTCTCTTGTTCAATCAGTTTTATGTGCCACTCCTGCCAGTCATGAGCTTCGTCCAAAGGAATCGTTGAAGTATCAGCTTAAATTCGTTGCAGACGAAACCTCCACTCGACATACGGACGGTATTTATTACAATTCACTAGGTATGTAAGATTGATATTCACTTTTCTTGTTTAAACAACATGGATGGGAGCGGAGCTTTCTTGAAACCATGATTTCTTTTCCTGTCCGTTCATTCTTGAGTCATGATGACATTTATATTCCATGCTTCAAACTTAGCATCAGTTTTCTTCCTACTTATGAAGTCTCTCTAGTCTCTATATATGATTGTCAATGATTTTTTAGCCCTTTTTTATTGTCAACTTTAAAAACAGATTTTTCTGTCTAAAAAGACAGCTGTGTTCTGTTAATAAATAACGTGAAATCTTTATTTCTAGCCCGTAGAGTTCATCCATTGTTGTATTTTTTTAAAATAAATTAACATGTGAAATGTTGCCATGTATGAATACATGGCTTAAAACCCAAAGTGAGTTAATAAACTACTTAATAACATAAATTAAGAAATCCCTATCATTAACCCGTAAAGGGTAATAAAAGTGACCAATTTACTCGTCAGAAAAATATAGTACTTCGAATCCGAAATAAAGTTGACGATGTCACAAATCGACAGTCGAAAATTAGCCAAAGTTCATTAATAAAAAGATTGTAAACGAGCATGATTGTTTAGTTTCCGCATGTGATTTTTTATGGCAAATTAAATTAATCGAAAGTTTTGTTTTTTAATTCAATAAAAGCTCCATGTAATTGCGATGACATGCAAACATTTTTAAAACTCTATCTCCACGTCATAAGGCATTGATTAAAAAAAAAAACTTTTTTTAATACTCCTAAAACTAATGAGCATTGGTAGTTGAAAAAATGGGTCAGTGCAAGGAAGTATTTAGTGATTCTTCGAGGATTCTTCACGTCCAATACTTTGTTGTTAAAGTATTCAGAAATGATGACGATGACATAAAACAGAAATTTGAATTTGTTTACTTGACTGTCACAAGACAAAGCTTTTATTTTCTTTTTTTTTTTTATGTCTGTCTTTTTAGATTGGCTTTGATTTTTTTTCTTGGTTTCACTTTCTTTAAATTAGAAAATAACAATCTGTTAGCAATGTTTTCTTTTCCTTTTTTTTTTTTTTCATGCGTAGTTTGAAAGATTTCTTACAAAATTATGAAATTGCAGTGTTATGGTTTTCTTTTTTTTTTTTTTTCCAAAAATGAAATTTTATAGTTGAATTATGCTTTTTCTTTTTACTCCTCCACTCGAAATAACTTTGAATTCAGAGTTAAGTTTTTCGTTTGAACTTTAATGCATTTTAAAAATTTATTTATATTTATTTTCTCTATCTTTGGATAATGTAAAATCAATGATGTCTCGGAAAATATTTCACATTTTTAATACTCAATCTTGTTAACTGATAAAAAATAGTAATAATTGTAATGTAGTCATAGTCATCGTGGCTGAGAGTAGTGCGACGTAACAACACCTGATTATCCTAAAGATCATCATTTCTAAAATCGGATGAAAAGTTAAGCCTCTTAAACAAATAACTGCAACAAATAAATTTATACATAAACAATAAACATAATTCTCATCAAAAATTAATAATATGCAGATTATGTATTTAGACTGAGAGAGTTATATTGACCGAATTCTTCTTGCACCATTAAAAAAGGGGGGTGAAAGTAAGGACTGACAGCAATGTGAATGTTTTTTTTTTCACTGATCATAAAAATGAAAACGATGAACTTAACTCATATAAAGCATATAACACAAAATAAATATTATGGAACCCTGATCTTCATTCTGAACTTATGTGTTAACTTAAGAAAGGCGATTGAAATGAAAAAGCTGCAAAAAATTTGTCATTGATTGATTGAATTTATTTACCACTGAGTTCAAGGCCAGATTTGGCATTTTAGCACCCACCGTCCTAAAACATTATAGCTGCTTAAGAAAAATACTTTTTTTTATTTTAAATAACTTGTAAAAATCCTTGTTATTAAACTCCTAATACAGTTTCTTAAAGAAACGAAAATCCCATTGTTTGAACTTCGCGAAGGATTTTCCGCAGAAGTATTTCATAAATCCGGTTTACACGAATTACAATTGACTCCTTGGTCATTGAGATAGTTAAAGTTTTATTAAAAAATTTGTTAGTGCCTATTTCACAAAAAGAAAAAACGTTTTCCTGATGAATGAAAAACAATTCCTAAAAAGGATTATTATTTTTTTAGGACATTTTTTCTTAAAGCTGTCCTGATGAAACGTTAATTTTAGGTGTTGAAACTACCCAAATTTTAGCTTCAACACACACACACACACACACTCTGAATAATATTATTAATTTTAGTCTTTGATGGAAGATGAAACTATAATATTTTATTTTGGGAAATGCTTTTTAATAATAATAATATATACTTTTAGAATTAAAAATTAGATTTTTTTCATTGTGGGCGGATTTGATTCACCCCACGCTTTCTTCCCAAAGTTTATTTTCTTTCCTTTTTTTTCTTACAGAAGTTAATTTCTCACTGTCAGAATAAATTTGAATGTTTAGTTACGCCATTTTATTTTGATATGATAATTTATCTTTTGTTACTTAAAATTTTCACTCAATGTAATAGTAAAATAATTAAAAAAAAAAACTAGACAAAACTTTAAGCATACAAATAAAACTAAACTTAAGAAGAATGATTCCCCATTAAGTACGAATAGAAAACTTTCAATTCTATTGAGAACAACGAGTTTAGGTCATAGAAAGTATTATGTTTTTATTTTTAAGAGGTTCATTTTTAGGGATATTATAATAGACAAAGAAATCACGATGAAGGTAGCGACATTTCTTTGTTTGCTTTGTATTTTAATAATTTTACCATCACTGTCATTTTTGATATAAACAAAACGAGATCCGCCCTTTACATGTTGACTTAATTTGCATTTTAATTCTCGTTAATTGAATTTTTCCAATGTTTTCACTCACTTTTTGCATCAAATCAAAAGGTACTAGGAATTAATCAAGTATATTCACTAGTTAATATGCCAAACCAATAAATTTGTATTATTTTAATGCAGTTGACCTTTTTCGTAAACTTTTCAAACATCGGGCGCCATTTTGAAAAAGTTACAAAACTAAAAAAAAAAAAATTAATCTTTTCAAACAATTTGCGTGCATTTAAATCATAAAACCAGTTTAAATTTTCAAAAAGTTTCAGTCGGCTCCATAAACTTACGCATGATTCAAAAATATGTAAGACGATGAAACCATTTTTGAAAATATTTTTTTGTTTGCTTTTCGTCACATTTCATTTTATTTTGAGTGCTTCGAAATGCTTTTTTATGCTTTTATATATTTTGACTTCTCGGTTTTTTATTATTTTTTTATTGCGAGCGAATAAAAGTTTTATTTTTTGTAAACATTGACTACTTCAATTTTGTTACGACTAAAAACATTTCCTGAGTAAAAATTATACTTCCTCTTCATATCGATAATTACCGCGTTACTATTCAACCACTCTACCGAAAATGACACACGTCAATTCTGGAATAAGTGAGTTTCGTGAGTGTTAATTGATAACATTATTATTATCATCAAGTCATCTTTAAATTAACAAATTCCCTTGACCGTTACACTTATATTAAATTTGTTCACTGAAAAGTGTAAACATAAGTTTTTATTTTAGAATGATGGAACCGGAGTTGAAATTAATGAAGTCTTAGAGATTTTCTTTGCCAAGACCCACCCACTTTTCAAAAGTTAAACAAAAACTATTTAATTAATATTTTTCGCTAATAATTGCCACACCACGTGTCAAAATTTGTGCATATTATTATTGTCTATATCGTTGTTGGTGATATCTTGAAATGAAAACTATTTTTAACTACTTTTCACGAGACCATTTTCTCACGTTTCTTTATTTTTGTTATTACTTGAAGGGGTGATCCATTTGAAAAATATAGGTTAGCAAGCAAACCCACCAGATTCTAATACTGACTTATTTAATTTTTTCTTCTCTTAGCTTCTGTTGTGCGGGAATTTTATGATCCATAAAAAGTCAGTGTAAAACTTAAAAAGCAAATTACTTGTTGACACTGACAGCATAAATTCGTTTCTTCCGGAATCAAAAGCTTAGCAGTTAAAATTCGATTGAAATATTGCCCGCCTCTAAGCCACCACCAAAAAGGGGGTGGAGACGATTAGTTGTAGTAATGTAATTTTTGGATTGGTGGTGAGGGATAACAAACGTCTGGATTCTTTGGTCTTTGTCATAGACATCGGCGTTTAGTTGTGTTCCTACATTTCTACCCTACAGTAAGGGTAGAAAGACTTCAGGTAATTTATTTGTTTTTAGTGTTGTCGGTAGCCATCCATACGTTCTTAAACGGGAAATGTTAAAAATGCTATTGCGTATACCAAGTAGCAAATTACTTCCCTTATATTTCTTATGGATGTGCGTTGTGGGAAAAATCGGAGTGCCTAGTTCGAATTTCAGCCGAATTCTTTTCATTCGCTTACGCACAAATCTGTAAATGTTTGGAAAGGTATTAATCTAGAAACCTCCACGCATTCGCCGAAAAAACAACATAACCTGATGTTAAAAGGACTCAAATATAATAAAAACAAAGTTTTATCATCAAAATGTTTAAGACAAGAAGAGGAAAGATCAAATTTTGTTATTTTTTATTAATCTTTTCTCTGACTCGTTCGAAATTTCAATTAAAATTTCTTTTTTATTTTCCGTCAGCGATTCACGCTATGTTTACGTAAATGTGACAAGTGACTATTTATTAAGGAAAACGTTTTGTTTTTGTTTTTTTGTTTTTAATCATTTCACCCCAAGCAAGGCATTCCACTGCCACTATTGCGCAAGGGTTTAAGAGAAAGAGTGGTTAGATATAGGAAATGTCATAGACTGGTAAGGATACCGAGGCTGAGGGTTGTGTAGATGGGAAGAGTGTTTGAGAGAATGGGTGCGAGTTAGTGTGTTAGGAGGTGTCTATTGACCTTACATTTAAACTCCTGGTGATTGTAGCTGTTGGGGAAGCAATCATGTGGAAGGGGATTCCATAGTCGGGAAGTGCGAGAAAAGAAGCTGTTGGAGGAAATGAAATGCGGTTACATGTTTATCGGTTTCTTTCATTGTAAAAGGGTGGGACCTAGTTGCTAATCTAGTACTCGTGCAATTCGTACCTTGGGGGCACCAGGTCAATTTTTTGGCATTGAAAGACACATTAATTTGCAAAAATCAACTAATTGTTTGATTTTAATGAAACTTTCAGGACTTATTTACGAATGAATGAAAATTATTTATGCAATTTTTAATTTTAGAAATCTTTTTTTTTATATGTTATCTCCCCCCCCCCTCCAATTAATTGCATAAAATTTTTAGAAATACATTATCTATAACAATTTTGTTTTTTATTAAATGATAAATGCAGGGTTCATTGGGGAATTAATTTTTTTATTTAATTATGAGCCCATTTTTCCGAAAATCTGCTTTAAATAGTAAAATCAAAACTGCATTAAAACTACGCTATTTTTAATGTAGATAAAGTTTTAATTGATTTTATAAATAATATAATTTTAGGATATATTCTGGAGAAGAAACAAATTTCAATGAATAATGAATTTTTATAAGAGTTGTTTTCATTTTTCTTTTTTTGTTAATTAAAAGTTTCAAACATCTTTTAAATTTCTTCGAGTTACTCAGGGTCTTCAGTTATTAATTCATTAAAAATAGACTTTATTTACAAATCGAAAATTCAAAAGCTTAATACAAATAAGATTTTTAAAATAATTTCTAAATTTTTTTTATTATGTTAAACTGCATATTTTCTTTTACTATGGAAACTTAAGAGAGTTGGAAAGTCACGTTTCAAGGTTTGTTCTCTTACGAAATGTTAAACTGGGTTATGTCAACTTTTAGTCATTATACTTCCAAATTGATTGATAACAGATGCTGTCATTGCCTACTTAAAAGGTCAACAAGTCAGACCTTGTGATTAAGAAATACTTTTAATTTAAATTTCGTGCCATAAACAAATAATATTTGTTTCAAATCAGATTAATTTGACTTTAAATTTGCTAATTTTCCAAAAATAACAAGTGAGAGATGTATATTTTATTTTAAAAGACCAAGAATTAACTTTTTTTTACAAATGTGTTGCTCGCTCAAAAAATGGTTGAAAATTGAAAATTTTTAAAAAATCTAAAATTTTATATTCCAATGAATATAATTTCAGTTTGAAATACACCAGAGTATTTTGCATAGTGGAAATAGTGAATTTAATCATTTAGCTTTCAATTAAGCTAAAATTAAAGTTTCAAGAAAGTTTTTTTTATCTTTCAAAATTCAATTTAAAACTTAGGTATCGAAAATGAAGTGTAGGTACTTATATTAATCCATCTCTTCTCCCTTCAGCTATCGGTTTGAATAGCAAGACAGATTGGGTTTTATAACCTGAGTTGGCAACCGGCTTATCTTGGAACCTAGTGCAGAAAAATCTTCTGCCTAGTCAGTCATGTCTCAAAAGAGACCTGATCGTCCAAGCTTGTATCACATATGGCAATAAACTGACTGATATTTCTTTACCTAGATTCATAGTCATAATTCCGCATTGATCAAGAAGTCACAAAATTTTTAAAACAAAAATAAATAAAATAAAGGGTCAAACCTCCATCCTTCTTTGGATATGAAAAGTCTTGCATCTGAAATAAAACGAAAATAACATCCAGAATTCAATATAATTTTTAAAAATTTTTTATAGACTTCTACGCAACCTCCACTGGCTTTCTGAAAAAATCTAAAGGAGGGGTAAAAAAAAAAAATGCCATTTAAATAATTACTTTTTTTAAAATTAAAATAATTTTATTTGAAAGATATTAATCAATGAAAAACATTATGTCCCTAAACAAAGATTTTAGACATTTTTAAAACCAAACTCACTTCTGCCGACTTTGATTAGCAAATTTGATGGATGTTGACAAAAGAGAAATTAAAACACTTAAAAAATCTCTTACTACAAACACTCGTTTTGAAGAAAAATAGTAAATTCAAAATGTAGAGTCTTACTCTAGAATAAGTACACAAAAAAATTATTACTAAATGTTTGAAAAAGTTGAAGGTGTAAAAATAAAACAACAATTTTTTACGTTGTGGTCAGAGTGATAATTTGTAAGAAATATGACAAATTGAAAATAAACCCATTAAAAGTGGATCACTTGTCAAAATGTTCTCTGATTAGTTACTTTTCCTTTCACGTGCAGTAGACAAGAGTTTGCACAAAAAATTAGAATGTTCAAAGTGAGCTGATCGCATGACCAAGACCAAATATGAATTCTGTGGTGCGTGACGAAGCCCTGAATGAGAATTCTGAAAACAAAGAGCAGGCACCTTGAAACCTTTTTATACAACCTTTTGCATCTCACTCAGTGAAAATCAACAAGATAGTTTATAAGTTGATTAACACCAGTACATTATCAAACTTCATTCTCAACAAACAATATTGTGAAAAAAACACAGCAAAGACCTGCAGCAAACGAATCTTCAGTTTATAAAAAAAAAAGAAAGAAAGAAAACTATCAATGAACACAAAAATGCATTTTTTTTTTTTCTATTTCTAATTGTAAAAAAGAAAGTTAAGTATTTGGATAATCCTGGTGAATCAAACCATTTAAGAACATTTAATTAAACAGAAATCTTGAATTTTGAACTATATTGTTTTAATCTATTCTTTAGCATATTTATCCAACATTTACTTTTACTTGGAACTTCTAATTCTTTCATTTTTGCAATATCTAAATTTATTTGTATATAAATATTACTGTTAATGAAGAGTTGTTGATTACTCAATGTTGACTTTATGCCTTACATACAAAATAAAAAAAAATGTTGTTGGAGTAATTGAGCCCAGCCTACAAAAATACCTTCTGATATATCAAATTTATTTAGCAACCTCAACTCTGCAACAAAGGATTAATTAGATTTTGTAAAGATATTATTTTTTGTAAAAATATATTTTCCCATCAGGGTATGTTATCACTTGCCAACATGTTCAATGGTCAAATTATTATCTTACAACTCTGCTCCTAATTTTAAAAAAATAGTGCTATAAATCAAGTAAGATACAGAAATCCATCTAGAAAACTTTGGGAACATTTTTCATGTCAGTTACAACCATTTAACTAAATGATTTCTTTACTGTATTTCTAACATTATTAGGACATCTTTTCAATAATTTTTTGTGGCTATTGAAAAAAAAAAATTGTGTCATGGAACATAATTTATACTTTTATTTTTGATTCTCTGTAGAGTAAAAATAATTCAGAAAGTTGTGAAATGAAAAAATAAAATTAAAAAGAAAATGTTCACATTCAAAAATGTCATTAAATTCTACATTTATAAGTTCTTCAAACACATTATTACTTTAAGTTTATCAGTAACAACCAAAATATGAAAATGTTTTAAAATGTACAAAAAATATACAGTACATTTTATGAAAATTACATATCAGCAATTCTCTACACAAATATTGAGTTTTCTTGATTTCTTTAGAACTGAATTTCTGGGGTGAGCAATTATTTACAATATTTGCATGTTATTATCACTTTGAGCTGAACAGAATTTAATCTACAGGGAGTAGATTGTTCTCATTTTGCTGATCATGCCCATAAGGGATACATTTTTAACTGCCAGGGCCTCAGATTTACCTGTGATTCCTTAGCTATAGTAAACCTTTGTGCCACATCTTGTCGAGGGCCTTCGAGATATCTAATGCTATGGTCTTTATGGTATACATTTGATCAAGGAACTCACTAATTCTGTAATGATAGCTAGTGCATCATCAGTGGATCGATCTGATTGAAACCTGTACTGCTCATTTCACAAGAGGTTATTCTTATCTAGGTGCTCAACAACCTTCTTGTTCAAGATTGTTCTATGGGATATTAACCTACTTTTGGTTCATTAATTTGGTGACATAGTAATTGTGATTTCAGCTCCTGTAATCAGACTCAGTAAAAATGGGGTAAGCAATAACTGAGTAGTACTAATTAAGAACTTGTTGTAGAGTGGCTGACACCCCTGCAGCACTCTCAATGATGGCATGGTCCATGATCGGAAATAGTTTATTTAAGTAAAGATTAGTTGCATTCGAGGTGTAATATTCGAGTGTCATTCGAGTAATATTTGGATTGATTACATCAGCAATTATTGCAATCTAAACCTCTCCCCTATATGTTGTAAGTTCTGTCTTGTCTGTCATTGTAACTATTGTACTGTTTTGTATGTATCCGTTTAGAATCAGATATTGTACTGAATAACACAGCGCACCTTCTCTGTGTATCGTATCCCCCTCAGTAATACAATAAAAAAATAAATGAGATATACCTAGAAATGGTTAGCAGAATCCATTAGATTAAATAAAGGATGTAGTTTGAAATTTCCTGAAGCACCTGATGAAAGCCAGAAGGTACAACAGCAAAAACATGAAAACAACAAAAATGAGGACAATAGATCATATGTAAATAATATTCTTGATATCTTTTCTTAAAATTTGGACCATGTTTTCAATGTGTTCGGAGGTGCGTTGTGGTGCAGTGGATATCGACTCAGAACGACAAATCGGGAAGCTGAGTTCAAATTCCAGTTGAATTCGTTGCATTCACTTATGCACAAATACTCTTGGGAAAGTTATTAATCCGTCTCTTCCCTCCAGTTATGGGTTAAATAGTAGGACAGCTTGGGTTCTATAGCCTTGGCTGACAGTCTACCACAGAAAGCTAATGGCAACCTACTGTGGGATAATCTTCTACCCAGCCAGTTATGTCTCCTTCAAGACATGATTGCCCAAAGCGTGTATCTGACATTTCTTCTAGTGGTGATTTACAGTCTGAATGTGTTTATAGTTTCTTTCTTTTTTTTTTTTTTTTTTTTTTTTTTTTTTTTCTTACTTTCTTCTACCATCTTGTCTGGAAGGTCCTATAGTTTTTTTTCCAAGTTGGGCATCAACTCTGAGTCATCTGTATACCTTATATTAATCTTATATTTAATGTAAAAATGTTATGAAATCAATATGCAAAAAACCAACAGACATCTATTTGGCACACACACATTATCTGAACCCCACAGAGACAAACTAGAATTCTTATACACTTTTATACATAAAGCAATATTTATAGTTTTTCAGGTCAGTTTGGAATCTGTTAATTTCTTGGATATGTTGTCTCTCCTTGAATTCAGAACATCACAAATTATATTAATGTTTTAAAAAGGGAAATGCATGTGTAAGATGATTAACCAAAGAAAATCAGACAACACAAAAGTAAAAGTATGAAACTTTTTTTATATTTCATTCTCCAATGAAGCTTTAATAAAAGTGAAATATTTTAGATTGATAAACATTTTTTATTTATTTCTTTCATTAAGATTAATACCAATGATAATAAATCTTGGTAGGGTTTTCAGTTTCTTTATGAGTGTTGCTGTAGAGATTGAATGAATCTTGTCTTGTGTTCTGTGGTAATCTTATGCAAATTAGCAGAATTGTATTTAAGTGCTAAGCACTGTCAAGGCTCCATTATGTCGCACATAACAGAGTACTACATACCAAGCACTGAAACTGCAAGATATATCTGACATAACAAATAGCATTGCTGGTAGGATGCTTGGGTCCCATAAATGATCCTGAATGCATAGAGATTTAGACAAAAGCATTTGTGACTACAGCAAGAGTGTGTAATCTCAAAGACTCAAGAATGGAAGGTGGACAGAACCAAATATTGGACTTGTTTATGGCTTCTTTAGTGTGCAAGGCATTAAAGAAAATCTCCACAATGGCATACCCACAGGAATTAGAACAGATGTCTTTTGAGAAAGTTGTCAACATAATAAAAAGAAACATTAGGCCAAAAAGAAAACTGGTCATTGCTGAAAGGATGAAATTTTTAAAGCCAGGCAGCTGCAGGAAGACTCTATTATGTAGTACATACACAGACTCAAGGGAGAGGCAAGCACTACAAATTTGTAAAACTAGGGACACAAAGCATGTCAATTGAAGGCAAGCTAATTCTCTTATGAACAAGTGAATGTCTTGATGAACTGCAGCATAAATAAAAGGAATGCATGCAAGGCAGCCATATGAACTTAGAATTAAGCATGGACTATTTCCAGCAGCTGGAGCAAATCAGTGATTTCAACCAGCAGAGAGAAGTGTTGGAGTCATACAGGTTAAACCAAAGTGAAATGCAGTTATTGTGGAACAGTACATGAAAAGAATAAATTCAAGTATCCAGCACTAGGGAAACAGTGTTTTAAATGTAGAAAAATGAATAATTTTAAAACCATTTGCAGAAGTGAGAAACATGTAGAAAAGAATGAGTAAACTTCCTCCACCTAAAGAACAGCACGGCATCAGTGTATTTGTGGTAAATATACAAAAGAATGGTAGAGAGAATGTGAAAATAAATGGCCATTCTTTTTTGCATGCAAGTTGACTTGGGTAGCAAGATAACCCTAATTTCAAGAAACTTTTAGATCAAGCTAGGCCGACCCAAGTTAAAAAAAAGTGGTTTAAAGTTAAAACAATTTGATAGAACAACAATAAAGACTTTGGGTACCTTCCATGGAACATTTGAAAAGGATACTTAGTTATTCAAATCCTAGTAGTGTACAAGAAGGACCACTGATTATTAGGTATTGACATAGTAAAAGTAGATACAGCCAAATTAATAAACTCCATGGAAGCACAAGAGAGTGAGATGGAACTTCTAAAAGGATACAAAGCGAGTACTTGATTAAAAGAATATTACCTCCCCAAATACATTCAAGCCCGAAAAGTACCAGTACATATACTGTCTGTAGTGTTAGCCAAGTTAAACTGCATGACCAAGCAAGACATTCTCAAAAAAAGTTACATATGGTAGAATTAACTGGGCCTTACCTAATGTAGCAATGAAAAAGGCTGATGGAGATTTGCAGATATGCAGTGAATATAAATTTG
The DNA here is from genome assembly GCA_037127315.1 of Ascarosepion bandense. Lineage (NCBI taxonomy): Eukaryota > Metazoa > Mollusca > Cephalopoda > Sepiida > Sepiidae > Ascarosepion > Ascarosepion bandense. The sequence continues at coordinate 306,830 of JBBBDQ010000566.1, read as the reverse complement.
GAATAAATCACCAGATATGCTCAGATTTGTTTCCATTACCAAATATTGAAACAGCAAGCCATGAACTGGCAAACATGGAATATTTTGCAAAAATTGACTTGAGATCTGCCTTCAACCAAATTCAGATTGACAAAAAATTTAAAGAAGTAGCCACAATCAACATCCCTACAGGCCTGTTAAGGTGGACTTGCTTACCATTTGGAATTAAAACTTCTAGTCATATATTTCAAAAGGCAATCAAAGAAATATTGTTAGGTAAGGTAACTAACATGATTATTTACGAAGATGATGTATGGGTTGGAGCAAAGACGAAATGATTTAAAACAAAAAGTGGATCAAATATCATGATGCTTGAAAAAAGCTGAATTAACCATTAATAAAGACAAAAGTAACTTTGATTGCAAGAACCTGGCATATCTGGGCGACCAAATATCGAAAACAGGTATAACACCTGATGAAAAGCTAACAAAAAAGATTATGGCGGTAGCAACTCCAACCAATAAAAAGAATTGAGTCCTTTTTAGGTTTGATAAAATTTTACAAATAGATATGTCCTGAAATATAGTGGACTAATTGAACCATTGTCAGAGTTGCATAAAAAGAACACAGTGTTTGAATGGACACAGACATAATAATGCTTTGTAGTGAACACTCTTCCAGAAGAAGCAAGAGGCTCAGGGTTGCTTGTGTTTTTTGTAACTGTAGAATGGGTACTAGATGAGGCAAGCAACATGGCAGTGAATCCTGGAATGACTGTGTGCATGCGTGGGAGAGCAGAGAGCAATCAAAGGCATTAATCTGGCCCTTCAATGGCAGCCATCTGTGCTACATTTGGTCACTGATTCGGCCTGCATACATTACTGGATATCAGACACACTGACTCGAAAGGCACACACAAACTTGAAAGCAGCTGGGGAGATGCTGGTGAGGAGGCCTTTAGGAACACTGAGTGTGTTAGTAGAAGAATATGGAATAAAGATGGACGCAACATTGGTGAAGTCTTGTGTCTACTGTGCCAACTGCCTCACTAGAGTGCTGCAAAGATGGTTAGATATACATAAGAAAGGTAGAGAGTCAGAACCAGTGAGTTGCGCTACTGCAAAATGTTTGGACAAAAGTTAAGTGGCCAACATTCACCAACAGAGTGGCCACCCAGGTGTGAAAAGAACATATTTTGCCAAGTCTGTCGATCCATCAGTATCTAAAGAAACCATTCAGTCAATTGATCCGGCCCCTGTTTGATGGGAGAAAGGAAAACTAGATGTGAAAAATAAATGGAGCAGGCTGGCATTGGATGTAACCCATTACCGCAGTTAGCATTTTTTGACCCTGATGAAAAGGTTTCACCATTGTCATCCCTCAACTGGAATTAATTTTTTTACGAGTGGGGTCCACTAACTGAAATATTGACGGACAATGACATCACATTTACTAGCAAACAGTTCATAGAATTTGCAAGTAGCTGGGGCATGCGCTTAAGGTTCCAGTGTGCTCATGTACTGGGAGGGAAATTCATTGTGGAACAAAGTCACCAGAGATGTCAAAACTATCGCAACCAGAAAGAACTGCTCTGTGTTAGAGGTGTTGTACTGGTACAATGTCACACCAAAGGACAGCCTTTCAGCCTCCACAGCACTGGCTAAAAGACTGCATAAATATCACATTTGAGTAAGAGGTATTGTTACCACATTTTCACCTGGACCTTAGATCGAGAACCAGAGATATGAAGAAGGCAACATTGTCTAGGTTAAAGCACCACAGATCAGGTGCGCAACCAAGTTCAAGATGGAACGCGTAATCAAGGTAGCAAGTCCTCAGTCAATATGGATTGACGGGATACCACACCATGTCAAAAATTTGCGCCATTTTGTCGGGTCATCTTCATCGGCAAGTGACACAGAAGAAAGTGAATGATTAGTTTACTTCAGAGAAGATTCGCCAGATGACTCTTCCGACATTAGTAGTTTACTGGTAGATGCCGGACTACCAGACAAGTAGAAAGTAATGAATCTATAAGAAAACCATCAAAAGAGAGCTGCACCAGGGTCTGTTGCTTGTGATCAGGAGATCAGAGGGGAGTCTGGTGAACACAGCTCCTAGAAGAAGTAAGAGGGTCAGGGTTGTCTGTGTCTTTTGTAACTGAAGAACAGGTACTAGATGAAGCAAGCAAAATGGCAGTGAAGCCTAGAATAAGTGTGCACATTTGCAGGAGAACCAAAAAGGGGGCTCACACATATGCAAATCATGGTCAGCCTAAGAGAGATGAATGCAGCCACAATTTGACATTCACGTAGATTTGTTCTTATGTCTTGAAGTGGACAGATCATTAGCACATTTAGAAGAAGAAGACAAAAAGTTTGTTTCTGCACATACCGCTCAACAGACACATGCTTTTATGATGCTAAAAGCAATTATGAAAAAAGAAACCTATAACCAGGGTGTTTGATACTAAGAAAATGATAACATTGACCACGGATGCAAGTGAAAAAAATGATTGCTGCCATCCTATCGCAGGAAGATCCTCCAATAATGTATTTATCTATTTGTCAGCGGCAGTGATAAATTAGAAGCTCTTGGAAGTCTGTCACAGGGCATAACTTTGCTTTATGCTGAACCACTACCATCAAAAGGATCAAGGCTTTGAGTGGTCCAAGTTTCTTCATTTAGCTTAAATCAGTGGTCGGCAACATTTTGGAGAGTGAGGGCCAAAAAGCTATGTAGAGTCATGGTGGAGGGCCAAACAGGTATGGCTCCAGTGTTATGGAGGAGAACTATATTAATAAATATGTGAATAAATTTTCTACGTGTTTGAAGAAAGCAAGGATTCAATATAATTTAATTGTATTTAAACAATATCACTTGTTTTACTGCAGGAGAAAAAATAAAAATACAAACACATTTAACAAATAAATCTTTATTTTACTGTAGGAATAAAACAAACTACTATCACCAGGAAGTGAATAATTTCAGAGTTGCAGAAAGTATTTCACCTCTTTCTCAATCCAATAAAAAAACAGATTTCTAAAGCATGAAAAAAAGGAAACTATCTGACAGGAATTTTGTTGAAAAAATATTACATTTTAAAATAAATGTTTCATAAATAAGTATTGAAAAAAATCCATTAAAATCAGTTAAAAACACTTTTATATTCATTTAAAAGTGCTCGCTCACGAAAGCAATTTCACAGAAAAAGTGAAAGTAAGGCTGTACACTAATTTTGGCAATCCTTACAAATAAAAAGATAAAAAACACATTCTCCAGGTAAAAAGAAATAATTTTTTAATTTCGACGCAATATATTCAAACTATCAACTGTCACTTTGGTTTGGTTTTTATATCTATATCATGTCCAGAGTAAGGTAGCAGGCCGGAGAAGATTCACAATTATTATAATTTTGTTGTTTTGCTAATTTTGTTGGAATGTACCGTATTTTTGTTTACTTATATAAAGATTCACACTGGGCTCTTTGATTTGCTATAATGGTTAGCAAGCTTGTCTCACTAGATAAATTATGATTAAGTAATGAGTTTGATCTTCACTTTTGACATTGTGCCACAACTAACCTATGCTTATTAAATCACCATACAAATGTGGTGGACTTAACTTGCCAAAGCAAGACAAGGCAGATTGTTTGCATATGCGCTTGTAGACATCATAGACCTGCAAGGCAGTGTTGAAATGGCACAGCACGGCACATGCATTATCGGTGAAAGCGAGGCTGATATAAGCAAGAGATCTCGGTTTCTGGCCCAAAATTGAGGATAGATAAAAGGAGCCAACTTTTAGTTTCAGGCAGATTAGTGTTTGAGATTCGTGAAGGCTACACTAATGTTTGGGAGAAAGAAGGAGCAGAAGTACTATTGTTTACGGTGTGTAGGGAATGGAGTCCTGAGTGAAGCATTGTTCCAGTTTCCACATTAGCAATTGGCGAGAACAGATTCAAGTGGACATTCATTTTTCTACCAACCACACTTTGTTTAGCTACTACAATAAAGCTTCACACTTCTGTTATCAACAAATAAGAAGGCTGCTTTTTATTTTACTTTTATTTATTTTGAGTTTTTGGAATTCATTAAATTCTTTTACTCATTAAAGACTACACCCTGTTCAGCATGGTGTTTTCTGCTTTCACAAGTAAATTACTGGTACGTAAAATGATATTAAAATTTATCAAGTGAATTTATTTACTTTTTACTACTGTCATTACTTAGTTTCATGATTTGGCCATTTTTATGATAGGATTTTTTAAAGGATCTTTTAATTGTTTATCTATTTTTTTGCTTTTTACTACTGACAATAGGTGATTTCCTTCAACTTTTGTCTTGTTTAGACACGTCTGATATTTAGTTGTAAATTTTATATACATACCTATGCTATATTATAGATAAATATCTGTAAAACTATTTAAAATATTATTGTCCATATGGCTATCTGTAATAAATTCTAAGAAATTAATCACTTTTATTGAATTCCTAATTAGTAGGATTGTATTCATTTTTTTTTTTTTTTTTTAGAATGTTTTATATCCTTACATTAATTTTTATTAAAAAAAAAAAAAGTATGTTTTATGCTGTAGAGGATTTTGCAAAACTTAAGATAATTTTTATTTAGATTTTTAAATTATTTTTCACTTGTTGTAGTTATTTCACTAACTTTCCATGCTAAATATGCCAACTGTTTAATTCTCTATTAAACAAGACTTGTGTTAGAATCACATTTCAAGTATCTATAATTAATTTTTTAGTTTTAGTTTTGCATTAGATTTTGAAGCCATTTAATAATTCTAACAAATAATGAGAGAAAAAAAAATCTTTAATTTTTTTAAGTCTTTTGGCAGATTCCCATTCTTTGTGTAGTGTAGTTAAGAGGTTATTGTTTTCTCATTTTAGCTGAAAAAATAATTTATACATTACATTTTTACATTGACTACTAACAATAATTTTAGAAATAAGTTTCTTGCAAAAATGTGGCAATGAAGAAAATCTTCACTTGAAGGAGTAATCTGTTTTCTGTACTATCTGTTGAAAAAGAAAATCAGTAACAAGATCTGGTTGACTTTAATAAATCTTTAAATTGTTTTGTACTTTCCTACCACTCTTGACCAATTACAACTTTTCTTAGCCCAGTAAAAAAAATGCTATTTTGGATAACAACTGAATGTCTTGATTCATTATGGGTGAAGAATACAGTTGGACATTACACATTTTGGATACAGATTTTTTTACACTTTTGCTTTACACTCATGATAGTCTTAATTTTAGATTTGCAAGTCAAATTTATAACCTTTGGAATTATGACTCCAGATTTTTTGTTTCGACTCAGAACCTTACCATTGCTATTCTCTCACAATTTTACAATATTGATTTCTTTGAATTCAGAAACAGTTTCCTAGATTAAATATATTCAATTTAATCATTTTCATTTTGTATACTTAAACACTGGATAAATAACAATTTAACTTTTAGAAGATGCTTAGTTGGTGAGACAAATGCTAAAGTAAATTTGTGCGACATTTAGAAAACTGAACAATCATTCTGATAGATATCAATGGCATGTTTTTTTAGCCTTTATATTCAATGTCAGATGATTTGATGTTCAGTTATGGTGAGTTTGTATTTCTTTTGATAATTTTCTGTCATTTTTTAAATTAGGAATTGTCAGTATACTTAAATTTATTTAAGCTATTGTCCTCATTATGATATTATGGACACAGTGTTTTGGCCAATCATCTCTGGTCATCTTTAAACGTTTGTTTGGCAAAGATGGTATATTCAATGTGAGAAAGCATCATTTTGAGCTACCTTGTGTTTCTCTCTGCAGACTTCAACTGAAAGTTGAGGTAATTATGGTTCTCAGAAATTTTGACTCTTCATAATTCTGGCATGGAACCCACCAAGGTGTTAAGCAGCTTCTCTTATATTATAAAGGGTAACTATCTGAAATATGGTATGCAAAGAGAATACATTCTTTACTAATATCCACCAAATTTCAACAGATTTGCTCTTTGAATTCAAGTAGCTTCAATTCTCAGTGAAGTTCTGCTTTGCCATAATTAAGAAGGCAATAATTTCTCAAGATTGATAGACTCAACCTGACTTCTCCATAGCAAGTTATCTAGGATTTCTATAGCGACACTTAATATAAGAAGCACTGATGTTCAATTAACAGACTACACAATTTATATTGCTTTTGGGAACCAGAAATATTTTTTATGCAATTACTGTTTTTCTGTGTAAAAAGTATAACTTCCTTTTTTATGTGCTGCATAAGAAATGTCTTGTGTTATTATATTTGAAAATATTTTTACTTGAACAATATTATATGTAGGATTATGAGTTGTGATCAAATAGAGATTGGAATCTGACAAAATAACAAATAAAAAATCTTTACATTATCATCTGATTCCTATATAGACAAACAAACAAAAAAATGATACACTTACATATAAAGCAATATTTACAGTTTTTCAGATAGGCTTCGAATCTATTAATTTCTTGAAACTTTAGATCGCACTTCTATTTGAATTTGGAATGCCACAAATTATACTAGCATTGGTTCAAATAGACAAATGCACATGAAACATGATTGACATAAAAGTAAAAATAACAGATATTTTTTTTTTTTTGGCCATATCTCATAGAAGTGAAACATGTTAGAGTGATAAACATTTCCTATGTTAGAATAAGATTGTTTATTTTAATTATTTACCATTGTCAGATTCTCATCTCTCTCATATATATATATATATACACACACACACACACACACACACACAGAGGTTTGAAAGCATTATTCTACTAAATTCAGTAATTCTCCTTGAGCTATTGGAGCAAGGCTTTCTAAATAAACTGAATGTAGGCATTCGCTAGATTGCTCTTTTTGTGTATTTGTGAAACTAGGATGTTGCAGTATGCATTTTCTAGAATTTGTATATATAGCCTAAAATGAAGTGGATGGAAAGTATTTATGAGTTATCCATTTATATCAGTTGGAGGAGACAGATGAACATTTGAGTTAAGAGAGTAACTATAGGACTATCAGTGGCTAATTGTAAAAAAAAAACACTTGATCTTGCAACTGCTTTTGATGAAGCAATAGTTCTGAATCATATTCTGTATTAGGCAACCTTTAATGCAACTCTTGACGATATTGCCATTATCAGTACTAATGGTGAGAGAGAATCTGAAAATCTGAAATTACCTACTGTCTTTAAGTAAGAAAAGAGGCAAATTTACAAAGAAATTTAATTTAGCTGGGCCTGAAATATCTGCACTTCATTTTCCAATGTCTTGAGGAGATATACCAACTTGCTTTTGGAATGGTAACAACAATCCTTTATATTTCTGTCTAATTTTATGCTTTTTTATAAGGTGTTTTAAGGATAAATGCTTCTGTAACTGGCAGGCAGAAGTTGATTTAACCACATTGCCATCATGCTGAACTTTAGTTTATTCCTTGTTAGATAATGCTGAAACTGAAGAACTGCTTCACAAGTCAGAAAAGTATTGCTGGCAATAATTTTAAACAACCTTAGTTCTTCAATTTCCTGTGATATAATTCCAATGGCAGTGAGTTTATCAGTTATAAAAAAATGGCATCATGGGAAAAATCTAAAAAGGCATCCTTTAAGTAAAAATATACAGTTCATATATCACAAAATGAACAGGAAAAAAGATTTGTCTATATTTCCAAGATGAGGTAGTATTTACATTATTCAGACTATTGCCTTCCTCTTTGTTGCCATTTGTATGACGTTTCGGCCGTTGTATGCTCTGGCCTTCTTAGGTGCCAGGAATTTCAAACGGAACCCTTTATTACAATCGCTGAGGTATATCAGCCTCATTTCTTGTGTAAGTGGATATAGACATTGGTTAGTTTCTGACTTGACAGAGTTGTTAGTTCAATACCAGACTACAGCAGTAGTGAACAAGTAACTTGCAGGGTTAGAGGGAGAAACTCATGACTTCCAATTGAAGCTTTATGCAAAGAATGAAGATGATATACCCCAGTGATTGTAATAAAGAGTTTGGTTCGAAATTCCTAGCACCTGAAGAAGGCCGGAGCATACAACGACCAAAATGTCGTACAAATGGCAACAAAGATAAGGACAATAGTCTGAATAATGTAAATACAGGAAAAAAGATTTTGGTTTGTCTAAGTGTACTTCTTACCAACTAGAAAGAGAGATTTTATGAAAAGAAATTATTCATTGTTCACTGGATTTTCTAAAACTAATACTTTCCTTTTACTTAAAATGAAATGAAATAACATTTTATTTACATACAGTAGACTGTGAGGACAAAATAGAAAAAGTGCTCAATATCCAAAAAATGTAAATAAAAAAAGTGGTCACCAAGATCAGCACAAAGTGATGACAGACTGTTTCATGCAATCTACAGGCCACGTGCATTGTTATGTTATATAGCGGGAACAATATAAATAACAAGGTAAATTCCGAATGGAAAGATTTACATAACATGTAAGGGGTAAACAAATAAGTTTATTGTACGGAAAAATACAAGTAACAGAGTTCATAAAATGGTAAGTCAAGATGGAGTGGAGGCGGAAGTCAAATCGTCTCGTACTTCCTTACTTCGATACTTCTTAATCTCTTCAGTGAATCAACTGTCAGGGATGATAGGATGTTCCATTATAACACCTTCACCCTGAACTAAATTCTTCCCTAGGTTTTGCTTTTAATATTTTTTTCTCTTTGGGTTTGGATATAAGTGGTTAATCCTTTTCCTCTTTCTATCACTTTTTCTCCTCACATTTCAAGTTGGTACACCTTCAGATTTTAGAGAATCAGCGATTTTTGGAGTTGATGTTACCTCCATCAATACTTCACTATTAATGGGGAGGTTTGAATCAGGAAAGCATCATATAACACTTCCATCGGTACTTCTTCATTTTCAACAGTTTCTATGGATTGAAGTCTCATCTGATTTGTATTTCCTTTACAGAAAAAAATTTTTTTTTTTTATTATGTAGGCCATTCTTCCGATTCTTTTTGTAACTGTACTGTCCTCCCAAAAACACTTTTCTGCCCAATAGTTCCTAAAGAAGACTTTATCGCCATTTTTATATATTTTCAACTTTGCATTTGTTTTCATATAAATTTTCTTTTTCTTACTTGGTAACATCCTGTTAAATACTCAATGTATTTTTCTTGCAAACATCATTTCTGCAGGTGACAAGTTACCATTTGTATTCTGATTTGGTGTTATCCTATATACCACTAGAAACTTTTGTATACTTTTTCTTGAGTGCCAATTCTGTTATTCTTTCTCTCTTAAATATGTGTCGACAAACCTTTCTGCCTGTCCATTCGACCTAGGAGTGTATGTTGGTGTTGTTACGTGTTTGATTGCTAACAAATCACAGTAATCTTTGAATTCTCTCCCGATGAACATGGTACCATTGTCGCTTACAATTGTATTTGGTACTCCGAAACAACTAAATACTTCGTCTAACGCTTTTATAGTGTTTGTACCTATAAATTTCAGGCCATTTAGAAAAACTATCTACGATTACTAGATAATAATATCCACCTAATGGTGCTGAATAGTCAATATGAATACGTGTCCAAGAAACGTCCGTTTTGGGTACCGCTGGGTCCTAATTGGTGGTACTTTGGCTGTTAGTTGACAACCTTTGCATTGCCTTATCATATCTTCTATATCCTGGTCCATTCTAGGCCAATAAGTGTAACTTCTCATTAACAACTTCATTCTGGAGATTCCAGGATGGCCCATATGAAATTCTTTCAAGATTCTTTTTTGTAGGACATATGGTATTACAACTCTATTCGCATACATCAGTGTTTTGTCACATCGAAAATGGAGACACCCTTAATCCTTTTTCTTCTTTTCGTTCCACCTTACTTGTTTCTTCATCTTGGTAATATATTTATCCATTTTCACTACTTTTTTTTTATTTCTTCCAGTGTCACTAGTAGATCCCTAGCGGTGTTAGCAAGTACTTCCATTAGTTCTTTTTCCTCTTTTAGTGCTGCTATAACAGTTTCTTCCAGCAATTCAGAGTTTTTGGAGATTAATCTAGATAGACCATCTGCATGTGTAATTTTACTTGATGGCAAGTATTGCATTTTGTAGTTGTAGTTGAGCAAAATAATACTCCATCTCTGTAACCTATTTGCGGTATTGGTTGGCACACCTTTTTTTAATCAAAAATCGACAGTAGTGCTTTATGGTCTGTTTGCAAAACAAACGATCTACCATGAATAAACCTGTGAATTTTTTTTTAAGGTGTATATTATTGCCAGACCTTTTTCGATTTGACTATAATTTTCCTCCACAGATAGTAAGGCTCTTGATGCATGTGCAATTGGTTTTGTTGCTCCATCCTCAAATTTGTGTAAAAGTACTGCATCTATACCATATTCGCTTGCATCTGATGCTACAATTAATTCCTTTTTCAACTCCTGCATTTTAAGAATATACAAACTCTAATAATTAGCCAGGCCAAGGAATGATTGTAATTTTGTTACATTATCCAGTGTAGGCATATTTCTTATAGCTTCTGTTCTATTTGGGTTCGGCTTTCTTCCTTTCTGATCAACCTATAAATTCAATTTTATTCATGCAGAATTCGCATTTTTCTAACCCCACTTTAAATCCGTATTTCTCTATTCTCTTGAATACCTCTCGAACATGATTTTTGTGTTCTTCTAAATTTTCGCTCTTTATTAATATGCCATCTAATAATGCCATTGCAAGTTCTAGACCAGCCAGCATAGTATCCATAATTTGTTGAAATAAAGATGGTGCTACTTTCAACTCAAAAGGCAAATGTTTTAAGGTATATAACCCTCTATGCATATTAATAACTAAATATTCTGTACATTCTTCCTCAACTTTGTCTTGCAAATATGCTTTGGATAAATCTATTTTTGAGAAAATTTTGCCTCCATTGAACTTTGAAAAAAATTTTCCAGCGTAGGAAGTGGTTAGCTGTGGTCTTTTAGACATTCATTCAAACCTGTTGAAAAGTCAGAGCATACTATTAGTTTCTTATTTTTCTTTCTTACATACACCATGGGTGACTCCCACTCCGAGTAATCTCTTTTAATTACTACAATTTTTTCTAGTCGTTGTAATTCTTTGTCTATCATTTCTAACGATGAAAATGGTACCTTTCTTTTAGATTTAAAAACTGGTTTTACTTTGTCTCTTAGCTCGAATTTTACTTCTGTCTTATTACAACAATCAAGTCCGTCAGAAAATATTCCAGTAAACTCATTTTTTAAATTGTTAACAAATTTTTCTGTCTGTTTGGATTTCTCTATACCAGACACATTTAATTTTCTACAAAACATACTAATTAGTTTTTCCCATAAATTAAATAGCACAATCCAGTCGATACCAAATAGGTTTGAATTTCTTCCAGATGACGTAGATTTTTGCCTTGTATGTCTTATTGTGGAATGAGACTTTCACGTAAAATTCTCCTTTCGAATTTTAACTTACTTCTGGAAACACCTCTAGCAATTTTCTCAGTGTTTTGTAATTTTGGTTGTCCCAATTTCTTCCATGTTACTTTGTCAATTACAAATATGTCACTTCCAGTACCAAACAGACAGCTTATAGTTCGACCATTTATTTTAACATCTTTTTTAGATAAAACTATATTTATCCTTTTAGACTTCTGGTAATTTTTCTTTTTGCATACTGCAGCTTTATGACCTTTTCAGCCACATTCATAACATCTTCTATTTTTAAAATAACAGTTACTTGTGGCATGATTCATTCCACCACATGCTTTGCAGTAATATTTTACTTTCTTGCAGACTCATTGTTTAACCCTTTGTACTTGGGCTATATTTTTCTCTTCTATACCTATAATGTCCCATTATATATTGATTAACTTTTGGCATTCCTCTGTCACTTTTTGCAAAGTTATTTCCGTATCTTGTTCCATAATTGACAGTATTCTTGAACAAATTTCTTTATCTTTTGTTGCAATTAACCCTTGAACAAAGATTAGACACTTAAACATGTCTTTGTTAATTTCCTTGATCTTAAATAATTCGCACTGCAAATTCACTTTTCCGGCATATGAATAAAAGTCCTTGTCTTCTTCTTTAACAATATTTAGGCATTTATAAAGTGTGTGAAATAAACTGTCATGTTTGCCAAATATTTTCGACAATATTTCAGTCGTTTCTTTAAACAAGATATCCTCTGGTTTTCTCAGTAGGATGAAATTCATTTAATTTGTGTTTTCCTGAGTGCCTCATTTTCGTCATAATAACATTATTTTTTCTTTGTCAGACCATAACAGGCAACTTTTTTGAAAAAATTGTTTTGTACCTTCTGAAGTAAGCTGGAAAATAGGTTTGTAATGAAATTCTGAAAGTGAATTAGTAATACCTTTAGCAGAGAAAAATCTTATGGAGGGGGGGGTCCAAGGTATGACAGTAAACTGCAGCAGGACCTCTGATTTCAAGGTTGTGAGGAGCGTGGAACTGCCTCTTGGTTGCTGTTGTAATGATAAGCCTCTTATAAGTTTCCATAGCAAAAGAAAAAGTGCAGTTTAACATAAATAAAAAAATTTAGAAATTATTTTAAAAATCTTAATTCTAAATAATTTGTATTAAACTTTTGAATTTTCAATTTGTAAATAAAGTCTTTATTTAATAAATTAATAAGCAAAAACACTGAGTAACTGGAACAAATTTAAAAGATGTTTGAAACTTTAATTAACAAAAGAAAAAATAAAAACAATTCTAATAATTCATTATTCATCAAATTTTTTTTCTTCTTCAGAAATATATCCTTAAATTATATTAGTTATAAAATCAATTAAAAGTTCATCTAAATTAAAAATGGTGTAGTTTTAATGCATTTTTTATTTTACTGTTCAGAGCAGATTTTCAGAAAAATAGTCTTGTAATTTAAAAAAATAAATTACATGATTAACATTTCACAATGAGTCCTAAATTTAGCTAATGAAAAAAAAGTTGGTATAGATAATGTATTTCTAGAAGTTTTGTGCAGTTACTTGGAAGGAGGGTAACAGATGTAAAAAAAAAAAAAAGTATTTTTTTCAAGGTTTTCTAAAAATAATATTGTATAGTTTTATTCATTTGTGAATAAATTCTGAAAGTTTCATTAAAATCAGTTGGTTTTTGCAAGACTTTTCAAATTAATCTGTCTTTCATCATCAAAAAACAACTTGTGTAATATTATGTTTTCCTTCGTATTAACATTACATAAACATGGCGTGAATTGCTGACGGAAAACAAAAAATTAAATTTTAACTGAAATTTCGAATGTGTTAGAAAGGATTAAAAAATAATGACAACAAAATTTGATCTTTCCTCTTAATAAACATAAACATTTTGATGGTAAAACTTTGTTTTTATTAAGTTTGAGCTCTTTTAACATCATGCTATGCTGTTTTTTTGTTGTTTTTTTTTGTTTGTTTTTTTGACAATTGCATGGAAGTACCTACTTTTGGTGCAAAAGTTTCAATGAAAAAAAGAAAATTTTTCAATTGGCTACTTTGGCTATAGTTTTCAGGTGGGAGGATAATGGAAATTTTTATATAGACCTAATATTTGATTACCATTCATGTTTCAGTTACTTTTCAATATATTACTGTTTTTTTGTTTAATAATAGGAGTGACTTCCAGTTGTAAGCTATTAAGATGTTTGTTTCATTTGCTGGAATTGACTTTGATAGCAATGTCTATTCTTGGCCAAATAACCAATATGTCTGAAAAACATAACAATAAAAAAAGCTAATAATGCTTTTTGTCTTCTTTCTGACAATCTGTTTTTGATTTGCTACAGTCTCATTAAACTTAATACTCTGTTTACTCTCATGACTTCTGCATTATAATTACTGTTAATTTTTGCATTCCTGCCTTTACTCTCCCTCTCTTGTATTTGCCTTTTGTATAGTTCCTTCTGATACCATTAAATATCAGTCACTTAGTATATTTCATTTTGATTACCATAGAATGCAAAATAAAAACTAGTAACCAAAAATTGACTATTTAAGTTATGCCTATTATACAACCAAGACAAAATATATTGCCATGGACTGTTATTTTGTTTTTAAATATTTTTTTCACACTATCAAGGTATTTTAATCAAGCTAAATTGTAATTTTCATTTCTTATTATTCCACTTGTTTGTCTAAAAACTGTAAAGATTTGAAAAACTCTTGCTTTTTTAAAAAAAATTTTTTAAATGTTAAAGTTAATATTTACAATATGCTTCTGCAAAATATTTACTCATTTCTTAAGAAGTGTTACTTTTTGCTGCTAATAACACAGAAACAAGAGTTTTTGATATTTTGGACATCTTTGTGTATCATTTACTTAATGCCTTCATATTTTTTTATTTTCTTTCTCAGTGAATTTCTTTAAAAAAATAGCTTTCCTCTCAGTTTACTATCTATTTTATTAACAAAAATGTATCTGAAAATATTATTTAATGTCTCCACACCTTTGTCTTAGGATTAAATTATTTCTATAGAAAAATTTATCAGTATAATTTACATAAAAAAGATTCAGGCAAAATTCAGTCACGAAAACTTTAAATTATTCAGTTTGACACAGTTTCATGGGTTTATCATCTGAAGTTTTTTTTTTTATCATAAACTGTACTGATTGCATTATTTTATTAGCTCCAGATTAATATAAAGGAGTTATTAACCTTGTTTAAAGTAAGATTGTTCTTACCAACTGTTTGAACTTTTAATCTCTCACTTGAGCAGTTATAACAGTTTTAAGAGCACTGATTTTTGTTTTAGATTTCCATAATTTCATTTTAAACTTTTTTGTAAATTCTGTCATTATATTTGTTTATCTTAGCAAAGACTTTCTCTTTTTAATTTGATAAGACCATGGTCATATATCAGTCAGCTCCAGCTAATTTGTATCTTGAACCAGAGATCTTCCTAGGAAAAGTTGTGGACAAATTTCTGTACCTTGGATGTATTTTAAATTGTCATTGTTTTTTTCAAAATAATGTGTTCACTATCCACATCCAAAAAGCTACTACAGGCTTTTAAAAAAGTGGAAAGTCATGTTTGAGTAGCTATTAAAAATAATACTAAAGTTTTGTATTATGGAGTATGTGTGCTCTTTGGTTTTATTTACTCTTGTGCAACCAGGATAAAACTAAGATTCAACACTGCTTATGTGCTATCCTCAAAATTCTTTGGATATCAAAGAAACTGAATACTGAAGTTTGGCAACTGGCTGGCTGGTATGCCCAGCTTTGAAACTTAAATTTATAAGTGCAGGCTACATTGGACAAGTCATTTGATCAGAGAGGTTGATAAGCATATAACAACAACTGCCATTTAGACAGATAAAAGGAGCTAAAAAGCCACAAATTAAATCAAAAACATGATGTAAGAATTCAATAGACAAGTCACTCACAACCTTTAAAATTAATCTGAATAATTATTATAACAGCAAGCAGTAACAGTCTGTTAAAAATTATTAAAAAGCACACATTAATTATTATATGTACCAAAATTCACCTAATATATACTGTGAATACTATGTTAAAAATGGCGGCCATTATTTTTATAACAACCTTAGCTAATGAGCCAATATAAATAAGCACAAAGTAAAAATCATTAAGCACCACCAAAAATCACTATTATTCAACAATGAAGACACACGACTAAAGAAAGAATGAAAAAACAACAGAAAATAACCAACAAACTACTTGCACAAACCAAACACAACTGTAACTGTAGAGTAAAGAAGGTCACTTAAATGGCAACTGCCTACAAGACAATATAATATACCAAGCTGCTGTAAAATCGGCATATAATGAAGTCAAACTATACATAGGAGTACCTGAAAGACTTTGGAAACAGAAATTATGCATATAAAACATCTTTTACAAATAGTAAGTATATTTTAAACATACATAGTAAATTAAAAACAAATTGAACCAAAAATATCATGGAAAATAAGAAAGACATCATCAGTCTAAAATAATAAATCCCCCAAACTGTAAACTTTGCTTAGAGGAAAAATAGCTATAATTACTTTCCCAGACCCAAAGAAATTACTACATAACAATAAGAACTTATCAGAAAATGCAGGCATAAAAATAAATTTTTAGTACATTACTTAAAAATCAAAGACTAAAAACAAATATCTCATAAAATACCACCATAAAAAATGCAGATAGATGCATTATATATTTTGTAATGCTACTTTTGTAAGTCACATCGCATCTTCGTCGCCACTTTTGTAACCTTGCTAGGGTTAACAAAATCGCATCATCAGTTCCCTTTGTAACCATATTATTTTCAACGAAACTCAATGTTAGTTTTATAATGTCTGTTTTAGTAAATTTACTTTGGTAAATCTCAGATACAAGTATAACTACACCTTCAAACAAAAGTGCATCAGATACTTCTCCAACCTTACATTCTCTAATCACTCCTTACCTCTCTCTCTCTCTCTCTCTCTAATAAGAATGTGAAAGCACAGGTAAATTAAAACCCACTAATCAAGCATTTACTTTTATAAAAAGTACTCGATACAAAGTACAGCTTAATATTGTAATTTTTTTATTACAATAGTTTATAAAAGTATTATATCACTACACACAAATTTTCATATTTCAGGAAAATACTGTCCACCTTCACATGATAAAAATAAAATGTGAAAATGATTTATTTAGAGAACATAAGATGAATTCATGGTTATTTAGAAACTGAAGGAGTCGTAGTAGCAGGAGTAGGTAGAGAATAACAAACACTTTGTCTGATGCTTTTATGTTTGAAACGATATGGTAAGGTGTTTTGGAAATTATTCTTCCTTTTGTTAAAAGAGATGTAGATTATTTCAAATAAATTCTTTTTCAAAGCCAGATAATCTTTCAATCACTGGTGCAGTTTTTATGCTTTTGAATCCATAAGGTTAAGGTTTTTTAGGGAGCTTATAATTATGAAGGAAGAAATAAGCTTTCCTTCTCATTCTTCTAATTAAATCCTCGGTTTTATGGACAAGTTTCCTGAAATATTCCTGTTTGTTTGGGCTGGGAATGTTTTTGAGAGAGATTCTGAAATTTGTTTTTGCCATTTTTGGTGTAAGAAATGAAAATGAATGTAGATAGGGCTCTACCAAGGTGGGAGCTAAAATTATAAGAAAATGATAACCATCAGGATAATACAATAGACCTTACTATAACACCGTCTTCTGGACTGACATACTCCACAAGAATAGCTGTTGGTCCTGTTAGGTCCAGTATTATAGGGTAATCCTGAGCCTGCAGTTCCAAATGTTAATTTGATGCCACCCATCAGCCATGTTGTGATTTTTGATCCTGGAGAGCAGTTATCAGATGGTAGAAATCTGAAGCTCCCCGTTGGTCTACCTGCAAGTTCATAGGATGAGAACTGCATTAACTATAAAATAAATATAACCAAGTCAATTCAATTTTGGGAAGACAGACATTTTTATATATAAATACAAACAAAAAACACCATGTTGCAAAAAATTGACTGTCTCTTGTATATGAACTATAACCAAACAAAACAAAATACTTCAAATAATTTCTGTAATGGAGAGATGTAGCTTTCGTTTAACCCTTTCTGGTTCGTTCTTTGTGCAACTACTACAACCATCGATGTTACTGTTCTCAGTGGTAGTAGCAGTAGTGGTATTTAGATGTTAGCAGAAGTAATTCGCTCCTTCGCTCTCAGTATCAGTAACACAAACAGCGGACGTTTTCTTTCAATCTCTGACATCACTCATCTCAGTTTAACTGCATTCAAAGATAGTTAAAATCCCAACACACCTTCTGGGATACCACTACCAATTCCATCTCAAACCCAAGTGCATCCTCGGCAGACCACTACTAACTCCATTTCACAACTTAAGTTTTGCCTTTTTATTGTGAAAAAAATGGCATCATGTGATCTGGCTGTAATCCATCTCCTGACACTCGCAAGACTTGTGACAGGCATTTTTGTTATTTATCCATCTTGCCCTTTGCATTGATTATAAACAATTCACTAAACTGATTTGAAATTAAAAATCTCAAAGACACTTCACTCTTTATCCATCGGCCATCTTGAGTTTTATATATCATTGTTCTAGATTATTTCCTATTGATAGTTCTGACACAGTTTGTCAATTTCACAAAAGATCATGTTTTCTGTTTATAGATAAAATTTGCATGCTTAAAAAAAGATTGTACCTTGTGTTCTAATTTCTCTTCCTGTATTATTATTGTTTCAAAGTCTTTACTGCCTATCAACCTCTTGGTTATTCAAAGTGGTCTCTCTTTCACTTGGTGTTTTCTGTTTTACAGTATATCCACCTTTATTAACATTATCATTATTTTGGGGGTGATATCGCCCATGCGACATTTCCTACTCATAATGCACCACCTACCAGCATGTATAAATAGTCAAGCCAAAACACAGCACACATCACCTGAAGATTGTGTTGCAGCATGAAACACTGTTGCTGCTGACATCAGTGTTCACTTTTATATTTATATACACTCTTTGTTGTTGAGCACTTTAACCCATAAATTAAATACCATAAAACGATATTTTTATTATATATATATATATATATATATAAAATATTATTTTGATATAAAACAATTTTTTTTTCTTACAAGGAAAATATGAAATGAACCTTAAAGAATAATGATTGTTTGATTTACTTTCTTTGTAGTATAAAAAAAAATGAATGGTGATGAGGGGGAAACAAAAGGTGCACCTGACAGGCCAGCTGTTTTTCCTTCTTTCTTTTTATTGCCTCAAGGAAATGGATTTCAGGTTTCCTTTTCTTGGCCCTGGGCAGTTGTGAAACAGACATCAACTAAGCCCTCCTTCCTCTTTGTCAGTCTGACTTTCAATCCAAACAACACACACAATCCACGAGAAAATCATTACTGACAGCAAAACTGGCACCGGCTTTTTTTGCCATTCCAAGACAGCCAAAATTTGCATGTGTGGAAATATCGTCTTGTTTTGGACGAGATATGCATGCATAAATTGTGTCTTCAATAGCGGCCATCTTTCTTTTTTTGTTATTATCTTACAGGCAAGACATATTCGCGCTTGTTTTGAATTCTGAGGTAAGTCATGTCTTTCGTTACACTCCTCCCTGATCTCATAATCACAAAGATGGCAGCCTGGAGATGGTTGTTTTCGACAGGTACTTCTTCGCAAAAGCAGGGAGGGGGGCTCTGCTCTTGCTTCCTCTTCGGGTGGAATGACGCACTCTGCATCTGCTCTTGCTCTCTCTTTGGGTGGATTGACACGTTCTGAACTTTCCTCAGCAAACTTTCTGTTCCACTCTTGGATGTGTCATCGGAATCTTCCTCGGACGCAATAAGACCTTAGCAGGGTATTCTGTTCACCCGAAATGACTGCAGGCTGATCATTTTCGTCACCCAACCCCATTTGAACTTGGTGGTGCACCAATTCATTGGCACTTTGACCAACACGTGATCTCCGACCTGGTAAGAGTCATGCCCGGGAGCTAACGACATTATCAGGGCATCAACCCCTTTCACCCTCAGTTTGTATTGGTGGATCCTGTTGGCTGGTGCAGTCTGGGGTGAGGTATTGTCTTTTGGCATGACATTATACCAGTAGACGGCTTCTTGGATGGAGCAGCACATCCTGGCCGCAATTCGCTTTATTGTGCAGTGGCATTGTTCTGCTATCCCATTCCCATCTGGGGCATATGCAAGTTGATTCCCTACTCGTGCGCAAAATCTCTGAATTCCCTGCTACAATAAGCTGGGTCGTTGTCTGTAAGTAGCTCGTGGGTTGGGCCTCGCTCGAAGAACACTGCTTTCAGCTGGCGGTACTCTCATCAGTCGATCAGCTATATTCAGAGCCGATGGGACCTGTCTCACAGTGGCCTGGGTCCATTGCTTTTCTTCAGTCCGTTGAACCATCACTGCGGTACTCTCATCAGTCGATCAGCTATATTCAGAGCCGATGGGACCTGTCTCACGTCCACGTTAAGCTGATACTCGTCCACAAGCTTCTGGAGAGTATTCAGCCACCTCCTGATGAGCATTTCGTTTGCTGCCTTAGTGTGCAGTTGCGCTCTCCCAGTCAGTCTCCAACACCCAGTGGTGCATGCAAACTGAATCTGTTTTCATGTGTAGCGTCTTGCTCTGCCACTGGAGTGCCAAATTGATGCCTTTCAACACAGCAACCAGCTCTGCCAGGTTGATATGTTGAGTGTCATTTTTAGGTCGCAGCCAGCCAGCATCTTCCAGCACTGTTTTGTGGCTCTCTAATGCCACTCTGATCACCAGAGAGTTGACATTGACCCAAACATTCAGCTCCTGGCCATCCATGCACCAACCTCCATGGACCTGATCGTCTCACTGCACAGAACCCACGGTCTCAGACATCATGCGCTGGAGAAGGGCATCCTTCGTTTCGTCATCCCAGCCCTGCGTCACCGAACTTGTTCTCCTTTTGAGCATTCCGCAGGCCACACGAAACCAATCACACATTGGAAAGTGCTCAGCATGCCTTCCACGCAGAGAAAATACTTTTTGTCGCATAACAACACCAGGGGGCGTTAGGAACCACACTTCCTTGCCTCCACCACAATTTACCCTGCTCCATCGTGACCACCAATCCTAGTACCTGTGCGCCATCCTCTAGTTGTTCTGGGTCTTTGCATTCCAGCCCAAACTGGGCCAGATGTTCTTTAAGGCGGGTTGCTGGAACAACATCTTCGTTGATATAGATGTCGTCAATATAAGCGGATGCTGCACGACCCACAGTTTCTTCCTGAACCAGAACTGCGCTAATAATCGCCTTCATAATGAGGGAGCCACATTTAACCCAAATCCTAAAGATGTCAGGAAATCTTGTTTCCCATCAATTTTTACGGACTGGTATGGCCAGAGTGACTCATGGACACGAACTTAGAGGTATGCTCTCCTGAGATCCAACACAGACACGTTTGATCCTTTCTGCCGCCATTCATGCAGTTTAGCTGCACAGACGTCTGCATTGGCTGTGAAAGCGTCAACGTGATGGTTGCATTCTCAGAAGTCCATCATTGGACGTACTTTAGCCTTGTTCTGCTGTAGTCAGCCATCAGGGGAATTATCCCTTTAGAAGGCCCCAGTTTTACTTCAGGGTACGGTACGTTCGGAGCTCCTGCTCATAGTCCTCCCTGATCTCTGCTGCTACCGAGTACTCAGAAACCCCATTGTGCAGTCTTTCAGGCGCTCACTCCTCTGACCACTTCCATGCCACAGTCCAGGATCACCTCCAATGGTCGAAGGTTGCAGTGAAGTCTGGTTCGTCAACAGTAATGGATGCACACTTAGCTGCTCGTCCATTGCCAATCTGCACTTGTCCTGTTGGCCCAATAGCAATGCCTCCAAGTGCTGTTATGGCATCAATCCCCAATAACAGGTCAAATCCCAGGGGCTTACCACGCATCACCAACACGTTGATTTTGGCAGAACTACCTTCATCTGTGGATACTGTTACCACTCCTGTATCGCAACATGGACGGGACAGGCCTCCAATAGTACTAACGTCCACTGTCACTCTCTTCCAAGACCAGCACTGATCCACATCAACAATCGTGAACAGCCAGTATCAATCAGCGCTGAACACCAAGTTCCGTCAACAAGAATGTTTGCCACCCGGAGCACCGTATTTACATCTTGGTTGGGGAAAAGACTGGCGCTGATGCCTTGTCCCCTGTAGCATTTCCCAAACAGTCTTGAGCCCAGAGTCTAACCTCCCTGCATTGATAGCAGCGTGTTCTGTGTTTCCGACATTCTTTTGCTATGTGGCCTTTGCTGCTGCACCTGAAGCATGTCACACTGTTGATTGGACCACTCTTGGTGGGAGGTGTTGTCACTACGGGTTGGGCACACAGCTGCAATTATGTCCTGGCTTTCATCTCTGGTTGTTGTCAGCACTCTCACTCTTGCTAATAACTACCCCCATAATCAGAGCTTCAATATTCAGTGCCTGTGTGAGTCCAATGGAGATTGTATCAGGGAGCCCCATAATGAAGGCTAGTTTGGTAAGCCTTTCCATCTCACTCCCTCGAACACGGCCAATCCAACAAGCTGCCTGATTGTGTTCACGTAGACATCTACACATTCACCAGTCCACCTGACCATGGTCAGTTTTCTGTATGCTGAAAACGAGTCATCAGTAAATGCCTCCTTCAACGTCTCTCTGTTCTTTCTCCTCCATTTCCATGTAGAGGGCTAGTGCGTCCCCCTCCAGGTACAATGGCAGTAGGCTAGCCACATTGTCCACCTGCTGAAGTCTTGCAACCAGCCTAATCTTTTTTAGCCACTCCATCACATAGCCCTGGCCAGAAAATGGTTTTAGAATGTCACTGTTTATGCAAACTTTTGCCATAATTGCTGAAATAGTTTGTAGTATTAAAAAAAAGATGAATGAGGGGGGGGGGTGCAGTGGAGCTTTCTTTTGTAGCCTCAAGGAAATGGATTTCAGGTTTCCTTTTCTCAGAGCCTTATACAGGGCAGTTGTGAAACAGACACCAACTAAGCCACTTCTTCCTCTTTGTCAGTCTTACTCTCAATCCACAACTTCATACATACACAATCCACTGAAAAAATCCTCACTGACAGCAGCACTGGTACCCCGCTCTTTATGCCATTCCAAGATGGCCAAAATTTGCATGTCGTCTAGTTTTGGACAAAATAGGCACGCTTAAATTGTGTCTTCAATAGCGGCCTTCTTTCTTTTTTGTTATCTTACAGGCAAGACAAATTATAGTTTTGAATTCCGAGGTAAGTCATGTCTTTCATTACAGATCTAATGTTGAGAAAAATCTTAGATGTACACTACTGTAGAATGTATTCCAAATTAACCAAACATTTTTGAAGAGTTGTATAAACAAGAAAAATAACTGGGAAACAATTTAATATTGAAAACTGTTCATAGAAATCCTATGACAAAGGTCAGTTGTTGCAAATAAAAAAAAATGAATTGCTTTACAGACTTATTAGATAAGTTATAAATTTTATAAATAAACCCTCAATTTAGTAATAAAAAGTGAGATTAATATTGAAAATAAGAACTTACTACAAACAAATATTAACTATGGTAACAAATGGTAAGATAAACTAACTTGAAAATCAGACATGGCAAGATTGTATCTTTTCAGTTTGTAATATTGTTTGTTTTATTGGGCAAAATTCATAGACTAACAAACCTACTTTAGTTGACAGTACGCTGTTGTTATATGAGTCAGTACAAGTTGTAATAGGCCTAATAACAGCCATAGTAATTGCCACTAGTATCCTCTGTTTATAATCAATACATCAATAGATAACTGTATCAAATAGAGGCAAGATAAGCAGTACAGAAGAGGAGATTAAACAACAAGACAAGTGCTTGCTAACAGACATCACATATCCATTAAGCAAACTGATGAAACAAGTAATGAAAATAAAGTTGCTTTCTCAAACCATCGACTCAACATTAATAAAAAAATAAAACAGTAACATTTGCAAAGACAATTATAAAAAGGCAAACAACTTAAGATTAATTCTATAATAATCAGTATTTTAAGATTGCACAGGAACTTGACTTCCACAACACAGAGTTACAATAATTTTCTTAAATTTTTAAGAAATTCTCTCGTTTTGTACATTAAAAACCCCAAAAACTATGATACAAATAAACTGTCTGTTACACAAGGGGTACAAATAATCAGCCTATACACCTACACAATAATATCAAATGTGTATAAATGTTTCCAGCTAAACCTGGTTTTTAACATTGTTCTATATGTTGACATTGCATTAATACTAATAAAAAAAATTTTTTTTTCTTTTAAGAAAAATTATTTTATTAATAATCATAATTTCAGGATTCTCTAAAATATTTTTTGGAATGCTCTCTAATAACAATATTGTATCGGAGTTACATCATGTAATTTAGATCAGGAAAAGTACTATTTTTCTGTTCCCTAAGTTAAATTATAACAATTGGATTAAAATCTAGTGATCTAATAGTCTGGCAGGCTTGCAAATAATTTGAATGGATTAATTTATTGTATTAAAAAAAGAAAAGAAAAGAAGCTTGCCTATTGGGAACTGAAGTGTAGGATAAGGTGGTGGCGACTACAATGTGCAGTATTGGAGGATTGTGTGTAAGGGGCTGGCTGTTCTTTTTTTCTTTTTTTCTTTTTTTTTAGGTATAAAATTCTCCATTCCAGAAAAGATTTATTCTGAGATGATGCTAGCAGTTTTGGAAGGAGTATGTTTGAAGGAGTAGCTTCTGCCATGTAAGATCTGAACCTCTCTCAGTCTGCTTTTATGTAGTGAAAAATTGTTCTATGGAATGATATATCAGGAGGTGTTTTTGGTTTAGCATCTACTTTGACACTGACTAGTGAATGTTCTTAAATACCCAGTGGGGCTAAAACTTCAGCAAAGCATTTTTCAGGCTAAGATGTGAGGAGGAATTCAAGGAGATTCACCTTATGCCCTGTCACATCAGGAACACCAGCTAGGTTCTTCAATAATGTGTTAGTTCAAGAAGTCTCTGCAATATCTGCCTTTTTCATCAGTTTTGTTCAAGTAGACTAACTACTCTTTGTGGTGAATATTGAAGTCACTACAAATGTGAAAACTAGTTGAGAGAAATTCAGTGTGGATATTATTGTCTCAGATATTCAGTTGAACATAATAGTCACATCCTGAGGACATTAGTAAAAATGAAAGTGGTACTATAGTGCTAAATGTATAGAAGACAAATAATTTGACATTAGGTAGCTACACAAAGGCCCTTGCAGCTAAACTTCCCCAGCTCCATTCAGATATGACGTCTCAACACTTCCAAAAGTTCAGGATTGACTGGAAGTTATTCATAAAAATGACAAATATGCATCTTACATAGAGATAGAAGCAACACTAATCCCATTTTCTCCAAAGCTAAACCCCAAAATTCAAACAGTACATTCCAGGTAATCAAAGCACTCAATTGAAGATTTTCCCAGGTAGTGGTGCCACTATTTGTCTGGGAGGACTCAAGCACCTACATTGCATGGGTTTCAAGGAAAGTAACTTGATTCCATCCAAAAAAGTTATTCGTGCAGTGGAGGGCTCAACTCTTATAAGCCACGGATGGGTTCTTGTTCATTTTACTTTTGGACAAATGTCAACAAAACAGGCACTGTATATTTGCAATAAGATTGATAAGCTATATTTTAGCCAGGCTGCCTGTATTGACATTTACTTCTTTAGAAGCACTGCTTTTGTGTGATCAAAAGAGCCCCAGTCTTGAAGGTTGGCACCTTGTATTCGCTGAAAGCAGACTTTGTACTGATACTGAACAAAGATATGCAACCATAGAAGGCGAAGCAGCATCTATCACTTGGGTGCTCGAAAAGTAGCGTATGTTTATACTGGGTTGCCAAATGTTATAGTGGTGACCAACAATTATCCACTCAAAGGACTTTTTAAAGATAGAGATCTCAGCAAAATTCACAACCTACACCTATTTCGGCTCAAAGAAAAAAGTTTAAGATATCGTTTTACCATGCAACACTGCCTGGAAAATGGCATAGGGCCTCTGATGTTAATTCCCGCAATTCTGTCACTACAGTACAGCGTCTGCTTCATACATTTCCAATAGAACCCTCCCTTATAGACGTTAATGAATCAGATGAAACTTGTGCAGCAATGAAATCAACAGCCCCCACATCCATATCTCAATTAGATAATAGCCCTGCCATAACCACTCTTGACTATGTTCACTATACTAGTCAGAGAGACACACAATACACCTTGTTAGACAAGACCATAAACAAGAGTTTTCCAAACAGTCGTCAGGCAACGGCATCTACAATCCAAGAATACTGGGAAGTTCGTAACTGCCCCAGTAATGAAAATGGCCTAATACTACTGGACAGGAGAGTAGTAATACCTACCTCCCAATGCAAAAGCATATTAAGGTGCTTACATTCAGCTCATCAAGGAATAGTAGGCATGAAAGCATGTGCTAATGAGTCAATCTATTGGCCTGGAATGAATACCTCAGTTCGCAATTGCAGGGATAATTGCATTACATGTTCAAGGAATGCCCCAAGTTTACCACATTAACCAATCCACATTGCACCTTCACTAGAATGGCCTTTTCAACAAATAGCAATGGACTTGTTCTACGTTGGATTCTTCACTTGCTTGTGCAGACCAGCTCACCGGATGGTTCATCCAGTACCGCATCAAGCCAGGGCAGGCAGTTGCCTCCAGGTTGATATCCATCTGCAGGGAAACATTCTAAGTATATGGTGCACCTGAGGAACTTAGTACTGACAGTGGGCCACCATTCTCAGCTTACTCATTCTAACAGTTCCTAAAAACCTGGGTCGTTAAAGGATTTCATCAGTGGCCTACCCCCAGTCTAATGGGCGAGCAGAGTTAGCAGCCAAGACTCCAAAAAGATTTATAAAGGACTGCACAGGACACCAAGGTTCTTTGGATAATGATATGGCAGCATGAGCAATCTTGCAATATAGAAACTCACCTATCTAAGGTATTGACTTATCACCAGCACAACTTCTGCTTCATAAACGTCTTCAGGATTTTATCCCATCATACACATACTTATATAAACCACACTCTGAATGGATAGCTGCAGTCCAAAGGCATGAAAAGATATTATCCAAATGAATCACAGGCCTCATCAAGAAGTACAATCATACTGCACATACCCTATCCCCATTTCATGAGGGTGACACAGTCTTCATTAAAAACCCAAATAGACATCGATGGGACATTGCTGGGTGAATAGTAGAAATACTTCCCAACCGTTAATATAGGATTAGAGTTGAAGGATTAGGTAGAATAACCCTGTGGAATCATAGATTCCTCAGGAAACTTGAGGCACTGGTAATCCAGTTCCTTATCCCAAGTGCCTTGCCTGTATCCCCTGGATTGATGATCATGAATGTATGTAGGCCACATCAATCTGATGAAAAATCTGGAAATGTCGGTATTACTTTGCAAAGTGACTTGGCATCCCAGGGCCCTACTCAATCACTGCCATCAAAAACCAGGATCCCCAGTGTGCTATCCTGACTATTCCCATACAATCAGCCAGGCAATAAGGAACTGATTCCTCTCCAGTGGCCACTACATTCTCGCAGTGGGGAGAGGAGGGAGAGGTAAAAGTCAAATAACCTACCTTCTAACATTGCTGCCTCCTCCTGTCTCCATGTCAATATTTATTGTATAAAAATATACAAATGTGGCACATGGCCAACAAGGAAGGATGGTAAAGGGTAGTCTTCTGTAACTATCCTATACCTAGTTAAACACTTTTATGACCCCAGCACTCATTAACAATTTGCACATTCACCACAAGAACCCATCCATCACCTCCCAATCCTTCACACACGACAATACCACATATTTACAAAGGACACTTAGAAAAAGGGAAAACAAATCCATGATGTAAAAATGCTAATATATACAATAATACAAAAATATCTTCAAAAGATTTCATGATCATGAAATGAAAAAAGGGAAAGGGGGTGATTTACCCAAAACTAAAATATAACAAAATATTCAACCTAAAATAAACAAATGTTAGTAAGACCTGTCCACCCTACAAAATCAGAGTGGCTGCTGTATTCCACCAAAATGGTGAAATCGAGTAGCACACTCACTATGGGAGTGGGAGAGGAAAAAATAAATAATGGAATTGGAAAATCAAATACTGACCCAGTCAAGATAAAAATGGGGACCAAAAACAAACTGGGAGGTTGGGAATCTTGACTAAGATCATAACAAAAGAGAAAGCTGGTAACAGACTGGAAACCCATTCATTCACATTAACTAAATACACAAAAGATGACTCACTTAACCAAAGAGAGGTTCACAGGAAACCGCCCTATTGTGAAATAAGGGACTTAAAAAAGAAAATCAAGATTGGCTCCATTCACGTGAACCAGGCTTGTTACATTTACCCACCTTTTGCTGAAATCTGTCAATATCAAGCACTTTCTATCAGATCTAATCTTCGTCTTGAGCTGATGCTTAAAGAATCCAATCAGATGCTGATAAGAATAACGCTCATATCACAAGATTCCCTCCTGTCGCAATGTCCAAATCACCGATCGAGCTACGGCCAACATGAGAAACACCATTCATTTCACCCCAGAAAACGGGGGCAATACATTATCAAACACGTACATGAGATTGATGGGCACAAGAAAATCGGGCACAATACAAGCCGTCAACTCACCGACATAATCCCATAAGGGGCACCCCTGAGGACAATGGCAGAAGGTGTGCGCATTTGTTTCTTTTAAACCAAAGTCACACCATTGAGAATCGAGTATATCTGAGTATATGTCATTGAGAGATAGCATGTTCCGAATCAATCAGCAACTTAATGAAAACTCAGAATTGCTGAGGTAATTTGCCACTGACACCCAAGACCAAAAACAAGCATGGCTCATCCACTGACAAGCCAAGCCGATCACGTAAAGGGTCCTTCATCGCCACTCCGTCCATGATACAAGTGCCTCCGAAGCCAAGAAAGGTCAGTGGACTAAGTAATAGCCCGCAAGGCATTTCAACATTCAAGCAAGAATTTCGATTGATTTCGGGGCTTATGATGGCGCTCAGCCCACGAAACAGGAAGAATAATAGTAAGGCAAGAAAAAGCTTCCCTGACAATCCTCTCCAAAATCGAATCCTCTGTCAAGATGTGACATAGGAAAGCCAACCTTGAAGCGTATCGGTGACACTCCACATGTAGCCTTCCCAGCCCCCCCTTTGAGACAGACGTTTAGTGCAGACTTCTTTGCTGACCAGATGCTTGTGTCCTCCCCATAAGAAGTCAGACAAACACTTGATATCGCCTTCCTACGATCATCACAAAGAGGGAGTACCGACAACCAGTAAAGGATGAGGGGAAAGATGTATGTAACACACCTCAGCCCTGCCCATCACGAACAACTGCCACCAAAGCCAAATCGCAACCAACGCTCTGACCTTTGCCAGTACCTCCAACCAATTTTTCTCTGGCTGAAGATCTGGCCACACTCCAAGAATGCGGACAGGACTGTCAGTCCAACTGAAGGGCTCTGGGAGAGAACGCCCTCTCAGGCACCTAACCACAAACTGGAAGATTTTTCTTAGTTAATTTAGGCCCGTCACCTTTTCGTACCACTCAAGCGCCTTCTGAACCACCTCCTTGTCGTCCTGGGATGACACAAAAATGGATATGTCATTGGCATACGCAGAAACCCTGTTTTAAGCTCTACCAAGAACGCCAACTCTTCATAGGGCGGGACTGCAAGCCCTGTCATTTAGCCAGTGAAGGAGAGGCTTCAACGCCAAAGTGTAAAGTAAAGGCGACAATGGGCAACCCTGATGAACCAACTGGGACAGCACAAAAGTGCCCAACCACTTTCCATTCACTTATACCTCAGTCTTAGAGAGAGCGATAGAGTAGGCTGATCCACTTGCAGACGTTGGCTTTGAATCCAGCAACCTGAAGGACAGCTGCCAGATATCAATGGTCGACCTTATCAAATGCCTTGGACTGATCCAAATTGATTATCACGGCTTGCTCATCGTCTTTTACACCCTCTCGGATTGTTTGGATCAAGTGCAGGTTGCTCTGAATTGTTCGGCCCCTCACAGAACAAGTCCGTTTGGGCTCAACTGAATCTCAGCAATTCATTACCCTGTATGTAGTCTTTATATTGCAGCCCCATTTTTTCAAAATGCACTGCATCCTTCTTAGTCAGGCCATTAGTCCAAGGCAATATTATTTGGCTGGAGAGAATCAGCCATTGCTGTCTCCTCAAAGCACGAAAAAACACAAAAAATTCAACAAAGAAAACACAGAATCAACACTAAATGAAAAAATGCAGACAAACCAAAACTAAACAACAAAACTACACGTAATGAATATTATCAAAATCACTTACTGACAACTCCAAAACTCCTGGATCCATGTCTTAAGGCAGGCCAGCTAATCTACCTCATTTATACGAGAGTACCTAATACATTATGTAGGTTAGTTCACTTTACTATAATAGACCTACCTAACACATTTTCATGAGTGGATTCTATTCACTTTATATATCTCTCCATTAACATGGAAGTACATATATCAGGAGATCAGGGTACTTGGTTTATTTGTTTTATTTTGTATCTCTGCCACAAGAAAACCTTAATATAGGCACTGTAGCTGTGGCAATTTTGGTGGTCATCAGGATTTCAAGTTCCTGCTGTGAGATAATTATTAAACCAGTTTTAGACAAAAATAGGTAGGGTTTAACCTCAAGAAGATGGAACTCCATCTCTGGAAAGTTGGAATGTAAACCTTTTACATTAGTGTAGGAGATGGTGAACCTAGGATCCATTTTTAATTTTTTGAGTTTGGGTTTAATAATTTTGTTCAGTTTGTGTTCATATTTAGATAGCAGTGTGTTTGGTGAAAGACTAGGTAGTGAAACAGTCATATTCACCGGAGATGCATGCATCAATAACCTGGATTGAATTGTCCAGCGATACAGCCATAACAGTAACCTACATTAGGGCATCATGAGAACCCATTCACAAAATGGCAGTACAATAACCCCAATATTATCCACCTGCTGATAGAATAGCCTCCTTCGAAGTTAGTCAGGGATCTGAACCTTTTAGTATCAGGAGGATAAAGCCAAAACCCAGAAAACATTTCCTTTCAGTACTCTTAATAAGGGAACAAATAATCCAAAAAATGAGATACAGAGGTGATACCCAAAACCTATATGTCTCATCTACCCAGAAATCAAGGCTACAGAACTCTTCTTTCACTCAGAAACATTGTACTGGTCTGAAACCTCAGGTACCAAGACAAGCTTACTTTATATTTATGAGGACCAAAGTAACAAAGTTTGTTCGGGGGTGCCTCAGCATCAGCTAAACCTCATTTGATTTAATATTATCATAGCACTAGAAAATTATGTTTACTTGTTGAGTTACACTTAATATTTATTTTCAACACACTGGTCATATAATTTTCTTATTCTGTGTGCACTGTCCACCCCTTTTAGTGCTCTTGGTTTGGTGGATTCTTTTTCTCTCTCTAACTTATGTGTCATGACATTTAGAATATACAAGTTTATTTTTTTCTTTTTTTGTGATTTTAGTGTATATCAGTACAACTTCCTTACAAATTAACTTAGCAATCACTCCTATTTGAATTTACATTTTCCTCCAACCCATAACCAGAAAAGGAAAGTAAAAAATCAGAATAAGAGCAGTATTGTTAAGTGTAAGATTAGCTCTGAATAAAAGCATTCGAGTAGAGTTACAGAAACTGTAGTATGATATTAAATTATTAAGTTTTAAGCTAGTATAAGTTAGAAGATCTTATGTTAGGAGAAAATTGGGCAGAGAATTAAGACTATGCTTATCACATCAATCACCAAAATGGTGATAGAGAGAAAATGGAATAATACTATATAAAATGATAATGTTAATCCAATTATACAATTCCATATATGTATGTCGTGGACCTGGTTAAGAGTCCAGCAAGAAAATAATACAACTGCAACCAAAATAGGAAATAACGAATATATATTAACACAGCAAAATACAATACGTGGAACTCTGTTAGTAGAACGATAAATACTGGTTAGGAAGTAATACTAGAACTGGGACTTGCAATGGTCGTACGGTAGCAGTCTTAGGTATCTCTGCCTATTGCTCTCCACTGATCTCCTGCCAATCTCTTACTCTGATCTCCCACCTCTTGTGAGGAGAAGTAAATGTAGTTGTAGAAAGAATTAAATCCATTATAATGAGTAATGCCACCATGACACCCCCATCCCAAGTTTGTTTTTTTTTTCTCTATGTAGGGAGCCTTAATATCTCTTTCTTTTATGATTTATCATCAACGGTTTGGTGAACTTCCTTTTCCTTACCAGATTTTCTAGTTCCCAGTATTGTTTGGGGTTTTTGTAACTTGAATGTATCAAAAATCATGTCCATCATTTCATCTTCTTGCAGTGGAGTGTTGGTTTTTTTTTCTAACCGCCTTTTCCTTATTTGATTTATGTGCCTTCCATGCATGTATTCTGGTTCTTGAATCATGTATAGCATATTTCCCATCCTATTAGTTATCATACCGGCTTCCCAGTAGGACATATTGTTTTTAAACATTTTATAATATACTCTTTCTTCTTTTCTGAAGGTCCTCTTTGGTACGAATAACATCGGCTGTTTTTTGTTTTGCTTTGACAGTAATTTGTCAATTACAGATTTTATTTTTCTTGCAAACCTTACCTCTGCTAGTGACAGTCCTGATGGTGTATTATTATTTGGGCTAATCCTAAACACCTGTAGAAACTGTTGCAGTTCTTTCTCTGTTGGTATCCTGTATGCCTTTTTATAACACTCTTTCTAGGGTGTCAACGACTCTCTCAGCTTGACCATTCAAATGTGGGTGATACGGTGGAGTTTTTATGTGGTTAACTTGGAACATCTCACAGAACTTCTGGAAGTCTGTGGACGTGAATTGTGTTCCATTGTCTGTTACCAGACAATTCACTACCCCGAACCTTGCGAACAGTTGATGTAGGAAGTTAATAGTGTTTTCTGCCGTTGGATTCTTGTAGTGAAAAAACTTCTGACCACTTGCTGTAGCTGTCTGCTGTGATTAAATAGTAAAAATTTTTTTCTTAACATAGATGGTCTGCGCAACCCACTGGCTGAATTATACTTTCGTTAGTATCCCCGTTTCTACAAGCCTTTCCAGTTCCTTATCAATTTTTCCTATTGATGCAAAGCGAACATTTTTTTTCTTTTCAAATATTGATTATGTGCCATCTTTCTATTCTATTTTTGCTGCTACTTTTTTACATCTACCCAATCCTGGTGAAAATACGTTGAGGAACTTTTCGTTTAGTTTTTCTTTTAATTTATCTGCTTCTGTAGGTTCACTTTCTACTTTCTGACAGAAAGTATTAATAGGTAAGTCCCATAAGTCAAATTTTTACATTCAATTGGGGCCGAAAATGTTCTCTGTATTTTTTAGAACAAACATTTTGAGTTTTTTGTTTTTCCATTGAATGATATATTCATGATTACCTCTCCTTCGAATTTTATTCTTTTTCCTGTTACTGATCTTGCAATTTTGTTTGTACATAGCATGGTGGGCTTATTCAGTTTTCTCCATGTTTGTAAACTGATGATATCAAATTGGAGCCTGAATCAAGCTGGAATTTGATCCTTTTGTTTAGAATTTCTACTACTACGTATTTTCTTCTGTTTATTTCATCCTCATGTTCCATTCTGGCAGCTCTTACCCTGCTTCTGTTTCCAGTTCTAGTTCTGCAATGCAAACTTTTGTGTCCTATTCTATTACATATTCTAGAGGTTTCTTTTTGAATTCATAATTGTTTTGATTTTTTGTTTGGGGATGGTAAAATTGTGTATTTCTGTTTTGACTTTTCTTTGGGGAGGGTTGCAAATATGTCTTTCTGTTTACTTTTCCTATATGTGCGATGCCCAATTCTTCTATGTTCCTTGAGTCTTTCTGACAATCTTCTGCTAGTTTCTGTAACGTTGGTTCTGGCTTGTTTTGCAATTTTGTCAGGATTCTTTTTCTCATTTTGGAGTCTTTTGTTGAGACTAGTCCCTGTACAAAAATTAAACACCTGAAATTGTCTGACAAGAGCTCTGATAGTTTAAAATTGTCGCAGTGTTTATTTACAACTGCTGCGAATGTGGTGTAGTCTTCATTGTCTTTCTTATTTTGGTTGAAGCATTTCCAGCTTTTATGGAAAAGTGAGGTCTTCGGGCTGAACAGTTCTGTTAAACACTTCACTGCTTCCTCGAAAGTTATTTCGTTCATCTTTTGGGGCAATATAACGAACTATGTATGTTCAGACGCTCCCAGTTTCCTTAATAACAACCTCAATTTTTTTGTGTCTGACCACAGTCAATTTTATAAAAGTCTTCGTATCTTCTAAAGCAGTCTTTGAAGGTTTTATCCTCATCAGGAGAGTATTTGAAATCTTCAGTTGAGTTCCATATTGCGTCCTAAGAAAATGTAGACTCTTTTACTCTGTTCTGTCCTTTGTTGTTTATCACTTTTAGTATTAATTCTTGTAATTCCATGTGTCTGGTTTCATTTTTTCTCTGCATTTCTATTTGTTTCTCTTCCAATCTTTGTTGGCATTCGAATTGTTTTTTTAACAGTTCAACAATTGCTACTTGGAAATCTTCTTCTTTTTTTTTTTCTTATTTCTTGTGAGTGGGGGAAAAGAAAAACTATTTTTTTCCCTTTACAGGGAGACATTTCCTTTAACCTTGTCGCCACTATGACAACTGGAGTTCAAAAACGTGAATTCTTTGAGTTTCCTTTTTGTCGTTGGGATTGTTATAGAAAAGAATTCCTTTATCTCTGCATAATTTTTTTGAATATTTCATTGTCGCTTATTGGGGGACAATGTTTTTCTTTTTGTAACTCCGCGTGGATTTTTTTTGAGTCTTTGTAGCCCCTTGTCGTGTAGGATGCTGTATTTCTTTTTTATATCTCTGTGTGTATTTGTTCGTCAAAGTCGCGGGCGACTAATGTGAAAAACATATTTTTCTTTTTTAATTCTCTCCGCATGAATATGTTCCATTCTTCCTCACCACTTGTCATGGACCCAGTTAAGAGTCCAGCAAGAAAATAACACAACAGCCAAAATAGGAAGCAACGAATATATATTAACACAGCGAAATACAATACGTGGAACTCTGTTAGATTAGAACGATAAATATGGGTTAGGAAGTAATACTAGAACTGGGACTCGCA
This sequence comes from Ascarosepion bandense, assembly GCA_037127315.1. NCBI lineage: Eukaryota > Metazoa > Mollusca > Cephalopoda > Sepiida > Sepiidae > Ascarosepion > Ascarosepion bandense. The sequence goes on along the minus strand of JBBBDQ010000566.1, from coordinate 272,009 downwards.
GTGGTTGTACAGTAGCAGTCTTGGCTATTTCTGCTTATCGCTCTCTGCTAATCTACTTATGCTAATCTCCTGCAGATCTCTCACTCTGATCTCCCACCTCTTGTGAGGGGAAGTATATGTAGTTGTAGGAAAAGTTCAATCCATTGTAATGGATGATGCCACCATGACACTATAGAAAGACACAGAACTCGAAAACAAGCTCTCTTACCATTCTGAAGATGAGATTTTGATCTCGAAATATTAATGTATAATAAGTAGGTAATACCCAAAAACTTCTTTATCTTCCTTTATTTTATTAAACAGCCTTCAACCTTTACTGACGGCCTTCAAGACCTAACCATACACCTAATATACACAATGCTTCGAGCAAATTACAAAACTTTCCTATATATATATATAATAAATCCAAGAATTATGTTGCAATAACTGCTAAAAGGTCAAAAAAAAGTTTGTAAATTATTTGCATGTATAATCATACTTTACCAACCATTTGCATTCAAATTTTACATTTTCCGATTAGAGCAGCTGAACAGATTCTTTTGGTGATTGCCACCAGAAAACAATGTTTCATAATGTAAGTTGTATACTAGTACTACATAACATCAAAGGACAACATTATGAACCTCGACTGCATATGCTAACTTAATATGCACTTACTTAGCTGATATGCATCCAAATTCAGCATAGGAAGCATGACTGGAATTAACAGTTTACACACAACTCACAGGATATATAATGTGAACCTACCACACTCATTGCATTATCAATTGTTTCCATGATAGCCAATATAGTCATGAAGTATTTCTAGAATATTCCTTGACTAATTTGGATAGTAAGGTTTAAGTATACTAAATTCAGTTTCATTTATTTGTCTTCATCTCTTCTATCCCATCATGGCATAACAGATTAAAGGAGGCTCTAAAAATAAAACAATATTGACTGCTGGTACCAGGCATTTATTTTGGTTTGTACAAAATTAATTTGTTTTCTTTACATTGGGCTACTTTGCTACTTTCTCCTCACTGACTCCATTTGCCATCTACCCAAAGTTGATAGCTTTCTTGAAAGCAACAAAACCTAACAATAAAGGTCACATGCTAACAATTTAAACAAAGACATGATTGTTGTCAATTTTTTTTTAACAGGTTCACCTTGTACAAAACGGGGTGGGGGGCAACTTGAGGTAGAGTTGTATTTTTAATTCCAGAATTTCCTTAATAGGCACAATTTTGTTAGCCAACCCAGCTCTCCTCCAACCTGACTTCTGGTTTGCAATCAGTTCAACTTATGGCTTATTTGCCCTATCACCAAATATCATCACTTACTGACATAATAGAATGAAGATTCAAATATTTTCCTTCATTTTTTTTTTCTTTTTAAGCTGAAAAGTAAACTATCTGCTTTTTATTATTCTAAGTTGTGAGTAAAAATTCTTTACACTCATTAACTTTTCCTTCTTGAATCACAAAATTATTTGACATATTTTATTCTTATCAAGTGCACTGTTTACAGTTTAGCTTGCAAGTATGAAAGACAGTAAGTACATAATAGAGGTAAATTAATCATTAGTTTTGATCACAATGCTAATGACCAAAAGAACTATTTTTAACTTGGTAAATTGATGTGTTTGAACACTTATAAAAGAAAAAGTGAGAATATATCTCATTCACTGTGTTGATATTAAGATAGTGTTGTGGTCCTGTTTAAGGGATTACAATTATAAGGTGAAAGAGTCCTGTGTTCATTGTGAGCGGTTAAACTACAAGTGTACTCCTCTCCTTGAAGGTAGAAATGTCTGGCATTATATAAACCAGATGAATCCATATTGTCCATGGATATAAGGGTGTTAACTACCCCAGAACAGATAGGAAAAATGTGCAATAATAAAGTTACATTATTTGATTTCATATCTGAAAGTAGTCTTTTTGGTTGGATTATCTGGTTGTTTGACTTCACTTTTTTCATTATACTTTTCATAAGGATTTCTCTTCAAATAATTGAAGAAATGTTGCATTTTCTTCAACTGTCAGTAAATTTTATGCACCTTACTTTTTAAGTTTTTTAGTTTCTGGAATATATATTTAATATTTACATCTAGCAACTAATTTATTTTTGTCTTGTATAAACTCATAACAAACCACCAAAAATATGCATATTACTGAGGTTGTTTATGACCCATAACCATTTCAACCCATTATGATCCATTACATTTGACTATAACATCTATTAAATAAATGTATAACATAAAAGCTTATAACCATAATAATTTGGCTAATATTGATTCATTTAGTAGATGTCTTCCCATTTCAAATATGGATCACCAAGATCTGGTGCAGAGAATATGGAGATGATTTTTATATTTAATATGATTGTTGATTAGTAGAGTTTCAAAATTTTCAGAAGTAAATTCTGAGCAATTATCACTTTTACAGATCTATATGAAACAATAGCTGCTAAGTATTTCTTAGCAGTTTAAAAGTATTATTTTTGTCTAAGAAAATAAAACATGATTAGACATGAATAGTTATCAATGAAACAAAGTGCATATTTGAAGTCACCAAGATATGTCAGCACTATTGAACCAGCGAGATAACAGTGAACAAAATCAAATATCTTATTAACCTATTTTTCATGTAATTTATTTTTACATAGTATCATTTTGTCTTGGGTATATATTTTGCAGAAAGCTGACACATTCTCTCAGCTTCATATCAAGAGCTTATTAAAAAAGGCTCAGAAGTTTTGCAGTCTATATAATGTTTGAATAATAATCGGATGCAGTTCCAGTCTACAGAGACGTCACTGCCAAGTCAGGCCTAACATAGTAGGGAACATGATCAAGAATTGTGTGTACATCATTTCATGCAGTTATAGCAAAGCATATAAAGATGAAACAAACTGTCACTGAAAAGTTAGGCTGGTAGAACATCAAAATGCCATAAGGAAAAGAGACAAATCAGGCATGACTGATCATATATGGAGGGAAAAGAGTAGTCCCCAGCCCCTGTTGAATGAAGTGAAAATACTAGACAAAGAATAATGGAGAGTTAGACATCTAAAAAAACAACATACATGCTAGACTATGAGAATCTCCTTTGTAAGCCTAGCATAGAAATAAATACACTATAGGAGCTGCTAATCAAGAAAAATGGTAGCAAATCTTCAGTAGCAGCATACATACATAAGCATGTTTATTTTGTTGAGTTAAGACCAAGTTTTACGAGGTCCAATTCTTTCTTGTTTCATAGCTCGGTCACTCATGGTAGTTTAAGTATACTGAGTGTTTTTATTAAAACCATCTCTAGGAAGGTTGTCATTTAAGACTTGAGACCGATGTTGGCCATTGTCTCCCATCAGTAACTCCTGTATTTTTTGTTATGTCTTGCTTTTCATCCTGTAGGGTGACATGCCACCCTCTTCACCAGCAGAAAAGCTAGTGGGAAGCTAGTTTAGATGCCAACCACCCATCCATGTGACAAATTATACCAAGTTACAGGTTACTATTAACAGACTTATGTCAAACCTTACCTTAAAAGCTACTGTAACATTGACAAACCTCAGCAGCATTCATCAGCAGAATGGTTAAGTTTAAGGCTCAACATTCTCTGCAGAAAATTCTCCCACAGGACAATAGCCTAGTTGATTAAAGTGTTGGTTCATGAATTTGGTGATATAGTAATTGTGAGTTCAATTTTTACTTGGACTCTGTGAAAAAGCAAGGTGAGTAATAACTGAGCAGTGCAAAAATAACTACTAGACACAATATCCCTAGACATGGGCAGTGGAATGAAAACAGTCTGCCCCATAAAGGATTCAGTTTAGAATTCCTTGTAGGTTATCTGGATCAACATACACCTGATGAAGGCTGGAATTCACTATGGCTAAAACATTATAACAACAGCAAAAATGAAGATGGTTGCCTACATGTAAATAGTTTAAATAATGATAACTACTCATTCCAGAAATTCAAACAAAAGTTTTTCTATTTTGATATATTTGTTTCAAGGTTGTATTTGTGAAAGATGAAGAGAGAAGTTAAACAAAAAAAGATTTGCCCTGGGTTCTTGGCATATTTCTGTCCAAATAATTGAGCTGACATGTGATTTTGAGATTTAATTGCAATAATCTGATCATGGTACTGCAATTCATCCACTGACCTCTGCTTTTGAGGATGCTTTTTGTGAAATTTTTAAATAAATCTTAAAGCATTGATGTTTTTACCATATTTTATTCTTAAAGTAAGTAATTACTAAAGTTTTAATGTAAAATTTTCATTTCATTGTATTTGTAAGTTCTTATATCAATGATTTTCTACTGGTTGCTGGCACTCTGCCAATTGTATAATATATTCTAGACCTCGAGATACTGAATGACCAGATAAGTATGAATGCCTTGAGTCTTTGTTAACCAAAGTTTTGGCAATTACAAGTTGTTTTTCTTTTGTTAAATTAGACATTATTTGTTTCTTTGAATGTAATTTTTGGCAATTACACCACCTGTCTACATTGTGACTCTCTGCAGTCCATATCAGCTCTTAGACCAGTGACATCTTGTTTTTGTAAAGAGATTTTTGTAAATCTCCTGTAAGTATACATCTTCTGTTTACTCATAAATGCAATAGTACCAAAATGTGTGTATATAGATGATGAACACTATAAATCATTGTTAATCAATTTTTAATTGATAACTCTATTTCTTTTTTATTTGTTTAAAATGAATTTGTATTTTATTTGGATATCTTGTTTTCCTGTTAAATTGTCTCACAACCAGTTATTTAATCAGAATCGTATTTGCATACTTTAAAATACTTAAAAAGAATAGAATAAATGCCTGGCTTTATTTTTTCGTTTCAAGATTATTGATGCTATCAGTGCCGGGAACTAAAATAAAGAATTAAACATGTTTTTAAAAAAAAAATTATTACTGCTATCATAGATCTTACATTAGCTAGATTTTTTTTTTTTTTTTTTGCTATTTACCATCTTACATTAATCTGTTTCAGTCAGATAATTCATTTTAAATCATTACAATAAAAGCTAAAAAATAGAATTAAAATATAAAAGGAAAGTATTTTCAAATAATGTGTACTAAATCTTACCATACAAAGCTCAGACTAAAATCTGATACTTTTATTCACTATCTGAAGTGTTAGTAGTTATTATTATTACGGTAATTTTTCTCAAGTCTCATATAACAAAATTGATCATTGGTGTAATTAGAATTTAAAAGGATAACTTTCAAAATTATTCTTAAATGAAAAGTACTTTTATAATGTGTCTTATTAATATTTACAAAATACAGCTTAGTTTGGTACAAGGTGATAAGTGTAATGCTCCCCGTTAAGATTGAACATACTGCACAGTATTAATAATCTGCTAAATTTGTAAGAGATTTTGTAATGCTTAAAGAAAGCTCTAGAGTTTTCAAATAAATATAAACTGCCATTTAAGACTATATAAATAAAATTGGCAGAGATTTTAAGTACTATTCTTCAACATTTTTTATTTAGCCACTTACAAATTGGTGACAAATCTTTACTATTTAATCATTCTCTTTTTGATTATATTGATAAAATTAACAATTTCTGTGATTTGCACTGATCGTTTTCTGACACTTTGTTTTTTGTATCTGAATTTTTCAGTGTCAGATTTTAATGAGTACCATGATTTAAATGGTATTACTGCCCCTGCAGTCTTAGATTTTTCCTCTAATCTTTGATCTTTTGAGGCTAACGGTTGTGTTTCATGTCTTTTATTTTTAATGTATCAGTTAAGCCCACACACATGCACCAGATATCTCCATATGAAGTTGGTAATCATAAACAGACAAGAAAAATCTAAGTTATTCTATCTAAGTATTTACAATTAATCACTGCATATTTGTTAGAGAAAAAGGGAAAATAACTTTTAATTCATGCTGACCTTTTGAGAATTTTTATAAGTCATGACATTTGCCGGAAGGCCATGATTATCTGATTTTACAGGATTATTATCACTAACCTCTACCGTGTTGTTGCAACCTTGATCATATGTAATTTGGTGCCTTCCTCTCTTCTTTTAAACCATCTTATTGCTCTGTCAGATTTATGAAAAATTTGCCAGCTTCATGGAAATGGGAGTAACAGTTTGATATGTTTTTGTCTAGTTTACAGACTTACAATAACACTTTTGTTTGTAGGTCACAAAAGTTGTTACTGTCAGGATTAATTTTCTCAGTGACAAAGTGAGTTATACAGGATACTAAATATTGATTCAGCATGTTCTAAATATTTAATCTACTTTTGCATAAGAAAAACTGTTTTTATAATTTTAATAGGTTTATTGTAAAATTTAACTCTTTCTGCTAACATTAATTATGAGTTTTGTACTCATAAAAACACTTTTATAATATTCTTTTATGTGCCATGTCCCTTCAGGTCAATAGTAATTATGGCTTCCTACAATTTTCAGCCCTTTATAGCTCTGAATAAATTTTGTCTGCTATCCATTTACACAAGCTTGCTAGGTAGGTTATGTATTGTTTTTCTCTGTCCCTCTTACCTTCAATATGTTCTGTGAGTGTCAAATTTACTAAGTTCTCTTTCCCATTGTATACCTAGAAATTTAAGCTCTTAAGTATAAGTGTCCTTTTGTTTTTATTTTCACTAAAACTTTGTCTTTAACCATTTTTTTCAGTCCATGATATTCTTGGTATCCTTCTGTATAAGTACATGTCTTTTGCTTCATGTCCCTTCTTCATCTGTGCAGAGATTGTGCAGCATTCACTGTCATATAGGCAGATTAATATTACATAACAGTTCTGTACTCTTTTTTTTCTTTTTTTTCTTTTTTTGTTTCTAATAAAATTTTCCTGTTTCTTAATATTTTGCTCAACTTTTAGAAGGTATCTTTTGCTATCTCAATGCACCATCATTTTCAGTGTTACACTTTTTATCCTCTGTTAAAACAGTTTCTTGATATTTAAATTGTTGTACTGGTGTGATTTTGATAGTTCTAATTTATAATTTGCATGTTAGGCTGTTCCTTTTGCTGACAACCATGTATTCTGTCTTGTAATTGATTTCAACACTGTCATCTGCATATCTTAAGTTTGTGGACATCAATAATGAATCTTGGTAAAAGTTCTAGTTCTCTCAGAATTATCTCTCTGTAAATGTTGAATAAGTCTTTGTCTTACACCCTTTCTGTTTTTGTACATGTATTGAATTCAATTTCTATAAATGTGGAGATAGTTTTCTCCCTGTATAGGTTCTGGATTATTCAGATATCCTTCCTAAATATGTCACGGTTATTTAGCAGTTCCAGTAGTTCTTTGTGATGTACTTTATCAAACTCTTCTGCATAATCTATAAAATATAGGTATACATCCTTTTTCATTTGCATTTTTCTGATATCATTTTGAGTGTAAATATTGCATTCCTTCTAGTGTCTTTAATGAATTGGTACTGTTCTTTTCCTATTTCCAGCCTAATTCTGTTGCACATTCTTTTCATCAAAATTCAGATACTTTTTTGTTATATGGGTCATTAAGCTGATTTTCAATGAAATTTATTTTCATTTGCATCTGGCTTCTTTGGCAGTGCTTGTACTTTTTAATAAAGGAGTTATTCATATTTCTGTATTTGTAATCTGAAGCACATTTAATAGGGTTTTTTTTTTTAAGCTATACTTATTTACATTTTACAAACATTTGAATGAATTGCCAGGATACTGGGCATATAATACTTTAAATTGCTTTTGATATGTACTTTCCTCTTTGTTGTTTACAAAAAAGAAATTGTATAAGTTATATATATTTACTGTCATTAAACACAGCTAATTACTGCAAGTAAATAATCTTTCTATCTTGATGGAAAAAGTAGTTTACACCCTCAGTTTACTGTGTTTATGTAGGTAAATAATTAAGTCTAGCTTAGTGATAAAAACCATTTATTTTTTGATAAAAAATTATAATTTTGTTCTTTGTCAATGCATTTAACAGTTTTTCATTCATCATAAAGGTTGAACATTATACAATGAAAATGTCAGATCAAAATTTAGTTAATAACCAGTAATCTGAAGATTATCATTTCCACCTCTTATCACTGGAAAAGAAATTGCATTTCTGTTTCATTCTTTTTACTTTGAGAATGCTATTCAGTCTGATACATGATGCTTTGTTTTGTTTCTCACAGTATATTTATCTTTCTCTGTAATCTACATTTGCATCATTGTATATTTTCATTTCTCTGTAATATGAATCTACCCTTGTATTTTTTTTATCATCATTAAGTAATCCTCTTGATGTTGATCAATACTAATGCAATATGTTTTTTTTGTTCTTGGGATTAGTCACTTTTGTATGGTGAATCATCTGCTCAATTTTATCCCACCATTTTTTAAAATTCTTCAGTTTAATGATTTGTATTAGATATTTATGATAAAAAATGAATATTTCTTTATTAATTTTTATGATAAAAAAGTAATATTGATTTTGAAAATTATTTAGTAATTGACTTTCTAGTAATGTGTAGACTGCTTATTTGTGTCTAGGCTGTTTGAATATCATTCACTAATATTGATTTCTTAATGCACAGGTATACATAAAATATATAATTCACAATTGCAAACTGCATCCAGCAGCAAGGCCTCTGATTGGGAGGTTGTGAGGAGCAGGGAACCACCTCTAAAATTGCTGTTTTCAGGTCCACCCTGACCTGGAGTAGTAGCACCTGTTAGAGTCCCAGCTATGGGCAAATAGTAAACCCCAAACTGGGATCAAAACACTATGAAAGTATAAAAATAGACTTTTATAGAAATGTATACATTTTTGAAAGAAAAAATTATAACCAGCGATAAATGCAAAACTAGAAGACATCTTTAGTTTTCTATGATAAAAAAAATCATCAAGATCTGACTAAATCAGCCTTCTTACTCTAACCGAACATTTAAAAACATGCCTTAAAACCCCACCTTTATTGCATTAAATAACCCGCAGAGGTTGATATGCTGTTCAACAAAACTCATACAATTGCAAAGATAAAATTGATAGACTTTTTAGAAAGTACAATTATTTTATAAGAAGCATGTACTTAGTGAACTATAATGAAAGAAATCTGTTCCCTTTTTTCTTTAAGAAAATGACATAACTTATATAAGCTATTCACTATATAAAAGAATTATGTAGTTTCAGTACCTGCATTGTATTGACTTTTTTATACATCTTTCTTCTTTTCACAGAGTGCATTGAAATGATTAGTTTTGTTTCGATCTACAATAAAATATTTTCATTATTCTATAATTATGTAGATTAGTCTTCTCAGATGTGTTCTTTTTATGTAATTCTTTGTGATTTTGACTAATTTTCAAAGAAAAAATGCATTCATTTTTATTTTGTCTTGCTTTTAAGAGAGAGAGAGAGAGAGTGTGTGTGTGTGTGTGTGTGTGTGTGATACCTGTCTATTTATTTGTATTTTTCCATTTTCAAATAAATTGTTCTACATCAAGATCAAAGTTGGATAAACTGTCCAAAGTTTATCTTTCTATTTTGTTTGAGTACTTTCAACCATCTTAGTTATTATCAGAAATTAAATGTTATCAGTGTTGTGAACAAGTCTGTTACCTACATCTTTGGAATTTTTTAACATTAGATTTTAAATTTAAATATACACATATAAGTAAGATCAAGTGTAGAATGGTTTCACAGAGCTTATCAACAGAAAAAGGATTATATGAAATATTTTATACATATGATTTTCTTATATGCATTATAAGATGCCATGTCCTGTGATTTTTTTTTTTTAATCATATCACCCCGAGCAAGGCGGTAACGCCACTGATGTGCAGGGGGCTATGTAAGAGTGAAAAGATTGGAAAAGAGAAAGCCGGAAACCACATCCTAGACAAGGAACAAGGGATGAGCCTCTTCACCTGTTCAATAGATGTGGGTGAAGTATGAACCAGGCGATAGTTTAGTCTATCTACTCCAATTGGAAAAAATAAAAAAGAAGAGTGAAAAAATTGGAAGAGAGAAAGCCGGAAACCACATCCTAAACAGGGAACAAGGGATGAGCCTCTTCACCTGTTCAAGAGACGTGGGTGGAGTATGAACTGGGCGATAGTTTAGTCTATCTACTCCAATTGAAAAAAATTGAAATTTTATTCAATGTGGATTATTTCTTTTGTATAATATCTATTTTACAATGTGTAGTTTTTAGTATTTTTGTCTTATCTATTAAAATTTCTTATATTAATAAGTTGTATTTTGATTGAGAGGTAATGATTAATATGTGCATGAATTGCTGTAAGATTTGATGAGTGGCAAGTTAACCTACAAGAAAGTGTGGTGTATCTGCAACCAATTTAAAAATTTCTTGTTATTTATAATTATTGAACTCTAAATTTAGTAAACAAAGTTTTTCATCTGAAAAGTTTGTTTTTTTTAATTTTTGTTAAAAAGTGTATAGTTAGCTATGCTATTAAACATATATACACATTCATTTATTTAAACTGTTAAAAATATATTTAATTAATTTTGCTGTGTATTGGTTATGCTTATCCAATCAGTAATATATAAATTGCCATCTATATACAATTATTTCCTTAGATCAATGGTGAAAAAAGGCTTTGAACAAGTAAAACCCAAGCTTCATGAACATTGTAAACTGGTGCTACAACATTACAAAGAAAGAACTGTACCAAATAGCAGAAACCACATCACTTGAGGACTACCACAATTAGCAACATTAACTAAAATGGATAGCACATGTAACTTGAAGAGAAAATAACATGACCAGGATGTTAACATTCCGCACCACTTGAAGTTAAAGATTAAAAAGAAACCCCCCATTAATACTGGGAAGAGCAATAACAGATAGGGAACTTGAGAAATGCTTTTTCCTATAAAACTGTTAAAGATTTCATAAATTTCAACCAAAACTTGTACTGGCCACTTGGTCAATGAATGCCAAAAGTTTCCTTGTATGAAAACATATAATATTAGCATTACCATTGCTATATTTGCTGTATAAGAAACCTAAGATTTACATTTTTTAAATTAATCTTATTTACATTTGGGAAAATGTTCTCATCTTTTCTGTTATCATGTTTCAGCTGTTGTGCGCTCAAACTTTCTTCAGATGTCTGTTGATCCAAGTAACCTTCAAGAATTTTGAAGTGAAACTTTATTTAATTTTTGAAAGTACATTGTGCTAATCCTGTTTGTTCAGGAAAGTCTTGCTCCATTTCATACCATTCAATTATTTTTTCCCTGTTTCCAGAGAGTCAGAGTTTTTATTATCAAGCCAAGGGATTGAACTCACTACTACTAAATTCACAAACCAATACTTTAATCCACTAGTCTATTTTCCTATGGTACCATCCTGAACTTCGAACTTGGAGCCTTAAATCTAATATTCTTCTTTCTTGCTTGTCACACTTGATTGTATTCACCATGACTTCTTTTTCTTATTGCTTTATTATTATTTCTATTCCTTTATTTATTAATGGTTCTCATATTTATTTATTATATCTGTGCCTGGTTTAGTAATGTTCTTATTTCTTGCTTACTGCTGCTATACTTGATCTCTTTCACTTCTTTTTTTACTGCTGCTGCCACTGCTGAAATTACACTGTCAAACTTGGTTCTTTCTGCCATAACTTCTTTTTCTTTATTAATGATGCTTATGGTAATAGGCTTACTGAGAAGGCCATCATAGCCTAGTGTCTTACTTTCTGACTTTCCAGTGTTCTTCTCTGTCAAGCATTTTTATTTCATTTCCACAGTGGTTAGTGACCTCTCATTTCCCCCATACATGATTAGATATAGCTGATTTCATTGTCTCACTTCTAATTACAACATTTCAATGTTTCTCCAGCCTTACTTTTAGAACCCAACTGGTTTCATTTCTGTATTCTTTAGCACAGCTGCAAAAGATAGAATACACACAGTTCTTGGTTTGTTTCTCCTGTGTTAGGCTTAATTCATCTGAAATTTCTGTCAAGTTGAACTACTTCTGAATACTTTTCTGATGTTGCATGAACCACGGGTCTTCTGAATTTTTTCTAATACATCCTTGATATAAGGAAACAGGCTGTGGCAGTTTTCTGATCCTTCTTCACCCTTTCATTTTTGCTTGTAGAAGGTGATATTTTCAATATAATTTGTTATTCTGAAGGGTATGTTTTGATGCTTATCATCTCCTGTTAGTATATATTCCTCTTATGATTTTAATTTTTTTTTTTTTTTTTTTTTTTTTTTTTTTTTTACATGGTGTTGTAGGTATTGGATGATTCTTTTCTTTATGGTGACAATTGAAACTAAGGTATTTTCTGCTGAAGGTTGGCTTCTGATCTACAGATATCATGTACCCATTCTGTGTGCAAGTTATTAGTACATCCAAGAAGGCCAGCTAATTTTTTATTTCTTCAATTGTTAACTGGATCAAACCTGAACTCACATGGTCCTTCAGAGTTTGTATACCTTCTTGGTGAGACCTGAGGATGAAGGTATCATCAACATATCTCAGTCATAGAATTAGTTGGCTTTTATGGTAGTGGTGTCATTCCTAAAGCCATTTCTTCATATTCTATAGATATGCCACCATGATGATAATGCCAAATCCATAACCAACTTTTCTTCTGCTGGTATATGTCCAAATGGAAGAAAATTGTGCACAAAATGTCAACCTTTTCATAGTTTATCTATCAGGATGTCAGTGTGTTTCTCAAAAGATATGTCTGATTCCATTCTATATTTTGAATGAATGATAATAGAATATAAAGTTGTTATGAATAGAATCGAGGAATTTTTTGTTAGTTATTTGAAACAAAAGCAAAGGATAGAAATTTAGTAGCTTAAAGCAAGGCAAAAACACAAATGTTAGATGTGTCCAAACTGAAAAAAAATTTTTTCTATGTTATTTTTTTTATCTTATAGTAAATCTAAAATTTCATGGTTTTTGTGGAGCACACTATATAAGGAATTTACTCAGTGCAGGGCATGCTGAAACTCTATTGTTAACTATTGAATAATCTCAGTAGGATACGAATCTGTAAATCTTGGAGAAACTATTCATATGTGGCAGCTTAATGCATTATTGCATCAGTTATCTGTACTTATTCAGAACAATTTTGTAGAGTAGCTAATCTCAAAATATACATTTATCTATCATCAATATGTGATTATATTTTTTTATTTGCATTATATATAAGGATTATTTCATGATGGTAACTGAGATTAACAGTTTCCATTATACAGAAAAATTTGGCATTAACTGAGCAAACAGGATTACTTTTACTTGAAATTTACAAAATGTTTCTATTAAAACAGTTTTTCAGAAAAATAGGTTTCTCAAGTTCTAGCTTTTGCTTTTTCTAGTATTGATGAGTCTTTCTTTATAAACTTTGGTTTAAAGTAGTGTAGAAACTCAGCATCTTGATAATGTACTTCTCTTCAAAAGTTAAGGCACTAACCATTTTAGTTCCTGCTACTGTTCTTCAATTGATGTAGTTTCTGTTATTTGGTAAAGTTCTTTGTGGGGCAATGGATATTGGCTTTGAATGAGAAATCAGAGAGCTGAGTTAGAATTCCAGTCGAATTGTTGCATTCATTTATGGAAAAGGTATTAAATCCATCTCTTCTCCTGCCATCTATAGGTTGAATAGCAGGACAGATTGGGTTCTTTGGCCTTGATTAGCAACCAGTCTACTGCAGGAAAATTTTCTGCCTAGTCAGTCATGGATTGAAAGAGGCATGATCACCCAAGCGTGTATCAAATATTTTAATTTAACTAAGTGTCATGCCATAAGTTTTGATGAAAGATGGTCTTTTCTAACACCTACAGGAGGCTTAAAGTTATATGTTGAAACACCAGTTCTCATCCAATCTACTACTTTTATGTACTCTGTCCTTTTAGGACATAGGCAATCATAGCCCTCCTTATTTTCCTGTCCCTTGTAGCTCTTAATACCATTTGTCTTATTTCTCCCACATCTTGCTCTCCTGTCCCTTTGCTTGAGCTCATCACCAAAGTTAAATAACATTGAACCTGATCAGTACCTAGATGGATGACCACTCCAGAATACCAGGTGTTGTAAGCTTGGATGTGTAGGTGATGTAAGGATAATGGCTCAGAATAAGAAATTAGTTCAAATTCTAGTCAGGTTCAATATATATTAAATACCCTTGGGAAAGCTACGAATCCACCTCTTTCTACTCCCAGCTACTGATTAAATAATAAGACTTGTACCAGAAAATTTTTATCATCTCCAAAAATTTCTTACAATTCAAAAATATGTTTCAGCATTAAATAATTAAAAAAAACAAAACAATAACTTTGAATAACATTAAAAAAAAAAAACAATCAAGGCCATAAAAAACAATCAAGGCCTACAGGATTCATTTACTTGAAATCACTTAATCATTGATCTGAGAAAATATTATATGGCTCATAATATAAACATTTCTGAATGAGTTGGATGCTGTGTAAAAGATGCTCCATTTGAAAAGGTTATGAATCCACTTGTTTGCCTTCCAGCTTTTTTAAATTGTAAAAGTCTTTTCTTGTTTTAAATAACCTGTTAAAGGTTGATAAGCTATAGAAAATGGATCAATCAAATTAATACAATACAAGCTATTTACAAGCTTCTGGAAGAATGTTGAATATACCATTTGATATTAAATTTATCCTTAAGTTCAGTGTAGTAAACTGGTCAGGAGTTGATTGAGGGCTCATCTGCATCCTGTAAGGGATAAAGAAGATTGCACAAGTTATTTTGTTGTGTTTAACTTTCATTTTCTGTTTGTCAGTAGTTATAGGAGGAGAAAAAGATCTGATATTTAACAAATAAAGTATGCCTTGTAAACCACTTTGTCAATGGACAGGTGAGTCTACTGTTCTCTTCTGTTGCACTATGTAGTTGGTAAAAAAACACTGTCGTATATGGCGGTGTGACACCCGACCGAACAAATGGCAACCACTGCAGTTGCCACTCCACTGCCAAACAACTCAGGCATCCTCTTTTCATAGTCTTTTATTATGGTGCTCCAAGGTGCGCCAAGTGAAAGCACACACACACAGTTCGAGGACTCTTCCACACATGCTCGTCACACGCCTAACTGATCTTGAAGTCACACAAGTGGCAATGTGAGGCAGGCTGCTTCTGCCTGGTGCTTGGTCTCAATGGTATGGTCTCACGCGCTTCCTCAGTGGTGCTCTCTTTGGATGTGTCACTGAGCTCATCCCGCCTAGGTTCATCAGGTGCACCACTCTGGGGAGTGCTCTTCCTGTGATTTTACATATACCAACAGGGCTTCATCATCTGAGGAAGTAACGTGGTCACTAACAGAATAATCCTTCTTGCATGCTGGACACATATCTTTGCAAACTTGGCAAATTTCTCTCTGCAAAATGCTGCACCATTATCTGTAAGCAGCTCAATCAGTAGCCCCCTTTCACAAAACACTACTTCCAACTGCTTGATGATGCTAGCAGCCTTGATGGTAGAAGGGCTTTCAAAAGGAAAAATGACTGGGGTCGCAGTCAATCAGCGTCAGATATAGTTGATTTCCGAAATGGGTTACATCCATTGCAATCCTGTTCCAATTTTCCACAACATCAAGTCTGCCCGGTTTCCAACGCATTGGGGCTGGGTCTGTTGACTGGCATTTTTTTTTCATCCCCTAACCACCGCTCAAATCTCAGCTTTAGTTACTCTTGGGTCAATCAACTTCACAAAGTATAGTGTTCTCTTCATACCAGGGTGTCTGCTAGATCGATGAACGGCCCGTACTTGAGCAACCTCTCATTCTTCAGCCACAGCGCACATAGGTTCTCTGGTTTCCGTCATTGTATGCCTTTCATTCAGTCATTGCTGTGGTACCCTAGTAAGTTGGTCTGCTTGATTATCATAAGACTTGACAAGCTTTACATCAATTTCCAGTTTGTATTCTAAGGCCAACTCTCAGAGTGTGGCAAACCGACATCTGATTAACATTTTTGAGGCTACCTTGATGCGCACTCTTGTCTGTCTGGATAGGGTATCAGCTACCCAGCGATACACACACGCAGAGTCCATCGGTAAATGAATAGTTTTAGCCTTCTGTTGCAATGCAAGGTTGACACCTCGCAGCACAGCATCGAGCTCAAGTTGATGTGATTGTCTTCATTGGAGCCAGCTTGTATCTTCTGCCACAGCACCATTGCTCTCCATAACCACACCGATGGCTAAGGAACTTGCCTCTACCCACACTGTTACATTTTGTCCACGGATACACCAGCCGCCATTAACTGGATCGTCCTGGGCTATTCTCATAAAAATATCTTTGATCATCCAGGCTAGAAGAGGATCCTGTACTTCATCATCCCATCCAGTGGTTACAGTGTTTGCCCTCCACTTCACAAATGCCATGGCAACACATCACAAGTCAACTTCCCACCCAGTGAGAAGACAATTCGGCAGGTATGTTTATTGAGGACTACCAGAAGTTCACATCCACAACGTCATCACAGTTTTTCTTGCTCCTCCCAGACATGCAATGCCAACACACGTGTGGCAATTCTCACTCATTCTGAGGCCTTACTTGATAAACCAAACTGCACCAAATGTTCCTTGATGTGGACTACAGAACACATGCTTTCATTCACAAAATTGTCATCAATATAAGAGGAGGTGGCTGCATTGGCAATCTTGTCCAGGCTCAGATTGGTATTAATAATGGCCTGCATGATTAAAGTGGCGACATTGAGCCCAAATCCTAAGTGGGTGAGACAATACCTTTGTCTCTTGATCTCTATCATTTGGAATGGCCAAAGGAACTTGTCAACATGTACCTGCAGATAGGCCTAGCATAGGTCCAACACTGCAGCATTCGATCCTTGTTGTTGCCATTCCCTTAATTTTTGCGAGCAAACGTCTGTGTTGGCTGCATATGCATCAACGTACTCATTGAGTTCCCAACAGTCCATAATGAGCTGAACCTTCTGTTTGTTTTCCTGCAGAATGGCCATGAGGGGGATTAGACCCTTTGGGGGTCCGAGCTCCTCCTCCAGGTAAGGAAGCAGCCAGCCGTTATCTATCCACATCTGTAGTTCCTGATCATGCTCCTCTCACATTTGTGCAGGGGCTGGATATTCTGCCAGTCTATTTCTTAATGTACCTGGAGGTTGGTCACCAGCCCATTTCCAAGATACGTTCCACCTCTGAGTGGTCTCATCGTACTCTGTTTTGAAGTCGGGCTCGGTAATAGTGATGCAACAGTCCGCTCGTCACACTGCAGAAACTTTACCTCTCCGGTGCCAGTTACAGACATTCCTCCCAACTATTTGATGGCGTCTAGTCAGAGCAACAAGTCAAATCCAAGCAGGTTTCCATAGCGATGGAAGGCTTTGCATTAATGCTAACTTGTACCACCCTGATTCTACAGCACTTAAGTGCTCCACTGTCTACTGTAAGCACATGTGTTGATTTCCTCATCCATGCTCAACAGCATGTCCTGCAGACTAGTGACTGTGTGCATCATGTATCCACCAAAGCTGTACATGGTATTCCATCAATGTGAAAGGTCACTACAAGCAGTGTGCCATTTACAAGAGTTTTTAGGAGGAGATTGGCACTGAATTCTCACCTCCTTGCTTGTTTCCCAGACAACACTGAGCAATGTGCCCTCACTGCCGGCATCAATAGTATATGTTGGTTTGTCAGGGCTTGGTACCAGCATCTCTGGATGTTTCACGTCCCAGGAGACAATCGCTCATCTTATGATTGAGTCCCTCGCATTTATGGCACCTCATGTATGCATCTGTTTCCTTCGACTGTGCAGCTACTGCAGCCTGCTATGTAGAGCCAGTGTGATTCTTCAGGATAGTGTGTGCTCTTGCCAGCATGTGACAAATCCAGGTCTTCCATCTGGGAGGATGCTTGTAAGAGCTCCTCCACATGCTCAGGCAATTTAACAATGAATGCACATTGCAAGCACTGTTCTGACACTCCGCCAAACAGAATTATGAGTCTACGCAGTTCTGCAGAAAAGATATCGACTGTTTCTCCTGGCCAAAGGTGGCATGCTGCAAACTGCTTCCACACTGAGAAGAGTTCTAAGACAAAAGCCATGTACAATGTTTTCTTCACACAACTGAAGTCTGCATGCTTCTCCTCACTCAATTGCTGGGACACAACTTATACACAGCCTGATAAATGCATTGGGATGATACACTTAATTTGCTTTACTCCGCTCAACTGCTATATTAGTTCCGCATTCTCCGACCATTCTACTACTGACTGTTCATAGTCGCTTCCATCGAACAGGGGTATCAGCTTAGGGTCGAAGGCCATAATGCCGAACTAGATTGTATTTGAATAAAAAGAAAAAAAAAACCCTGTCACATACGGTGACACAACCTCTGACCAAACAGGCACCTTCTTGATGAACACGAAGGAACAAATGAGCAACTGGTGGTTACCCCTCCACTGACAAACTACTTGGGCGTCTTCTTTTCATAGTCCTCGGTTGAAATTATTATGGTGCTCAAAGGTGTGCCTGGCGAAAGCATGCACACACAGTTCGAGGACGCTTCCACACATACTCGTCACACTATTTGGTTGAATGCCTAATCAAGGCATGGTATATACATTTGTGACAGGACTATCAGCCCACATCAACCTGCTGCTTGTCACCCAGGATCCATGTAATGGCAACTTTTAACTAGAATATGATCCATGAGGGACAGAATAATGTCTGAGAAACCAGTTGTGATAGCTAACCATCTGGTTAAAACTAACATTAATGTGCTTTCCACTACTAATTGCTGTAAGAACATCAGCTGTTACAGCTGCTGCTTAACCAAATTGCCAAACTGCATCAATGAAGGAATGTACAAAGGCATGCCTAGAA
Source organism: Ascarosepion bandense (assembly GCA_037127315.1). Lineage (NCBI taxonomy): Eukaryota > Metazoa > Mollusca > Cephalopoda > Sepiida > Sepiidae > Ascarosepion > Ascarosepion bandense. Next base: position 253,139 of record JBBBDQ010000566.1, on the reverse strand, counting down.
GTACAATATTTCTGTTACCATCAATTAGGCCACATTGCTTTAAAATGGGATAATTAGAGATGGAAGTGATTTGAAAAAAGGTTAAGAATTCACCTATAAAAGAATTAATGTCAAACATCTACACATAAATTAGTAATTATTATAAATTTATATTAGTTAAAAATAGTCAGTGATGTTTGTATGACATTGCATTTTTTTAAATTTACATTTTTCAATTCATGCATGAAGGTGGCATTGATTATATATCATTTTAAATTAAACATTTTACTTTTGCATAGTGATATATAATTTTGGCCATTCTCTCCCAGGTGAAATCAAAAGCAAAATTGAAGGGAAATAAAATCTAAATGGAATGGCAGTGGGGACTGTAAATTTCAGTGCAAGTTCCATAATATATTTGATGCTTGGCCTGAATTTAAGAAAGTCAAGTTACAAATTTTTCAGTACCTTCTCATGCATACTAACTATGCAGTGTTTTATAAGCTGTTTATATAATTAAGCTCTAAATTGAGATATTATTGATATACTCTAAATCATAATTACTAACATATTATATTAAAATATTTTGACATAGTCTCAATAAAGTACCACCAAAAATTCACGATAAAAGAGCATACCATGATAATAATGCCCCAAACTAGATAAAAACAGTTTTGTTGTTAAAATGTTTAAGAGGAGAGATCAAAGTATTTTTTAATTATTTTAAGTTTTTTGAATCCTTTCTAGCACATTCAAAATTTTTATTGAAAATCTCATTTTTCTTGTCCCACTCAGTGGGCCAATAATTAGTATGAGAAATTTAGTATCTTTTTTGATGGTAACAAAAAACACATTTAGAAATTCTTGCAAAAATCAATTAATTCTTTTATTTTAATTAAATTTTCATATATATATATTCCATTTGTAAATGAGTTATTACGCGACCTAGGTTTCTACTATGAGTGGTGTCTTCAAGCGATTTTCAATAACTGATTTTACTGTTTACTGTTTCTTTTTTTATGAACGCTCATGTAATGGTGTTTCTTTTTTTTAACATTCATGTAGCAGGGAATTTTTGAACACGCAATTTTTTAAATTACAGGAAATTATAACATTTTCATCCATGGCTGTATGAGCTTAAAAGGTGTGTATATATATATATATATATATATATATATATATATATATAAACAGATTTTTGGGGGTACAAAACTTGAGTATTGCATTAAGAGTTATAATTTTTATGTTAGAGGACATAATGAGAATAAAATTTTAAAAAAAAGAAAACAACCAGTTTTACTTCGGCTTATCAAAGATTTTTTAATTGGGAGAACTTGATGTAAAATGTAAGAGTTGTGAAAAATAAAATGGTCCATGATGAGAAAGGGGGAATAAACTGCTAGAGACTGATCACAGCAAGACCCACTAAGCACTCTTGCCTAAGGTGAAATGATTTTATATATTAGTGCTGTTTTTATTTTCTATAGTGATCATAGAATGTGATAGGCTTGGTAAGCAAAAGTAGGACATCCTGCTCAGTATATCCTGTTCACACTTAGATTGTTTTTAAAGCATTCTAAAAACTGTATGAATTATATTTCTCAACTATTTGTAATTATATTTTTTCTGTTTTGACGAGATTATAAATCCAGGAAGAATATTTTAATGGTCTTATTTATACATTAATAAGATGATTCAGTATGTTGATACAGATGTCTTGCTGAATACTTACCTTCTAACATTTGTATAATTATATTTGACATTATATTACTTTAAAATTCCTAAACACTTCCATCAATCATATTATGTCAAGTTTTTCCTTTATTTATATTTTTTTTAAATCTCATCTCTTCTGCCTAAATCTAATCTAATTTGCAAGTTATCTACTTTTTTCTTGGAAGTTTTTTTTTTTTAATTCAAGAACTGTTTACATTATAAAAGCAGGTCAAAATAGTAGGTATCCCAAACTGCTCTAGTTTATGTGCAAACATGTGTTAAGTAACAAAATTTCCTTTATTTCAACTGTCACAGATTTCATTTATTTTCAAGGCTATATTGATAAAATTGTTAAATAGACAAAATTTTATGTTTTATCTTTATAATAGGTATCCCAAACTAAAATTTTATTAATATATATAAAACTGATATATCCCGAAAAGGAATACAGTATAAAATGATCAGTTGAAGAATGGAACTCCACACCAGGAATAAGAAATACAGATTTATTGTACTAAGGTACAATTAACAATAATACACATATAGGCAAGCCACGGGTTGGAGCGGAATCGACTATTGAATAGTGAATGCCTTCACCTAAGACTTTTCCCATTGTCGTACCGCTCATTACCGTCCTTTATAAAGTAGAGCATTCTATTCTTGGAGATGGCAGGATGTTCCCCTATAACACCTTCCCCTGAGCTAAATTCTACTTTGAATTTTGCTCTTAATATTTTTTTTCTCTTAGGATCTGGACATGGCCGTTTAGTCCTTTTCCTTTTTCTGTTACTTCTTCTCCTGTCTGTCCCTGTGTCTTTACTTTTAGGATAATCTGTAATTCTTTGTGTAGGTGTTACCTCCATAGGTACTCCATTGTTAGTGGGTAGCTTGATCTGGAATGTGTCATATATTACCTCCATTGGTATCTCTTGGTCATTTGCAACGGTTTCGATGTATCGGTGTCTCAATTGGTTTATGTGTCTTTTACAAACTTCTCTCCTTTAATTATATAAATAACTCTCCCGATTCTTCTAATTACCAAACCATCTTCCCAAAAGCACTTTCCAGTCCAATAGTCCTTAACAAATACCTTGTCTCCTTCTTTGAAAGATTTAATATCAGAGTTTAGTTTTATAAGACTCTTCTTTTTCTTTGGTAACAACCTATCAAATATTGATCGAATCTTTCTCATGTACATGACCTCAGGCAACAAATTTCCATTAATGTTCTGATTTGGCATAATTCTATAAACCATCTGAAATGTTTGGATATTCTTGTCTTCGGTGTTGATCCCATTAGCTTTTCTGATAGCTCTTTTAAACGTATTGACAAACCTTTCTGCCTGACCATTCCATCTCGGATTATACGTAGGCATGGTTATGTGTTCGATTGCTAACGAATCACAATAACGTTTAAATTCAGCTACCGTAAACATAGTTCCGTTGTCACTCCCAGACGGCTAAATACTTCTCTTAACACCTTTATTGTATTTGCCACTGTCGGGTATTTAAATCTGAAAACCTCAGGCCATTTAGAATAACTATCAACAATAATTAGGTAAAAGTCTCCCTTTAATGGTCCTGCATAGTCAACATGTATCCCTGACCACGGCACATCTGTTTTTGGCTATGGCTGAGTTTTTATAGGTGGTGATTTCGCTGCTAACTGACAGCCTTTACAATGCTTCACCAAATCTTCAATGCCCTGGTCCATCCTAGGCCAGTAGATAGAACTCCTCATTAATGATTAAATTCTGGATATACCCAGATGACCCAAATGAAATTCTTTTAATATCCTTTTACGTAGAACATGTGGAATTATCACTCTTTGAGCATACAGTAGTGTTTCATTGCAAATTGAAAATGGTGATACTTTATATCCTTTGTTTTTCTGATTCCCTTTCACCTGTTTAATCATCTTTGAAATTTAATCATCTTTTTTTTGCCATTTTGTTAATTTCCTCCAGCGTTACTGGTAATTCACTAACAGTGTTCACCAGTACATCTGCAAGTTATTTCTCTTCTTTTAACGCTACTATCACTGTTTCCTCTAACAACTCAGGGTTTTTCGAGATTTGTCTCGAAAGACAATCTGCGTGGGCAATTTCCTTAGACAGAATAAATTGCATTTGAAAATTGTAATTTAATAATAAAATTACACTCCATCTTTGCAACCTGTTTGTGGAATAAGTAGATACTCCTTTTTTTCGACCCAAAAATCGACAATAAGGGTTTATGGTCGGTTTGTAGCATGAATGATCTTCCATAAATGAATCTGTGAAATTTCTTCACAGCATAAATTATAGCTAGCACTTCCTTCTCTATCTGACTATAATTTCTTTCCACTGGAAGCAATGCTCTCAAGGCATGAGCGATAGGTTTTGTTACGCCATCCTCGAATTTGTGTAAAAGAACAGCTCCTATGCTATATTCACTTGCACTTGATGCTACAATTCTTTATTTGGATCAAAATGCACTAAAGCTAAATCCGCCAATAAGCACTTTTTAATTTTTTTAAATGTTTCTTCACATTCCCTTGTCCAACACCATTTTTTATTTTTTTCTAATAATTTGTTTAATGGTGCTCTTAAATCATGCTTATTAGGAATATATAAATTGTAGTAATTTGCAAGGCCCAGAAATGACTGTAACTTAGTCACATTATCCAGAGTAGGCATATTTTTTATCACTTCCATTCTGTTTGGGTTATGTTTTCTTCCCTTATGATCAATTATTTGACCCAAATTTTCGATCTTATCCATACAGAATTTGTACTTTTCAAGTCTTACCTTGAATCCATACGTCCTAATTCTTTTGAAAACTTCACAGACATGAATTTTATGTACTTCCACATTTTCACTTTTTATTAATGTCGTCCAAGTATGCAATTGCAGAATCTAGGCCCGACAACATTGTATCCGTAATTTGTTGAAAAACGCTCGGTGCTACCTTCAAACCGAATAGTAAACGTTTCAGCCTGTACAATCCTCTATGAGTGTTGATGGTTAAATATTTAGAACATTCCTCCTCGACCTTGACTTGTAGATAAGCTTCTGACAAATCAATTTCCGAAAAGATTTTTCGCCCATTCAAACTTGAAAATATCTCCTCCAGTGTGGGGAGTAGATACATGTGATCCTTTAAGCATTCATTCAGTCCAGTTGAGAAATCTGCGCAACTCTTATTATTTCTCTTTTTTACGTAGACTGTAGGTGATGCCCACTCAGAGTAATCTACCTTCTTAATTATTCCGTTCTCTTCCAATCTCTGTAACTCTTTATCTATCATCTCTAACAATGCAAATGGAACTTTTCTTTTTGGTTTGAATACCGGTTTTATATTATCCTTTAGTTCAAATTTCACTTTTGTCTGCGTACAACAATCAAGTTCATCCACAAAGACTTCAGTAAATTCATTCTTCAAATCTTTCACAAATTTTTGTCTGTTTAGACTTTCCTATAATTGACACATTTATTCTCTTACAAAACGTATTCATGGGTTTCTCCCATAAATTAAATAATACAATCAAATCAATGCTAAACAAATTTGCATTTTTTCCCGAAATCACATAGATTTTAGTTTTGTGGATTTTGCCGTCAAATGCTACCTTTGTGAAAAATTCACCCTTGAATTTCAACTTGTTACCCAAAATGCCTCTCGCAATTTTCTTAGTGTTTTGCAACTCTGGTCAGCCTATTTTTCTCCAGGTATTTTCATCAATTGTGGAAATGTCACTCTCAGTATCAAGCAAACAAGTAATATTTCGACCATTTAATTTAATGTCTACGTACTTTCTTGTACTGAAATCCTTCATAACTTTTTTAGATAAAACACTATTTATCCTTTTAGGCTTTCGATAATTTTTCTTTCTACACATTACTGCCTTGTGCCCCTTTTGCACACATTCGAAACATATTTTATTTCTAAAATAGCACTTACTTGTAGCATGATTATTGTTGCCACATGATTTGCAGTATGGTCTTTATTCTTTGTAGGCACATTGCTTTACTTTATATATTTGGGCAATACTCTTTTCTTCAATACATAAATTATCCTGTTTAATATTAACCAATTTTTGGCATTCCTCCAATACTTTCTGTAAAGTTATTTCCGTATCATGCTCCAACATTGCTAAAATGCTTGAACAAACTTCCTTGTCCTTAGGCACCGTTAACCCTTGCACAAAAATTAGGCATTTAATCATATCTTTCTTGATTTCTTTAATTTTGAAACGTTCACACTGGGAGTTAACTTTCCCAGCATATGCAACAAAGTCTTCGTCCTCTTCTTTCATGGTATTTAAGCATTTATACTGTGTATGAAACAAACTGTCCCGTTCACCAAACATTTTTGATAACATTTCAACCATTTCGTCAAACGAAATCTCTTCTGGTTTCTTTGGCAAAATGAAGTTCTTGTACTTTGTATTTTCCTGAGCACCGATTTTTTTTTTGTAACAAAAGCATAATTTTTTCTTCATCGGTCCATGATTTGCACCTTTTTGAAAAAATTGTTTTGTACCTTTTAAGTACGCAGGAAAAGTTATACCTTCCTCAGGTTTGTACAAAAATTCTGAAAGAGAGTTTGCTATACCCTCCCCAGAGAAAATTCTGGAACCTTCCTTTGGTTCGCCTTGCTTTAATAATCTTTTATGCAAAACCTCTTGTTGACTTTGCTGTTGATGTATTAGTTGTTGAACCACTACACCTAGTGTGTTCATACATTCTGCTAATTGTTCCATGTTCCGTTCACACCAAAATATGTACATGGAAAAAATAACAATTCAACCATACCGTTGACCAATAAGTTAAAACTTTGGCAAGAAAAAAACTTTTTTTTTTTTTTTTTTATGAGGTGGGGTACAAAAAACTACATCTTACCTTAATTTATCTTTTTTTTTTTTATATGGTCATCACTGTTGAAGGTTCTTACGTAAATTCTTTTATGTCTCCTCGTTTAATACGGCTGTATTTCCTTAGGGGTCCAAATCTTTATTCAACATCTGAAATTTCCGTGTGAATTTGATTTTTCTGTTGCCAATTGATATTCGGTGGTAAATTTCCTAGTTCACCAAACTGGTATCAGGCGGCAATCATCCTCGTCACCAAACTGAATTATCCCGAAAAGGAATACAGTATAAAATGATCAGTTGAAGAATGGAACTCCACACCAGGAATAAGAAATACAGATTTATTGTACTAAGGTACAATTAACAATAATACACATATAGGCAAGCATGGGTTGGAGCGGAATCTACTATCGAATAGTGAATGTCTTCACCTAAGACCTTTCCCATCGTCGTGCCGCTCGTTACCGTCTTTTATAAAGTAGAGCATTCTATTTTCGGAGATGGCAGGATGTTCCACTATAACAAAAACCCTTTCATACGGGCATTGAGATTTTGACAAATCATAAAGAATGGTACCAAATTTATCTTAGTAGCTCAACAAAGTTGTGGCCATTCTAAATTTATTAGATATAGGCTTCAAACAAGTTAAAAATCATTATCAATGTAATAATATATATATTTTTATATATAGTCTTAAAGTAAAAAAGAAAAATAATGCTAATGGAATTAATAATGTTTAGATCATAAAAGGCAAACAAGAAGTGCAATTTAGTAGTAGGGCAAAAACAGGTTAAAAGTATTCCATACTAAATTTGCCATTAAAAAGTATCCGTTAGAGATACATTCCTGAGTTTTTGAAACTTTACTAATTTTTGGATGAAGAATCAATAGCACCACTTTTCATTGAAATATCAATACTTTTTGTAATATATATAAGTTATTTTGGCAAATTTTGTGAACTTATGTATTTTTCAACTCATCAAAAGGACAGTAATGAACAATCTTTAAGTATTTCTTTTTTGAGAACACAATTCTCCCCAATATTTAAGCTGGTTCTATTAGCATTAGATTCTTGTATTTACTTTTTTTTTCTTTTTTTTCTTTTATTAATCATTTCACCCTTAGCAAGGTGGTACTGCCACTGGTGCACAGGGGTTACATAAGAGGAAAGTGGTGAAAAAAAGGAACAAGTTACAGAGGGTGTCAAAGAATGGGTAAGATGAGAACACTGTTGTGAAGAGAACTGCATGAGAGTAGAGTGGAAAGGGAGAAGAACGTGATACAAGTGTTGTCAGGGAAAGGATGCAAGTCAGAGAGATAGACAATGGCACTTGAACTTGCATTTAAATTCTTGGAGATTGTAGCTGTCAGGGAAGCAAGTATACATAAGGAAATTCTACAGACGGGAAATGCAAGAAAAGAAGCTAATAGAGTAGAAGTTGATGAGTGGGACCTAGTCACTAGTCTAGTAGTTCAGGTAAATTCATGCAGAGGGGGCACCAGGAAGCTAAGCTCATCGGAACAGAAGCCATGAAAGTATTTATAGAAGAGACAAAAGGAAGCCACAGTACGTTGTTGCGAAAGGGACTGGAGTTGATCTACCAGGTCGGGGTCAGTTACATTGGATTTTGTCAAGAAGCCTCAGAGGAATAGCAGGGACACCTGACCAGATGTGACAACAGTATTCAATACACAGGTGGATGGTAGATGTATACATGTGCAAGATGGATTCAGACAAAAACACTTCCTGGCCCAACACAGTGAGCCAAACGTACTAGCAGCAAATTAAGCTATGGATTCAATGTAGTCATCCACTTGAGGTTGGCTGATAGAGTTAGGCTGAGGAGATGCAGTGTTTTGCTTTCAGGGAGACTAGCCTGATCTATGCTGATGGGGGGTAGAAGCAGTTTTTCATGGTTATTAAGGGATAGCAGCTTCATTTTGGAAGCATTAAAATTTATGAGCTATTTCTTACCCCAGTCCACCACAGATTAGAGCTCCTTTTCAAGATCAGCAGCAAGGTTACCTTTGTCAGCCTGGGTAGATTTCTTAACAAGGTGTGAGTAAATGGTGGTGTCGTCAATGTAGATGCCTACTTGGGATTTGATTACATCAGGGAGATCATTGATAAAGATCAGAAAAATCGTAGGGCCTAGGATAGAGCCCAGAGGGACACCCTTCTTCATATGATAGTATCTGGGAGCATGCCTATTCAATACTACTTTCATTATATGATTTGAAAGGAATGGCTTGATTAGATCAAGTGAGCATCCAGTTATACCATAGCCCTGCTTTGGAGATATCTAGGGCAACAGCTCTGGCTTTGTTGTTCTTATCAGAGCCTGGTGCATATACTCTGTGATGGTCATTAGCATATCAGCAGTAGACCTGGTGAAGCAAAAACCATACTGTTTATTGGAGAAGAGGTTATGTGCTGTGAGATATTTTACCACTTCAGCATTGGCATTATATTTGTAATAGTTTTTCACTTGTTTGAAATCTGCATCTTCAGTTATACACTATTCTGGTCCAATAGCACACAAGATAAAAACTTTTTATAGATCTGAAAAACTTTGAATAGTCATAATGACTATATTTTTTTTGTTTCTGAAGCTTTATATGTTTTTCTATATTTCTGACATGAAGTAGTATTTACATTATTAAAACTGTTGTCCTCATCTTTATTGCCATATTCAAGATGTTTGGGCCATTGTACGCTCCAGCCTTCTTGGAATTTCAAACCAAACCTCATTCCATGTGCCATACCACTTCTGGATCATCTCAAGGGCACATGGCCCAGTGAATAAGTGTTGATTAGATCCAGTGACTTGACCCAAAGAGTTGTGAGTTCAATCCTTCGCTACATCAGTAGTGAAAAAATAACTTAGATTGTTGAGTTAAAGGGAAATGACTACTGGAAGTGTCATTGTATGTGGAATAAGAATGATATACCCAAGTAATCGAAATAAAGGATTTGTTTAAAAATTCCTAGCATCTGAAGAAGGCTGGAACATACAATGATCAAAATGTGAACATGAAGACAACAGTCCGAACAATGCAAATAATGATTTAGATGTTTGTATTAAGTTTTTTGATATATTCAAAATAATTAAGTTTGAGATACCTATAAGTATTCAGTTAAAATAATATTTCAACTGAAAAATGTCTCTCAAGACACTATAACTTTTCATCTTGTGGATAAGACCTGTATGCTAGACCCTGTCAAAGGCTTTTGAGATATCCAATGCTACAGCCCGTGCTTTACTGTTTTTATTTAGAGCATGAGAAACTCTTTCCGCAATTATTGTCAGTACATCAGCAGTTGGCCTGTAGAAACAAAAGCTGTATTGCTTGTCTGAGAAAAGGTCCTGCTGATGTCTGGTAAACTCTTGCTACTAATGCCAAATAATGCAAAAAAACTAGTGTAGTTGTGACCTTGAAATAGTGATTTAGTGACCCATTTTTCTTATTGTGGTCAAATAGTGATATATCATATATTTGCCACAGCAACATTTTTTAATTGCTTATTACATATATTATCTGAGAGGATCTTTTTCTATACTCAGATTTTTAATTCTTGAGTTTTTTTTGATATAGCAAATTTGATTAAAAATCATATTTTATCATTTTTCACATGAAATTTTTTTAACATATTTTTACACTGAACTAAAAGCAGTTGTTGGGGATCAGAAATTTAAACAAGTGTTACTAGTGATAAAAAAGGTTATTGTATTTATAATTAAATTGTATTTATAATTAAATTGTAATTGTAAAACACATTGCCTTAAAGCATTCAAAAGTGAAATCAGATATATAAAGTTATTTAGATATTGGTTTTATCATGTCTGTACTTAGAACTTGTTTGTTGCAAGGAATCCATTTAGAAATATATCAAGAAAATTAGTTAAGGATACAGTGAATTAACATGAAAGCAATATAACTTTGTCAGACCATGTCTATCAATTTTCTCACCGCTAATCAATATCTGTGGTTTTTCAAGTATCAACAACTCATAAATTCTTAGAATGTCTAGTTTGTGGTGCTTCCATGGATTTGTAGTGTGAAGTAAAGGATTTGTTAACCTCCTGTTTCTTTAACTCCCCTCTCCAGGTAGGTCTTATGACCTCTCACTCTAAAAGAACTTCTGCATATTAAGGTCTGTTAGAATAAGTAACAACATTGTATATATCACCAGATTGCAAAACCTGTCACATAGTTTACAACAACTGGTATTCTTTAGCAGTTACTCATCCAGGTTCAGAATTGCTTAACTTTGGTAGTTGGACAACAATCTTTGATTTCCACACACAATCTATAATGCTCCTAACACCTGTTTATGGTTAACCATTTTGTTTATCAAAGGATATGGCTAACTGGCAAGATATCTCCTCAAGTGTACCATGTCAAATGTCAACAAAAATTTGTTAACCATTATAATCATTTGTTACATATTTTCATATCATATTATGTTATCTTAACATTAATTTATGATACTTTTTGAATAATTATCATTATGTCACTTTTTGCAAAACTTTATTTGTTGTATAATAAAAACGTAAACAAAACCAAAAATAAATTTATTCATTTTCTACAAAATTGGTCAACATTTAACCACAAATAACACAAATTTTGTTGATTTTATAATCATAGTTCTTAGATGAATATTAATCAGCATTCAAAAAGCTTTCTAAAGGTATACAACTTGACCATACTTTTTTTTTTTTTTTTTTTTTTTTTTGACAATAAATTTATGACATGTTTTTGGAGAAATTAAAAGTCAAAATTCAAATTACCTTATTTGACCTCTAAACAATAAGATAAATAGATCACCTTTTAGATCTATCCAAGTACTATAAAATTGTATATCATCTTTGATATTGATATTTAAACTATTTTCTAAAATTCACCTTTTTGGCAAAGGGATGCTTTAGTTACCATTCAATTTGTATCCTGAAACATGAGTGTAAAAAATATAAGCAAAATCTGTATTCCATTCCATGTCTTTGCATAATTTTCTGTCTCCTTTGCATTATGTCAAGAATCTCTTCAGTCATCCACTTGTTTTTTCTTCTGTGTCTGATTTCCTTTGGGGCAATGTTGTTTGCTGATGTCACTAGCACTTCCTTTAGTACGTCCCATTTTGAGTTTCCATTTCCAATTTGTTCTTCATATTTGTTTTTTACACTGTTAGTGTATTCTTTTTGCAGGTTGAGGTCATTCACGAGCATGTTGTATTGCAGTCTTGGTGCTGCACTAGGCTTCTTCATTCTCCGGAGTTTACTCTTATTTGCAGATGACTGGGAGGTGGTTGCTTCCACAGTCGCCACTTGGATAGGTTTTGCATTGGACCACTGCATTTCTGAATCTCCTGTTTATGGTTATATAGTCTATTTGGTTTATTCGTGTCACCTCCTGGGCTTCTCCATTTCCATAGACGTCGTGGGTGTTCTTGAAACCAGGTGTTAGTTATTACCTGGTCATTTGCTGTGCGCCATTGAACTCATTTTTCTCCTCATTCATTGTAGATTTCTAATCCAAAGTTGCCAGTTGTCTCCCCTACCCTCTCTTTACCTACCTTGGCATTCAAGTCACCCATTATGATTCTAATTTCTTGGATTTTGCACTGTTTTGGCATTGTCCAGTATGGAGTAAAATGATTCTATTTCTTCCTCAGTGCTTTACGTTGTTGGTGCATAAACTACTATAATAAGATATGTTGAAGGGTCTACCTCTTAGTTTGACCAAGAGGACTCTCTCGGAAAGCTGGCAGTATCCCAGAACACATTTCTTTATTTCTTCGTTCGGTATTATGATGACTCCTTTTTGTTATTTTTGACTCCTGCATATATTATCCTGTGGTTGTCGCTACTGAAGTCTCCATTGTTAGGCCATCTAGTTTCGCATATTTCCAGAATATTAATGTTCAGTCTGTTCATCTTCTGCTTGACATTCTCGAGTTGACCATAGTTGTTGAACGTCCTGATGTTCCATATTGCCAAGGTAATTCTTTGTTTGTTGCATACAGTCACAGGGTAATGGTACAGACACCTGTTGCTCATGTCTTTCCTTCCCTGGCTGAGGGACAGACTTTGAAGAATTGTATCACCTTTACACTGTTGGTCCTATTTCAGTTAATAAATAACTGAATAATATACAGATGTCGTATTTTGTATTGGAAATTTTTTTTGTTTTATAATTATTCACTTACTGCTATATTTTTCATTGTTTATTATAATTTCTGTTATATTATCATGCATTAATAATCTTTAATTATTAATATACATATTTGTTTATATTTTTAAGATAAGTCATGTAATCATTAATTGTTTTACTATTATTTTTTAAAATAAGATTTTCTTAAAAACATTCAGTACCCTGTTTTTGTTAAATTACTTATTCTAATTTATTTTTTTTTCATGTAACATTTTTCTTTTCATGAATGAGGATGTAACTTTTGAAATTTATGGAAATCATTTGTGAGTTCTAATGTTTATTTTGTTTATCTGACTAGAGTATCATTGATTTCCTTTCCCTAACGTCTATTATTCAAATATGTTTGTTTTTTTTTGTTTGTTTTTTAAAACAACATTTTCTTATTTAATGTCTGCAAGTAACATTTTTAATTTGGACCTGGACATATTTTCAAATTTGTCTGATGTTTGAGTCTTAACATTTATTTTATTGGTAAATTTTTGATTTGTTCCCCAAAGGCCTTTACCCCTTCAAATCTTTCCAAAACATCCTTATTTCCGTGGAAATGTATATACTGAACTCAAATCGATAATTGTTTATTGAAGAAACCTACTTTTATTGATGTTAAGGGCCAGAAAAAAATCGAACTTCTTCTAGCTGTTTATCTCACCCCTAACTGTCATTGAAATCTCTCATTTACCGCTGAATGACTTTATGCGAATTAAGCTCATTTTTGCCTATTTACTTCCTTTGTGCAATTACTACGCCATTTGTTTTGTTTCGGAACTCAATTTTCACTAAAAGTTGTGTGGGCTGTAGAATTTTTTTTTAAAGATAGTTAACTTTCAAATAGATATTTCTTTAAGAAAGTTAACTTTCAAATTTATAAAAATAAGTGTAGTTTAATTAATCTTCAAATGCATTGCGTGTATTTGCGTGTTTTTTTTCCTTTTTTCAGAAGAAAGTTAACTTTCAAATATGTGAAAATAAGTGATAACTGTAGTTTTACTTAACCTTCAAATATATGAAAATATATTTGTGTTTTTTTTTGCCTTTTTTTTATGAAAATAAGTGATAATTGTAGTTTTACTTAATTTTTTACGACAAAAGTTAACTTTTAATTATATGAAAATATAGAATTTTTTAAGAAAGTAAACTTTCAAATATATGAAAATAAGTGACAAGTGTAGTTTAATTAACCTTCAAATATATAAGTAACACAAAAAAAGGAAGAAGAAAAATACACGCAATAATCCTAACTCTAACCCAACCCCTAACCCTAACTCAATTATCACTTATATTCATATATTTGAAAGTTAACTTTCTTCTCAAATTAAGTACACGCAACTTTCTTAAATTCATTACCAAGAAGAAAAAAAACATGCAATGACCCTAACCTTAAATTTGTATTTGAAAGTTAACTTTCTTAAAAAAAATATTCTACAGCCCAAAACAAAGGAGAGAAAAAAAACGCAAATACACGCAAATTTCAGCAGAAATTGAGTTCCAAAACAAAACAAATTGCGTAGTAATTGCACAAAGGAAGTAAATAGGCTGAAATAAGAATCCTAATAGGCCGAAATAGAATCTTATGCCTGAAGTCATTCTGCACTAAATCAGATATGAGAACCGTTATAAGTGGTGAGATATAGTTCAATTTTTTTTTTCCTGACCCTTAACATCAATAAAGGTAGGTTTCTTCAATAAACAATTATCGATTTGAGTTCAGCATATACATTTGCATGGAAATAAGGATGTTTTGGAAAGATTTGAAGGAGTAGAAGCCTTTAGGGAACAAATAAAAAATTTACCATTTTATTTGAATGTTTTGAATTTCAAAAATATTGCTTCAGCTGTTTGTTTTTTTGTTTTTTTTGTTTTTTGTTTTTTTTAATCCTATTATAATTTTTCTGATTTATACTAAATTAAAACTTAGTTATTTTTTTTAAAAAAAAAAAAATTTAATTTTGAATAGGAGTAGATAGACTCTCCTATCATCTGGTCCCTCTTCCCTTGAACAGCAGTTTAGGAAGGCATTCCAGGTTTCTAGTTCCTCTCCTCAGATCTTAATGTTGGTACTCTCATGAGGCTTTTTTTTCCTTTTCTCTTTGCTGTTGCATGGGGAAGGTTGAATTTTTGACACCATTTTTGTTATTACAAGTGAACTTAGTTTTAGTACACAGATTTTTTCTTTTTATTACAAGCTATTTTGGCATTTAATTTGTCTCTAGCAAGATGGCAGAAAGACAGTTTGACATAGAACTAATACATGAATTCACTGGCAATAAAACTGGCCAGCCTGTGGTTGAATGGATAGAAACTGGAGCTTGTGTGTGACCTGTGCAAAGTTAAAATAAGTTGAACAAGTTCTTCCACTTCACTTGAGAGAAGGGGCTCTTGCAGTCTGTCATCAACTAAGTAAAAAAACAGAAGGCTGGCATCGAGCAGATAAAGTGTGCTTTAATAACTGCATTTAGAACAAACTCTGCTTCATAGCTTATAACAAATTACAGACACAGCATCTGTGCCCTGGTGAGACAGTAGGCATATTTTTTTAGTAGACTACTGTTATCAACGCAAAGATTTTAAGTCCAGGAAATGGAAAATGATGTGACATCAGCATTGGCCTCTTCGCTGCACAGAGCATCCAAGAGGTGCTCCCCATGATTAAGGTGCACATCAATGGTGTGACACATACTGCTTTGGTAGATTTGGGGCTGCTCTTGGTAACTCAATTTGTCAACAGTGGAGCAGATGGATATACTAACAGCCAATAGAATGGCTTTCAGGAGCCTAAGATTAGGAAGCATAAGACTTAGTGTCAACAATGGTGTCCCTGTTACTGTCAGTGTTTTGGTTGTGGACAGTACATTGTTGGGGTTTGACTTGCCCTTGAGATGGATGTTATTAAGGAGCTGGTGGAGTATACATCACAGAGTTGGAAGTTCAGTTTTCTAGTCTGCCCATTTGTGATGCCTTGAGGATTGATAAGCCCAACTTTAGTACCAAGTTTTACCGAAACACGAAGGCACGGACGGCACTGTACAAATGGTCAGAAAATAACCCACCAGAGAAGCAATCTGAGAATGAAAAAGAGACCACCAAGAGGCCTGCAACCAGTGGAAAGAAAGAAATAGCTTCCAAAGTATTAGGGACAGTAAGAGGGTTCAATGTAAAAAGAGGATATGGCTTCATTCATTAGAAAGACACAAAGGAAGATGTCTTAGTACATCAGACAGCTATAATTAAAAACAATCCTCATAAATATGTGAGGAGTATTGGAGATGGTGGAGTTTGATATTGTCGAAGGAGAGAAGGGTAATGAAGCTGCCAGTGTCACTGGACCTGGTGGAAACCATGTGCAAGGTAGCAAATATGCTGCAGACCGATGCAAATGGCGATGGTGGAATAGGAGGCACCATGATGCTGCCAGGGAGTAAAGTGAAAAGACAAAAGAAGACCAAGATAGGTGTTGCCTATGTAACAGGAGAGTGTACCAAATGTGAAAATCGCTTACCTCAAAAGGAGTTCATAGTCTACAAAAGAAACAAAAAATTTAACAAAAGAATTACAGACTTATGAATATCAGAAGTTATGCTAATTTTCTTCCGTCTGTGACTGACGTGGCCAATCAGAAAATTTTCTTGGTGAATAAAGGCTGTTGTTTTTGCTTACCGAGGAAGACAGATGTTTTAAGCTTGAGTTTGTGAGCGAATGTGATTTTTGATGTTGTGTAGAGATGGTTGAAATTTTGACCCCCTTTTTTTGTGGCTAATAGTGAACGAACATAGTTTTGGCACACTGATTTTTTTTTTTTTTTTTTTTTTTTTTTTTTTTTTTTTTTTTTTTTTTTTCTATTACAAGATTTATCCCTTGTTTTCTATTTAGGAAGGGGTTCCTGGTTTCTTTCCTCTCCCCAAGTCTTAATAGTGGTTTTTGTAATATGTGTGGATGGTAGCAACATTTTTTTATCGTGAGGATACCGAGTTGGCAGTTTTATGGTTTGCTGCTTCCAACTGGTAGTTTGAAGCACAAATTTTGCGTAGCAGTCTTGAGGGACTGCTATGATAAACATTTGAATAATATTGTGGATTTTATAGTGTCATGTCATGCATGGATGGATGTCTCTGCACCCTGATGCCACATTAAACTGCAGTCTGCACCAGTTCCTTTCCCACACGTTGCATTTAATGACTGACCGCTACTACTACTTTGTCTCTTTTTATCAAAGTAACTCTAAATCATGACAATGCACAAACAGAAATATAAAACTAAACCAGCTAAACAAAGAAAAAATGTCTATACCCCTCAACATCTTTCTCAAATGTCTGTGGTATCTATATTATTTCTCTACAAAAGATACCCTGATATCGTAGCTCTCTGCAAAACTAATCTCAATGCTACAATTCCCTCCTCTGATTTCTCAATCATGCATACCTACCTCTCTTTAGGAAGGACTCCAATGTCCACATGCATGACATTGGTGTTTATATCAGCAACCATCTCTCTCTGGCTAGAGAGCTTGAATCTTCTGTCCACTCCTACATTTGTCTTCATCTCTCTCTGCTAAATTCAGTAAGCTATCTGTTCTTTCTCTACCACTGCCCTGACTACTGCATGCCAGATAGTATTTCAGACAATATATACAGAGCTGTTTTCCTTCACCCATTTGCTATAAGGTATTTGTGTTTGCTAACATTACTGCCATTAATGTCAAGTAGCTGGAAAACTCTATCATGTCACTGAGAAGTTCAGCATTTAGACTCCAGCAGGACCAGTCTCTCACGCAAGTGGTGGATCTCCTATCATGTTTCGCCAGTAACCACAGTGGACATGCTTTTCTTTTAGATTTCTTCCTTACTTCTATCCCTGACTCTTGCTATGCTATTCAGCTTTGCCCTCTTGGCAACTGATCATGCTGTAGTGTTTGTAAATGTCTCTTTCTACTCCCCCTCCATCCACAAACCTCCTACCAGAAGAATATCTTACTGCTATCAATGTGCTGAGACTTGTTCTGTGATTTCCTTTGTGGTGTCCCTTGGAACAAAGTTTTTAGTCTCCCTGTTCAAAACTGCTCTTAAGTATCCTCCTGGGTGAAAGCCAGCATTGATGCAAGTATATCTCTCCTACTTGCTCGGCTGCCATCTGATTCCATTGTGTCAGACAACAGGCACAGTTAGTATCTAGTAAATTCAAGTTATTCTGCAAGTCCTTACAAATACAACATATTACAATGCCCCCACATCTTCCAAGATTGAATGGACAAGTAGGTTTTGTTGAAACATTCAAAAGGTCTCTTAAGAAATTGAAGGTGGTGTGTCAGATGAGAAAATACTTTGGTAATTTCTGAACATTTTCAGAATTATGCCAAATTCTAACACTAGATCTAGAATGTCACTGTTGAACATAACAGAATAATTAAGTCTGTGTTCAACAAAATACTACCTGAATAGAAGGCAAAAACATCAAGGAATATCCCTGTAAATAGGTATTTTTTAAGATGTACCAAACGAGCAAAGAATTTTGGAAGGATGGTGTGGCAAAAAAATGAATTGGTCGATTGGCTTACATGGTTTAGGGACTAAGGTGAGAGTATAAACATCACTTGATCCCGTTAAGACGTAAACACACTGATTTGGAAAGTCCCTGGCAAGAAGTTCCCAGGAAAGTATTATATGATATATTTGATATACCTACACCACCAAGAATTCTTAAACTGCAGCAGTATCACAATAAAAAAAAAGAACTATGATGGAATTGTTAAGTGTGGAACCAACACTAAAAAAATTACAAACTTCAGAGAATAGACTCCAGAAGGAGGACAGCTCAAAAGTGGAGGTGTTGGAAGAAAATATCAATATTGGCATGTATGGTCAAACATGGGTTTCCAGGCAACAAACATAACCATTGAATAAATTGTGCTACTGGGATTACATGACAATAAATTTTTAGCATATAAAGCACTCAGACAGAAGTCTGAGTATATTTTGTGTTGTGTATCATTGAATGAGTGAATTACTCATGAAAATTATTTTGAGAGCTTTATTGTGTATTATTCAAAGGATTTGTTTAGTAAGTTGACTGTACATGAAGATACTGAAATATTAACACTTGCTAATAGTGAGTTACCAAAAGTTCCCTTCAGTTACAAAAACTTAACATTATAAAAAAGCATTTTCATATTGGAAGAAAGTTTATGTAAATAAAATACAGACTTATACGTTTCATTGTAATCTCTAATTAAATTTAAATCTCTTGTCAGAATCATTGCACATTTATAAATTTACTACTATCTGTCCATGCATTGAATATTGCTGCCAAATGTGGTCTGTTGATTTTACTATGTATTTAGTCTTAATAAAATCCAAAAAAAGAATCTACAATGTCATTGGCATCTTGGCTTCAATCAATTTCCCACCACTGTAACCTAGCTTCCCTGTGCCTTTACTATACTGGATTCTAGCTCTCTCCCCACCCCCATATAACCTTCCCTTTCTCTCCACCTATGTATCTGTCTTCGCACCTGCTCTCTCAGCTTTCTGTTGCTCCTTTCTAACTAGTTTGTACTCCTCACTCTTTTCTAATTAATCTTTTTACATTTATGTAGCCCCCTGCACATCAGTGGCATTTCCGCCTTGCTCGAGGTGAAATGATTAAAAAAATAAAAATAAAAAAATTGCCCTGATGAGATTTTCTCTCTGAAATCTCGATTTTACAAATTTTAGTGCAATACTAGGATGTGCGTTGTGGTGCAGTAGATATCAGCTTGGAGCGAGAAATCTGGGAGCTGAGTTCGAATTCCAGTTGAATTCATTGCATTCACTTATGTGCAAATACCCTTGGGAAAGGTATTAATCCACCTCTTCCCTCCAGTTATGGGTTAAATAACAGGGCAGATTGGGTTCTAGAGCCTTTGTCAGCAACTAGTCTACCACAGAAAGTAATAGCAACCTACTGTGGGGAAAATCTTCTGCCCAGTCAGTCATGTCTCGAAAGAGATATGATCGCCCAAGCATGTAATACGTATAAAACTTAAATGACTGACTAGATTAGTGGCTAAGTCCCTGTATATTCCTGTCAAAATTGTTAAATGTTACTGTACATTCCATATGTAACAAAGCCACTCTTGTTTTTGTAGGGAGCATGTATCATGTTTGTTAACTTCACTCTAAGCCAAACATAAACAAACTTCACACGCTTAAAAGTTCAGAAGGTTAAACAATAGTTGAAAGATAAAAATCTCACTTCTTATAATAATGATATTTATTAATTAATTTGTTACATCAAGTTATGTACTCATCAGATTTTGCTGTGTAACAATATTTGCTAAAAGTTCAGTTTCTTGAATTTAAGAAGAAATGTTTAGTTATTTTTTTTTTTTTACGTGCACAATTGAATTGTAGTAAACTTCTGTGTGTTCATTCTTTGTTCCTCTCTTTCTTCTATCAGACAGCCTTGAGGAAAGAAGACAGTATAGGTAAGAGAGAGTGACAGTTAATGCATGTCATCTGATTTTTTGACAGCCCAAGCAGACAATTTGTAGCTCTATGTTAATGTTCTTTTATTCGTTGGATGAAGAGAGAAAAGAGAAAGTAAGAAATGCGTCAAGTTATTACTCGCGGCTCTCTTGGCTTTTTCTCCCCTTCTTCAACTTTTCATATCAAAACTCATACTTTTATATCACGACTTTTATGCAGGCGAACACATCTGCCCCAAGATGCTTCTGGAATTACCGAAGGTCTTCCTAATGAAGAGGAGTGAACTCACTCTCTGTTATCACTAGCCTGTCCATTTCCAACCGTCCAGTAGCATGGGACAAGAAATTCTCACAGTTTAATTTTGATTTAGGGTCACAATCTGCCAAAACTGGATGCCAATATTTTGACTAGAATCATTTTACGTGAATTCAATCAATTCAATTACTCTTCCCATATCTTCTTGTATTTTACATTGTTTTATCTTATCTTATCAGTTACTTATCCTGACATAATAATTGTGTTCTCCAATTTTAGAGAAATCTCTTATCTTTAAAATTAATAAAAAATTAATACCAGCCATCTGGGGCTATAGTAAAGTTTTGAAAAATACAAAATTTCTGGCTACTCTTATAGCTTTCTTGGTGCTTATTATTAAATAAAATTTTTAAAAATTATTCAGTAACAACCACTAAAGAAATTTACAATAGTAGAAAAATACAATTGAAAAATTTTGTAGTTTCAAAAATTTTTTTACTTGTCAGGTAAGTAAAATATATATATATATATATATATATATATATATATATATATAAGAATATTTTGGTCATCACTTTTTATATATTATAAATTTAATATTTATAGTTTAGTATTACTGGCTCATAGAAAGTAGTAGGCACTCAACTGACAAATGGGTAATATCTGTAGCTATTTATACATAAGTCACCTCATCTTGTTGTACCGAAAAGGTGTTATCTCCTTATTTTCCTTGGTAGTTATTCTGAAAGCTTTTATCTTCCTCCCTATCACTAAGAAATTGTTTAAATATAGGAGATTGTGACTTTTTTTTTTTTTTATAAGAGTGTTCCCTCAACAATTGTTCATCTTCAGAGTTTATATTGCTCTCAATTTCACTGTCATGCTTGTCTTGGTCAATGGCATTCTAATTTGTCTACCAGTGAGGGCAGACAGGCTTTTAAATCTTCCAGCATGTGGTATTGCTTAACAAGAATCTAGGAAGAAATGTTTCTATTTTTTCTTTCCTTTGTTGACATATTTTCAGTTTGTTTTTATAGTTTGCACCATCCTTTCTGCTAATCTGTTTGATTGCGGATGATACGGTAGGGACTTATATGGTTTTCTCCAATTTTGTTCCACCTTTGGCATAGTTTCTTGTCACAGAACTCTAGGATGTTGTCAGATACTATCATTTTTGGAATTCCATTTCTTGAAAATATGATCTTTGGCACTTGCTTCACAGTCAAACTTCTTTTGTTGGAGACCTGTATTACTTCTGGCCAGCCTGAATAAGCATCTACCAGTATTAGTAGTAACCCACCCCCTCCATTAGCATGAGCATGATCCATGTGTACTCTGTCCCAAGGTTGTAACTCTTAAGGGTATATTTATATTTTTGTCTCTTTGAATTTTCTTCTTTCAATGCACGTTCTACACCTTTTAGAATAGACTGGCCACTGAACTTCTAGCCTTAACCTCCTTTATGTAGACATTATTCTTAACATCTTTTCTTTATATGCTGAACATATTTGTTTTCTCTTTAATGTTTATAACCACATAATGCACATTTTTCTGTCTTTTTCTTTTCTTTGCCATGTATGTGTTCATTTCCTATACCAGATCTGTAACTTTTGTTGTATTAAATTTATGAATCAATTCTTGCTGCTGAACAAATTCAGCACTATTCTGGAAACAGCTTTCCAAGTTGTAAATGCATAAGAATCATTTGCTGTTACTCCTTATTTTGAAGGCTGTTCACCAATTTCATTTAAATCAAACCCTCTTTCTGATCTCAATTTCCTAATTCACAATGCTTAGCAGCCTGTTTCAAATGAATAATATATTCAATAACTGATTCATTCACTTTTTGAAAATGTTCATGAATTGGGAACTATGTTTTCACTATAACGTTACAGCCCCCTGTGTAAGGGGGCTGTGCCTCTGACATTGACCCAACACCTATAAGGTTTAGAATAAAATAGAATACCAGCTGCTTGGACAGATAGCTGATCGCTTAATGCCTCTTGCCAATTTGCCTTTGCCTGTGAAGAGAATTAAATCTTGTTGCTGAAGAGGTTACCTGATCATCTAAATTCTTTCTTGTCGAAGTCGCAGATTCAAAGGTGATGACGTCATACTTACGTCACTGAGAAATTCTTTTCTTTCAAAGTCACTGATTCGCAGGTCCTGAAAACGAGATTCATTCATTCAAAAGTGTTTTCATTCATTACACACATATATATATATATATATATTATTGGAAAATCAACAAAGTCCATGGAATAAATTGCAATAATAGATATTTATTTCAGTATATGTACAATAAATAATAGAGTAGAGAGAGAAGAAAAAGAGAGAGTTGTCTTCAAATCAGCATCTGTGGAGAGAAAAGATTTTGGGCGCGGATGTGCATAATTTACCTTCGGTTCATAGGAGATAACCAAATTCGTTCTCATCTTGTAATATCTGAGAATTCTGTTTTCTAAGTGGAGATGGATTAAAGTTCCTAATGATGTTATTATGCCACTCTAATAGTAGGCATTCTATGTTTTCATCGCAGTATGCAAGTCTGTTTTTTTTTGTTTTTTTTTAAGGAGCGGACGGCATGCTGAGTGTAATTGTGTTTGGTGGTGTTTCCGATATTATAACGAGTGAACTGTTTGACGGTGTTGGTGGGTGTGTAGACTTGTCAATGTCACTAGTTGCTGCTGTCGTAATTGTCTGGCCACTTCCAGTAACATTGTTCCATTTTACAATGGTGTGTTTTGCAGACCTGGTTGAGGTAATCTGGATCTAGTCTGCATCCCGGAGAATCAGGTAGCGTGTAAGTCTTCAACATCTCTTCGGTGAGCTCTAGCACAAGTCTTTTACTGGCCCAGATCAAATCCTTTTTCTTTTGTGGTGAATGTAGGTTGCTATATTCGAAGAGACACTTTGTTGATGTTACCAGTTCTGGATGTTTGGTGTCACTGTCAACGCAGCTGTGTTCGTTTAGGTATGCGTTGATGTTTCTCTTCCATATAGTGAGCCACATTAGTGGGTTGACTTCATTCTGTCCTCATTTCTTCAACGCTTGCGTTGGTCGACGAGTTTCATAGTAGTACATGCGGTTAAGTAACATATGCTTGTCGCCCAGGGTGTGTCTCCAAGGCTCTTCATTCAAGGTACTGCTGCACAGAGTTCTTCAAAGAATTCGTTCATTCTGATGCTTGACATACGTCTCCGTCCCTTCAAGAATGCATTTCACCTCCTCTATGTTGTTGGGGGTAAACCACATTTCATCAGTGTAGATCAGTGTTTTGTCAACGCAGCTTCCGAATGTAAAGTTGTTGCTGGTCTGACATTGCATACGACCGCAGTTCATGGGCCTGTTTTTGATGGAGCGGTGGATGTACAATTTCCCGCTGTTGCTCACTCCCATGATGTGTAGACTGTTGATCTTCGGTGTTATCTTGTAGAAGACATCGAACATATTGCAGGCGAATTCGTCAATGTCGATCTTATGAAAATTACACCACTCTTCAAAGATTGCTAGGCTCTTAAGTATTGACCAGTAATAATTTTTTTGTTGCTGGAAGAACTCAGTTTTGGTCTGGATCTTTTCCTAGAACGGTGTTGAGATATTGGCAGTTGGAATTTCACAATTTTGACCATGTTTCCACTGTGTGAACATGGGATATAATTGAAAACAGCACTATTGTAAAATGTTTAGCCTAGTAATTTATTTAAAATGCCAGATTATGTACACTCAGTTACTTAAGAATTGAAGAATTTTGATGACAAAAAATTGGGTTGCAACTAGTCAGACAACTCTATCATTCATAAAGAAATTAGTTGGTAGAACAGGATAATGACATAATTTGGATAACTTTTAGAAGTAAAAACTCATAACCTAGCTATTTGTGAGAGAAAGTGCTATCTGAAGTTCTTTATTCAGTAAGGTCTTTGCTGGGTACAGCTACTAATTGCACTCCACATAAACAACTCTTCCAACATATACAAAGATCAACTACAGGGCGCTCACTGTCCTCTTAGATTATATCCAAGAAGCCGGCATGTCTGAAGTGGCAAGCATGACATGCTAAGTACAACTCTTTTGTGTAACATGTAGAAATTCTTCTACCATTTCATGAAGGCATCTTGTACCTAAATTAATAACAATCGGCCTTGCAGAAATACCCATAATCCCTTTTCAAAGTCTATTAAGTTCAGATCAAATGTTCCAGGATCTCTAAAATAGTGGATCACAAATCCCAGATCATCAGAGCCTTTACTAATTCAATATTTGTAGATACTACCTGCTTGCTATAGAGGTACATGAATGTAATTGTACTATTAGAATACATAAAAATACATAACCTTTTTTCTTGAGTTGGGCTGTTCCTAATTTATTGAGAAAATATTAATTTCTGTGCATATATTTTTTTCTCTCGCGTTAAGTCTATACTGGATTAACATGCAATAATAGCCTATTGTAGACCAAGTTAGGATTTGACATGATTACCTCATTACTATAATGCAAAAAGTATTGATATTTCTATTAATATCTTCAGTATTAAAGAAGGCAAGTAAATGAATATGTCAAGTTTTAAATACTCATCATCATCAGTCCAATGATCATGGGGTCACTGTGCAGCTGAGCACCTGATCAGTTCACTGTATAGGATTGAAATCCAGATCTATTCAATCATGTATAGTATGAAAGTAAACCTGACAGAACACATTCCTCTCTAAATCAAACCATACTATTGTAGATTTTTTTAAAGTACTGCTCACTCATATTTATGAGGTTGTCAGGATGATATTACTGCATTAGGTTCAAATTATAAAAGTCTTATTCATTGATGATTAAAATTCTAATTAGAACATTCAGTATATAAAAAAATCATTTCAAACATCTAAGGAAATAATTAATTATGTAATAGATATATTTCAATTTATTTTTACTAAATTTTCAATATTGTCTTTATTTAAGTAATATAAATTAATAAATTAATTTAGATAGTAAATAGATTTTTTTTTTAAATAAAAAATCAAAAGCCATTATCTAATCGTGTGTGATATATATCTGAAATAATATATTTTAAATTATACGTGTAGATGATAAAAATGTTTTTTGTACTTGTAACCCAATTTGCAAAGATGAAAAATAAAATTATATAAGTAAATGAACTTTTTCCAGGTTAATTACATGTGCTATTTATGATTCCTCAGCTCTTTTTTTTTTCTTTTAAGGATTATTGACAAAATTAATATTCACTTGAAAAAGATTTTAAATAATTTTTGGACATAGACATTACATTTTTCTTTTCTTTTTTGCCATTTACTGCTTTATCATCATATTTGCTTGTGTTTGATTAAACAACTATTTTCATTATCTGCTGATGACTAACAACTAAGTTTACACACACTCACTATGGCTTAGTCTTTTTATTCAATCCTTATTTGGATAGTTGTGACTGCCATAATTCATATATTCTATTTTATTTGTAAAATTTACAGAGGACTCTATATACGAATGTGAGTAACAATGTTTTAGTGAAAATGGTAACAAAAAAAGCAGCTTATACTTAACATCAGGAAGAGATAGTTGAAATTTCTAGGGCTTGTAATGAGGAAAGAGAGCTTGGAAAATCTGACACTCAATACAAACTAAAGGCAAGAGGAAAACAATGCATAACATACTTAGTGAGTTTGATGGTGAGACAGGGTTTAGGAAAAAATAAAAAAAATAAAGACAATTTATTAAGAGCTACAAAAGACAGGAAACTGATGAGCCATGATTGCCTATGTTTTGAGGGAAAATAGCACATAAAGAGAAAATAAATCTCTTGGCTTTGTTAACAGACCTTTGGTTATAAGTTAACTCTTTCTCAATAATGCTCATATAATGAATATATTTGAAAGTAACATTTATCTGAAATAATTTTAGATATTAACTTTGTATTAAATTGTCTATGTTCATAATACTTTTTGGTGAGTTATTGACTAAAGAAGGGGTGTATAGTGGAGTAACAACTTTGAATTCCAGTTGAGGATGATTACTTCACAAAAATGCACCTGGCAAAGGCATAACTTTGCAGCATCTGACACTCTTGTTGCTATTTAACTTGATGGAGATTTCAACACTAGTATTCTAATTTGATATATGATAAAGAAATGGCCATGTAGTAACTTCTCAATGATCTTGTAGGTTAAGGAACCCAATCATTGATTTAATAAAATTATTTTGTGTGATTGTTTTTTTTTAGAATTCTAATAAAAATAAAGTCACTGAAAACAAATGATTTCATTTTTATTTTAAATGTAAAGAGGATTAAATTTTTGTCAAGTTTCTAAAATTTACAATGGGAAAACAGTTTTTGTATGTAATATCTTTATCATTGTGCAATTACAGACACTCATATCCCAAGTATATTTGCAATGTACTCTAATTAATATCCCTTGAATAATCACTGATTAAAAACTGATCTGTTCAATACGTGTAGAAATAGTCATTAATAAAGGAATATCTATGAGAATGCATGAAATCCTCAAGAAGAGAATATTTATTCATTTTTATTTTCAAGTTCCTTATCTAATAAAAATTAGGAACTTTTCCTCAAATGAGAGAATGAAAACTATTTTGAGCAATAAAAATTAAAAAATTATATTAATCTCAAAGTGAAGTGTCTGAAACCTTGAGTTATAATTTCACAAATTTGAGATTAGAAACTGAAATGAGGAGTTTCTTTTGTGATTAGTTTTAAATCCACAGTAATGGATTTCTTTTGATTGTGTTAGTTTTATATAATTGGATTAAAACCATTTTTTAAAAATACTGAGTACCAATTTTTTGCTCTTTCACTCTATTTCTCATGGTCCCTCTTTCTTGGTCTTAATCTTTAGCCTTGGTTCTTGTTCTTCCTTAGGTCTATGTTCTTATTCAGTGGTTTTGTCTTTTGCTCTCATCTTGTCTCTTACTTTCTCCTCAAATTTTGCTCTTAGTTAATGACATTATGTCTTCTTTAGTTGCTTTTAATTGCTTCAATTTAAAAAACATGTCTGTTGACCATGGGAAATGCTTAAAGTTATACACACAATACTTTTACCTCATTCCGCATAATTCATTCTTATATACACTTTGCATAACCTTTTACATCCTCCATATGTGACATAGAGGCTATTACCAAAAAAAAACAAAAATCATGACAATGTAAAAAGGCTTTCAACAAAGATAAAAACCAGTGATCAGGAAGTTAAAATAATGAGGTAATTAAAATATTTTGGCTCGATTTTATCAGCAGAGGCCTTCAGTGTAGAAATAATTTGAAGAGTGACATAAACAATGGCATTATTGCAAAACTAAGTATCATTAAAAGATAAGAACATCTGCATGAAATCAGACTGTTGTGTAGATTAGCCTTCTCAGTCTGCAAAACTTGAGCATTAATAGAAAAAGAAATAATAAAGTAATCCAAATATTGTAAATAAGATGCCACAGAACCAAACTAGACATCTTCCACATAAGCGCCATCACAAATAATGCAGTGCAAAACACAGACAAGAATCAATCCCATTAAAAGACATATTGGGAGCTAGTCTGATGCTCGGCTGTACAGAAACACCCTATGACCACATCAAATCATGAAAGTGATGTTGGTGTATTCATAATTTTCTGATAAAGATTATAACTTTCCTCAATACAACTCATTTATTTTGCAGAAACCTATTAATGTTTTTGTGAATTTTCACATTACAAACTTATTTACTAAATCTGTTGAAATTAGATTTTTCTATTATATGTCATATATCTCATATTAAATGACATGATGTTTTTGTCAGTTCGTTAGAATGAAAGTTCTATATTATTTTCATATGCTAAATATCAATGCAAATCACAACTATAATAGAGACACTTAATTCAAAAACACTTATGTTTATCTATACATTGTACATGAGCTCCTACTCAGACAAAATTAGATTTATCCATAAAAAATATTTATATTAACATTTGTCAATTTAATGTGGTGCAATTTATAATGTTACTTTATCACAAAGGAGGATAGACATATTTTGTAAGTATTACTAATAACTAAAAAATAGTAGTACATCCTTACTTGAAGTAACCTTGACTCAGCAGTTGTTTTGTACTTACATCATTTATGTATATATAGTCATTAATGAATATGAGAATGAGAACTTATTGCAGGCAGTTGCCATTTGAAAGTGGAAAAAAACCATTAACTAATAAAATATCTAAAAATAAATCGATTTATAGTTTTCGTTAGCTTAAATTTGAGTAATGTTGATTTCTAAAAGTTTATAGCATTGATTTGTAGTTGAGAAAATTTTTTTTCAATAACATGATATTGAAAAGTGCTCAAAAGGAACTATATTGATTGCACTTTAAGTTCAGTGCTTAATAACTGGTTTCAAAATTTATTTCTTAAATATATTGTTTTTCTTCATTTTTTTCTGTTGGTAATTTGTGCATGAAATATATTTTTTTTATTTTCACCAGTTTGGAGCACGAATTTATTATATTCTAACCTCATTAATTTGGATATCTTAATTCATGTCTATCCTGCTCTTGTGAAATATTATCTGTCAGAATAGCAATTTAAAAGTGCTTAGATTATAAGTTAATGATAATAAAGTAATCTATATTTGGATTAGAAACCACAGCATTTATTGATTGTTCTAACCATTATTTTCTCTCTATACACTGAACATATTTATGATTGAATACTATTAAGATGGCTGTAGTCAGTAAATTCTTTGTATGTGTTGTTTTGATGTTGTATTCTTATCACATTTTGGTTACGTTTTAGGTTTCTCTGTCCACAAGATGCCTCCACCACCACCCCCGCCACCTCCTCCACCATCAGGTCCTCCTCCCTCAAGATCAGGAATTGGGGCCAAATCTAGCAATAATGCAGTACCTACAGACCATAATGCCCTTTTGGGAGAAATCCAAAAAGGTACAAAATTGAAAAAAACTGTGACAAATGATCGAAGTGCCCCCTTGATAGGTAAGTTGAGTGCTACATTTTGTCTTTTTCTTTTTGGAAACACTACTAATTTTGATTTTGATTTTGTACAGATGCAGTTCTTTCATTTAAACAAGACATTGCAATCATGAATTTTTTTTATGAAGCAAACTTACATAGAATGAGGCCATTCTTTCTTTATTTTTTATGAGGTCATTCTTTTCTTCTTTTTTTTTTCTTTTTTGTGAACTTATTCATTTTTTTTTTTTTATTGATTCTGCAGATTTACCATTACAGATTTACACAAGATTTGAAAAACATCATTTTTCCACTATAACATATATCTTTATTATAAGTATGTTAATTTTTCATATAGTACAAAAGCTTTAGTGATCTTTGACCTTTCAATCTTCTCATAAAATAAATAATCCTACTATAACTACCATGCCACTGCAGTGATGTATAGTAGCACTAAAATTGTTTCCTATTATCCAAATTTAGATATTTGTGATTATGGTTTTATGTAGGTACCTCCATTACATCACAAAAAATCCAGCATAATATGAATTAAAAAGGTTCAAAACTTAATAAAACAAACTTTTTCTATCAAAATGTTTCTAATATTATTAAGAGGAAAGATCAAAGTAATTTTTATTTATTTTATAAAAATTTTTTAATCCCTTTTAACATGTTCAAAATTTTGGCAGAAAATTTTGATTTGAGTTAGTGTTGCAGAAAATCTTACGACTGTTTACAATTGATTATGTAATTTTTTACATAACTCACTTTTTCGGTGACAAACACATTAATTTGGAAATTCTCGCAAAAATCAAATAATTGTCGGATTTTAATGAAACTTTCAGTAGTCATTCACAAATGAATAAAATTATTTTTGAAATTATTATTTTTTTAAAATACTGATGAATAGAAACTTTTTTTTAACTCTGTTACCCCCCCCCCCCCCCCCCTCCACGTAAATTTATGAAATTTTGATAAATTTTAATTTCTGCAAATAATTTTTTATTAGTTAAACGCAGAACTCATCGGGGAATATAAATCATCTATTTTTTTTTTTTTTTTTTTTTTTTATTTAAAATTATTTGGGACTATCCAAAAATCTGCTCTGAAGAGTAAAATAAAAAAATGCAATAAAACTGATATAATTTAATTTGATAAGCTTTTAATTGCTGGAATAAATAAAAATTAAGGATATTATAGTCTGAAGAAAAAAATTGTTTGATTACTAATAAAATTTTAAAAGAATTGTTTTAATTTTTTTATTATTATAATAATTCATAAAGTTTTAAAAATATTTTTAAAATCTTTTAAACAACTGTTATCCTTTTTTTTTAGTTAGAAATTGATGGTTATATTGCCAATCAAAAAATTTAATAAAAATTTTTCACCCCGTATATTTTTAAAATAATTAAAAAAAATTTTTTTCTGTGTAAATAAATATGTTCATTTAAGTACGATGTTCCTAAGGGGTCATAACAAGTTTCTATAGGGGTCGTATTTATTTTAGAAGTTTACAAGTGTTTTGGATTATTCCTCTTACATGAAAAATGACAGAAATCACACTTTGATTCTGATTCAATTCTCTTCAAGATGTTTATAAAATTCAACAGCCTGTTTTGCAAGTCATTCCTTAAACATTTAAAGCAACTTTTACATTTAATGCCTAATTTTCTAATTTTGTTAAAAAAAATAAAATAATAATTGTGAAATTCACAATTTGTAGAGGTACCTAAAAATAATATGAAAAATAGATATTAAAAATAAAAATTAATAAATACCATAACATTTCATAAATTATTGAGTTACCTCTGCCATTATTTTCATTGTTATTAAATTGTAAATTTTTTTAAAAGAAAGTTTTATATTATTTTTTTTTTTTTCATAAAACATCTTCAAATGTAAGCCTACAAACCTAAACTAACTAAAATTTTATCAAATATTGGATGATTGCTGAAAACTGTGTTCAATTTATATTTTTAGCATAATTAAAAAAAAAAGATTTATATGAATAAGATTTATACCAAATTCGTCTTCCATACTTTTGGCCGGATACTAAATCATCAGTTGTCAGCTGCTCCTAAAGTGCTGATAAGGTGTTGACAGCTGTGATAACAATGCTACTATAATTGAGGAATGCTTTATGAAACATTTTTCAAGCAGTAAACTAGTATTTCTTGTTTCAAGTTGACCTAAAGTAAGTTTAAATTCGGTAATTTGAAGAAAATAATGTGTCAGTGAGGTGTATTTAATTTTTGTACGCAGAGTCCTTAGTCATGCTCTCCTCTATTGAAGGTCTCACTTGAGAAAGGTATCTGCAAAGTGTAGAACAACTTTTGAAGCTCATCCTGATGTTATATAGACCTTTGTATTTTCTGGTAATCCCTTCACATTGGGCAGGCAGACCAGGCCTATTTTCTGAGGAAGGCCTTGAGCCTCTGGGAGATATTGATTTGTAATTTTTGTTTCATCCAACAGTTGTACTGGATTAGTTCTTGAACCAGGGCATCAGACATGGGATCAGACATATATCGGCAGGATGAAGGCTTAGCAATGGGCTCACCATTATTACCATCATTGGCTAACATATACATAGAATACTTCAAAGAGATAGCATTAGAATCCACTAAAGTTATTTCCAGTGACTTGAACCAAAGTGTTCTGAGTTCAATACCTGGCTACAGCCGTGGTGAACAATTCACTTCGAGAGTTGAGTTAAAGGGAGATAGCTACATGGCATCTGGAAGTAGTATCACACATGAAATGAGAATGATATACTCCCATGATTGAAATAAAATGTTTGGTTCAAAATTTGTAGCACCTGAAAAAGGCTGGAACATACAATGGCCAAAACATTGTAAACATTGCAATAAAGATGCGGACTAAAGAATTGCTATCACTTCTGATATTTGTAACATCAAATGAATATAATTTTCAACAAGTAAATGAAAATTAAGAATTAATATTCTTTTTTTCATTGTATTTGTTATTGTAGTTGGATTATCTCCATCCTGATATAACAGTTATTTAATACTTTTGAAATTGTTTTATAAAACAAAGAGACAGATTTCGCTCACTCCTTAATCAAGAGATTTATTGAAAATTCTATAGTAACTTACTGTGATTTCTACTAAACCAGCAGTTATTTAAAGTATTCTTGATTATCTTAAATCTCTTAGTTCTTTTGTTTACTAATATGTTAATCTGAAATATAGCAATATCTAATATACAACATTTCATTTTCTATTTTGAAGGATTTTTGAATTGCCAAAAAATGCTTCACTAAATAAAGAGTTAAATACAAATTATTCTTTTCAGCAAACTTAAGTAAATCTTTCATTTTCTTTTTCCTGCACTTCTAAACAGCAGTGGATTAGAAGAAATCTGACATTCTGTATCAAATGTCATCATTTTGTGAATTTATTACAAAATTTAAAACCAATGGAGCTAACAAATAATTTTAGATCAGAGCAAAAGGAAAATTTATAATCAGTTCTGTAGTTCTACTGTTCTGACTTCTTATAATGTTAACACTTCTCTTAATGCTGTTTTGTTAAATTATTTTTGTAATCAATCCTAGTATGTGCAGGTAGCAGTTATCTATGTATAAAATTGAATTGGTGAGTATGGTTCAAATTCCAGTATAGTCTTTTGAATTCACAAAACACTAATAAATAAGAGAAAAACATTAATCCATTCCTTCTACTTGCATCTATGAGTTAAATAGCAGAATAAACTGGGCACTCCAGCCTTGGCATATAGTCTAAGAGAAGGAAAACTTCAAACTGTGGCAAAGACAACAGGGAAACCACTCTCTTTCTCAAAAAGTTATAACAATTCACATATTTAAAAGAAACTGTGGAGAGCTGGGATATTATGTAATAGTTTGCCTGTTTAGAGTGTATGGAAATAACCTCTATTTTTATTTATTGTTTGACAATTCAATGTTTGAAGGTAGATATTCTCCCATTACAAATTTTAACACTGTTCTGCATAATGGCTTTATATAAAATTTGCTAAGACCTTAACCCAGCATATTATAGTATTAAATAAATGGTTCTTTTCCATATCACAGCACTTTTCATTGTCAATGACTTATGTTAATTAGTTTTATTAGTTGTGAAAGTCAAATCAGTGCTTTTAATGTTGAACAGAAATTTACTAGTTTAAGCAATCAAAATAACTTGTAATTAATTTCTGTTTTTTATTCAAGCAAAAACCTTTTTACTTAAAATTGTAAGACCCTAAATTATTGCATTAAGAAATATATAGTTTTATTTTTGCTTCTGTTTTATTAGCTAAGAACATCTAACAACTTTCTTTTCTTATATTGGTTTGTTTGTTTTTTTTTTTGTTTCTTTTTGTTAGTTTATAAAATTTATTCTTATTGCTGAAATAACACTTGATTTTATTTATTTACTAATGTGTTTATTTGTACTAGTGACTAATATTGACAGTTTTATATTAAGTGTTTTGTATTTATATTTCTGTGTTTTGCCATCCACCTTTCATTTTTTTGCTTATACATTTTGCTGGTGCATGTGTTTCTTTTATGAATTTGAAGTTGTATAATCATGAAACACTGTTTCAAAGTAGATTTCCATAAAAAAAAATAAATAAATGACTTTTGGGAAAGATTTTCTCACCAATGTTGAGATAAAATTAACTTTGATAATAGATTCAGATCTTCTAAATTCTCAAATAGAAAAGTTTTTTAAAAAATAGTTCTTTACTTTGAAATTTGGTCAGTTATAATAAATGAAAAAAAAACATGCAGATTAATGTTTAAAGTTATTTATATAACTTTAAAAAATTTCTTGCAATTTTGTGATACCAAAAATTTAATTAGATTTCAAATATTTACCAAAATGTTTATGCACAATATTACATATATAATTTATTGAAATGACAGTTGTACATTTTTCAATATACTCTGTTGGGATTTAACTATGTATAGTACAAGTTACTTTAATTCAAGAAATTTGTTTTTTTATAAATTTGTGATATAGTTTTCAGTCATCTCTGACAGATTAGTGTGTGTGTGTGTGCCTCTCTCTCTCTCTCTCTTTCTCTCTCTCCAATACTAACCACCCAGTACTGTTATCATTATCCAATACTAAAGATAAAGATCAGACATTTCATGATTCTTCTAATGACCCATTTTAGTGATATTGCTGCCATCTTGACTTAGAAATAAGAATAGCAACTGGAACAGAATTTTTTAATAAAACTGAAAAACATTTTACCTTAAAATGTTTCTTAAATATTGTTTAGATGTCTAAATTATCCTTTTTAGAACTAGACATTTGTTCTAAGCTATTATCATTGCAGCAACAAATGGAAGCAAACTAATTGGATTTAGCAACAGTGAAAATATAAATCAATTTTCTGCATAAAATTTAGAAAAATGACAATTTCATGTAACTTTTGAACTAACTATGGATACACCTTTATGCTAGTATAAAGATTTATTTGAAAAAGTAGAAGGGAAAACCCTGAATCTCTAAAAATTGTACACTTTTTGTTTAGGTTTTTCTCTGGTGTAATAAAAACACTAACTTTTGTTTATATGTGACATCATTATTTTCAATAGGAAACAACAAGAATTCCTCAACCAAAAAATACAATACGATTGGTGTGCATACTCACCGCCAACAACAACATCCACAACCACCAGGGCCTGCATTATGGAGAAAAGGAAGCCAAGATGGTAGTCTGATACTAGCACATTACTTCACTCTGCATGTTACTCATGGTTTTTCTAACTATTAGTCTGCGGATAAGTGCCTTATTTTATTTTTCATCTCCTTTGTTTGCTGCATGCTTTTTGTACTAATTTCAATGTCTGCCTTGGACACAGTTCCTCTAGCCTCTAGTTCTTGAAAACACATTGATGTTGCATTTTGTTCTAACACTAACTCTCCCAAATTATTGTTTTCTTTATTAAAACATTCTGGTTGAATGTAACCTTCAGGCAGCAGCAATATTCATTATCATCTCCATCTAATCAATCCTGATTTTAGTTTTAGTATTATTAGAGTAATTTCCCAACCAAACTATATTTTGAGATCTTACTTTGTCTTGAAAGCAGATGGCCAGATTTTAAATCTAAGCTAAATATGAAAGCAAATCAAAAACTATAATTTGACATATGGTTATTAGCTGAATTTTGATTTGAAATTTTTATTAATGTTTGATCTATGCAATATTTATCTCTGTAATTTTTCAATGATACTTTTGAGCTGTGTTTGTGCATATATATATATATATATATATATTGTAATTTTGTTATTACAAGGGCTTATAAAAGCATTATATCACTACACATAAATTTTCATGTTTCAGAACAATACTGTTCTTCAGGTGATATGTTAAAATAAATGGTGAAAATGATTTATTTTGAAAATATAAGATGAATTCTAGGTTATTTAGAAAATTAGAGAGTGGTAGTTGGAGAATATGCTTTAGGTGTGTCAGTATTGTTCAATCAAAAATTAGAATTAGGTAACTATAAAGCTGAAGAATTGGGTCACAAAAGAAAGCAGCATGGTCTGGTATCTAGACATGTCACTTTTTAATTTTGTCTGGATAGGATATATAGTGGGACCAGAGATTATTTAAATGGATCGACAATAATTTTTAACAGCATGTTGGAGTTTAGGTATTTTTTTAAAAAAATAGATTTTGTACTACCCCATGAGTAAAGGGACAGGAATGTTTTACAATAAAGATTAAATAATTATGGTATACTAAAGTACAACTCAGCTAATTCAAGTGGCTAGTGACTATAACTCTGTTCTGTTCTGGTTTAACTCTGTAAATTATTTACTCTTATTGTATTTGGAACCTGAGTATTTGCATGTTTCATTCTTGCTATTCAGATAAGAATTTTTGATATCCACTAAAATTTCTCACCTAGATGTTAAACTCCTTCACATTCTTAACTATTAAGGATTTTGCTTTGGCAGTAAGCAACATAAATAGAACTAATTTCATCTATATTATAACCTGAGCAATAGTTATGCTTTCAATTCAACTTAATCTTTGAAATGTATCTCCTCTTCCCCTCCCCCCTCAATGTTCTTTAAAAAGAAATTGTAGCATAAATTTTTTTTTTTAATTTGTTTACATTCATTCTTGTATATTTGTCTAACCTATATGATAATGATATTATATTTAACATTTTACATATGAATTGACTTTGGATTTCAGGTTTTATCCATAAGAATTTCTTTTGTATTTTAGAAAGTTATAATTTATGATGAATATGGTTTATGTGGCTTTTTTATTTTTATTTATTTTTGCAAAGAAATGATTAGACTGAAATATACTATCTTTGTTCTCAATGCTCACTTCAATCAGCTTATTTCCTCACTCTAATCATAAAGTGTATACTCTGTTGTACAAATTATTAAATTGGTTTGTTGCAAAATGAATGTTCTTACAATTCAGAACAAGAGATGAAAAATTTAAATACCAAATTGTGCACTATAAAATCAATTTTATGGCCAAGTGTAGTAGTGTAACAGGGTGCTGGGTCTGATTCGAGGTTTAGTTGCATGAGAAAGCCAGATAGTGATTTGAAGTGATTAAAAATAAATTATAAAAACTGCCTGAAGGATATCTTCAAAAATTAGGAGGAAAATTAGAAGAAAAAAACTGGAGAATTAAAATTGCTTCAGATATATAAAATGAAGTTGTAATGCTCAAACAAAATTTCACCGGAAAGATCTCAAAACAATCCCTATCTCTTAAAGATGAACACACATGCATCCTGTGGATGGAACATACACACAGACACAAATGGATGTGGTTGTTTCAGATTTGCTGCAAGGTGAAAATGTCTACTACTACTACTACTACTACTACTACTACTACTACAATTACCAACAGGTGGAGAATTAAAGTGGTTGAAAACAAAAACAAACCAAAATACTTAAATCACCATTCTGCTACCTGGATGCACATAAGACGCATGCTCATGTAATGTTCCCCCCGTCAATAAATTATTCTTAGATTTTCCGAGGGGTTGTTTGTGTTGAAGAGATCTTTTGTTTTGCTTTTAGCATCATGCAAGAAACAAGTTACTACACTTTCAAAAGGGGGTTAATAACACATCTATAAGCGTCACAATGAACCGCTATCTCAGTTTAGAATAAGAAACTTTGTTTCAGTGATTTAAGCTCAGCTGCTATGTTAAATTTTTGTCATGGCTTTTTTCTATCAAATTCTTGTCTTTGAAGCATAACATCAAAGTTTATACTGTGCTTCATTTGAAGCTATTCATTTTTTAAGATTAAGCGTTAATGAACCAAACTGTACAAAAATGGTTCTGTTGCAGGGATTTTTCTTCCAACTGCCAGTTAAACAGCAGACAATGGATATGGAAGTAAGCAGCAGTAAAAAAAATTATGAAAAGATGACACATTTTACTTTACTTTACTTGATAATAATGTATTTTACGGGGAGTTATAGTGTTAATTTCAGTGATCATCTCAACTATCAAAAACACTTTAGGTATTTTTGTACTTTTACTTTATGTATACTGCAAGGCTTTTAAAATCTTTCTGTGCAACTAGCTCAACAAAACCTACTATTTGTTGCTTTTGTGTTGCCATGTTCTTCAGGACATAGGTGATTATATCTCTCTACAGATTCTTTTCCTTTATTATCTGTGAATTTCTCTGACTTCTTGGGAAAAAATACCAAAGTAGTTTCCCATTGCCTTCTCAACAGATTTGAACTCAGTTGTCATTCTCCTAGGCTGGCTACCACCTAGGGCTACAGAATTCAGTCTTCCCTGTTATGTAATATATACTTGTGGAAATAAAAATGGATTTTTGCCTTTCCCATAAGTGTTAGTGCAATAAGACAGTTAAGGGCCATATGTGATAGATGCTTTAGCAATCATGTCTTGAAAGAAACATGACTAACTGGGTACAAGATTTTTTCAAAGTCGGTTGTCATTATTTTCTGCAGTAGACTGGTTGCCAACCAAGACTATAGAACCCAGTCTGTCCTGCTATTTAGCCCATAGCTGGAGGAAGAAGAGATGGATTAATACCTTTTCCAAAAGTATTTGTTCATAAGTAATGCAACAAATTCAACTGGAATTCAAACTCAGCTCTCTGATTTCTCATTTTGAGCCGATATCCAATGCACCACAAGCTAGGCCATAATTTGAACTTAGTTTGCCAATTCTTCTTTCCATGCTGATAACTGTTATAGTACATGTACTGCTTAGTTTTTCTAAATATGACATTAATTATGCTTTTACATCTTCATTTTATAATTTGGAATTTAAATCAAACCAGTATTTCTTTAAAGAACCTGGTATTTTTATTTACTTTTTTTATTTGAAGAATCTGTTGTTGTTTTTGTTAATATTTATATCTTTTTTTCCTTGTGTCTGTAAGTAGTATTGAAAAAGTAAACAAATTTCTATAATTGTATTTGTTTAATTTTCTTGGTATACATCTCTGCATATACATGTAACTGTTTTGCAGTATTTAAAATGTTTTTAATGAACTTTTTTGTACATATACGCATTATCATTAAAATAAATATTTCCTATAATATTCTATACGGAACATTAGCAATGTTAATTTCAGAAGAAATCTTTGTCAGTACTTGAAGCTATATCATGTTATTTACTGCAAATAACAAACTCTATCCCTTCAATTCTGCACATACACATTGGCACTGATGAATTAAATGCCTTGTTTTCAACTTGGTCATTTTTGCTGCTTTACAGATGATTCAGCTTTATTGAAACAAAGAGAAAAAATTTTGGATAAAAAGAATAAAGTATCAACTACATCATCACCACCTCCAGTTCCAGATGTTAATTTTCTAAATAACATTCTTAATGCCAGTGCTGCTATTAAAGCCCGGGCTAATAAGAGGCCCTTTAGTGCAGGTAGCCGCCTCACAGGATCTGCTCAGACAGCAAATTCTTTAACTATGGGACATGCTGCTGTCAAGAAGGGTCCAACCAAAGTGGAAACATCTCAGGCTAATATTGGACCTTGTAATACTAACAATAATAAAGTTAACAGATCTATAGATACCTCAGAGCACACCAACCTAATGCAGAGTAACATTGATGAAATAAATGTTAACATCAGTCATAATAAAGCTTTCTCAAGTATCAGCAACATGTGTAAAACATCAGCCAATCTTAGCTCTACATCAAAAGGTTTTGCCACAGTTGGCAACAAAAAGGAATTAACAAAGATCAGTAATGTTAGTAAAGATTATTCAGTCAGCTGTAGTGATTCAGAGTTCTGTTCTCTTAACAGCCAATCAGCCAAGTTCACACCTTATTCCAATTCTCCAGAAATTTCTTTATATAATAATATAGAACAGCCATCTCATATTGGAAGTCCAATCTATAACAACAAAGCAGAAGAGCTC
Organism: Ascarosepion bandense; assembly: GCA_037127315.1. Classification (NCBI taxonomy): domain Eukaryota; kingdom Metazoa; phylum Mollusca; class Cephalopoda; order Sepiida; family Sepiidae; genus Ascarosepion; species Ascarosepion bandense. The sequence goes on along the minus strand of JBBBDQ010000566.1, from coordinate 213,289 downwards.
TCTATGACCAAAGCAGCTAATACAGATCTTGATATCATTCCCAAATATAAAACAAATCAATATAGCAATATAAAGTCTGATTTTCAAGCCACATATGGAAACATTCAAGAATCTGGTCGATGGATTACAAACCTCAAGAAAAAGGGTATTTTATTGTTTTTGGTTTTGTCCTTTTCCTTTTCATAAATCACTTGTGATTGTAGTTAAACCCACACTTGCAAACAACCTCATTTGCTAAAAAAGTAAAATGTTGATCCTTTTAATTTGGCCTGCAATGATTTTTGTAGTGAAACTTAATTTGAATATCTTATTTTAGCATTAATCTGAAAACAAATACCTGTAAATAATGTTGCCAGAAAGGTTGTACATAGTGATCGTTGTCCATGTATGTTGTTATCTATCTGATTATTTCACATCTCACCTGTGCATCAAGCTTGGTTCAGTCTATCATTACAAAACTCTCTTTTTACTAATTTAATAAATCTTCTACTTGTCATTGATTTCTAAACTCTTCTTGATGATTGTGTACAAGAATAATGCCTGTTGTGTTTTGCTAAATAACAGATGAAAATGTCAGACTTTAATTTATTATAATGTACTAGATAAACTACACAATTTTCTTTGCTTACACATTTTGAAAACTTATTTCAACAGAAATCTTAGACTTGGTAATATGTTATTGCCAATTCCTATTGCATTTTATGGCTAACTGTTGTTGCTTGCATTTCAATAGTTCTTTCTATTGAGTCTAATTAGAACTTTACTTTATGTCTTTATTTTTGACTGAATTGATATTGGTCCTAATCTCAATGAGTAAATTTGCATATTACCCTCAGAGCACCAGTGAAAATAACGGGCATGTAATAGGACTTGAACTGTGATATCAACTTCATTTGTTACTATGCTTGTGTATATACCTTTTTACTTTTTAAATGAAGATTTTCCTTACTTTTACAGAGTTATAGAAAATACTTAGCCTGAAGAAGCTCATAGTTAGAATACATCTCAAGAGATTTTAAAGGCATTTCTAAAAGCTGTGACAATAATAAAAATGTAAACAGGTGGCCTCATCTCCCATTTCTTTTTCTTTTAGTACATTAAAATTCAAGATATTTGTCAAAATATTATCTCAGAAAGGCTTGCTTTGTTTTCTTGTTACTGCATCAGTAAACAAAATTTGATTTATTGTTGATGAATAAAATTATTATACATGTATGACCCCTAGTTTTCCAGGACCACACTGGATTATCTATGTTACAAGTCCAAAAGACCTTGATGCACCTTTGACCCACTAATTATTTTCATCTCATATAAATCATTAGGGTTGTTGGAAATTTAAATATGCTTACTCTTCATAGAGTGCAAAATTCCTTGGTTTTTTATTCAGAAAACAAATTTACAGTTATGCGTACTGTATGTGCAGCTGTTCAGCTATAAGATTGATGGAACAATTGTTTGGAATTTAAAAAGAAATATTTTCTCTTCGACCTACAGATATGAAAGGTTCGTAATTTTGTTTGAATTAAAAAATGGTGTTGGATCACCATTTACAAGAGAATTGGTAATCCAAAGCCACTATAAATTTGTTTTAAAGTATTCATTCCTGAATATTGCTGTCAATACTTAAGCTACAGTGCTAGTTTACCAGAACATTGTTCTGGTATCTAATCATTGAAAATAGTTATGCAGCTTAACATATAAAATGATTAAGGTTGTTCATATGAACAAATTTGTACTGATCACTTTTTGTTCTTCACTGTAAATCTATTCTGTTATGCAGGCACTTTTAAAATAATGTCAGGGTATAATTTATTGAGAAGTGATTAGAGCTCAGTATGTTTACCTCTGAACTTTACAATTGAGATTCATTTTAGCTGTAAAATGTCATTGTAAAAGATTAATTAAATTCAGAAATTAAAAAGCTTTAAGTATATTTCTTATCTCTTTTAATATGAATCTCTTAAAATTCAAGAACTTTTTAAAAGAATCCAATTTAAAAAAGACAATAAATACTATCTTTTTTATTTCACCTTATATAACAACTATCATTTTTACCTCTATTTGAAATACTATTGTTCTTAAATATTTGATATAAAGAAATATTTTTAATATAATTAGAACATTTTTATATTAAATAATCATATTTCTCAGTATATAAACAATTGAAAATATTTGATAAGCTTCTAATAATTTACATTTAATAATTTCCAGTAATTTTATTTTACTTTTGTCTAATATTTTATAGATACTAGTGTTAATTTTTGGTAATGAAAGAATTTATGAGCATTTATAAATGAAAATAACTGTTGAAATGAATTTTCACATCAAAACAATGTCAAGCATGTAGTCCATCTATGAATTTTACATATTGTACCTGAACAGGGCCTTTAAATCAGTCAGATTATTTTTTATGCTATAAAAATTTAACTCAGAATTTCATCTGACAGATTATTTTTTAACTAGGTTTGATGAAATCTGAAAAATTGTTGCTCAAGTTTTATATTTGCTTAATTGATCTGTTTTACTCATTTCTTTTATATACATAAAAATATATTTTGTACTTTATGCTGTACTCTGGATTCCTTTAAATGTTAACACACCCCTAATTATTTTAAATTTTGCATGAAAGTCAGTTTTTTCATTAAATTTCGTTTTATTTATCCTTACGAAAAATGTTGATAACTTGTTGATGGGGTTTATTAGGTTTTATTAATAATGCAAACAAGTACAAAAGAATTCTTTTTTTATCAACAATCCAAAAGATGTAGACTAATAAAACATTTGTTTGAAATTAACTCTGTTAAAATGAATTTTGACATTAAAACAATGTCAAGCAAGTCCATTTAACATTCTTTCTCTATGAACTTTTCATATTACTGACCTCGTATAACATTCTTTGAGTGTATCTGATGAAGGCTATATTAGACAATACTAATGCACTTAAATTAATGATTGATTTATCGTTTGTTCTCTGATAAGCAGCAATATTATAGAGCCTTTCCTTCCTCTTAAGCATCTGCAATATTATTGTTAATATAAAATTTATTTTCCTTTCAGGAAAAAAAAAATTTCTTTCAAGTTAAGAACTATTGTTAGTTCTCATAACTGCCACTATAACTGGGCATGTACATTTTCAAACCATTTGTACATTTGACTTAGTTTTCTTGTTTTCTTTGAATTCTTTAACAATCTAGAAAATATCTGCAATCCTGTCACTGACAAACAATTGTCTAGAGAATTGTTGACTCATTATATAGTGTAAAAGGAAAAGGATGGAGAAAATGTTATAGTCATAACATGTTACTTTTTTGAATAGTTGTATATATTCATCCATGAGTCAGTGATAGCTGTTATTGTTGACTGTGCAAAAAAGCAAAGAAAAGTGTTGGATTTTTTTTCTCCAAATATCACTCTGGGCCAAAATTTGTATTTTTTTCTTTTTTCATTTGTTTTTACTCATGCTTGAATATGTATAACTTGCTGGGATAAGAGGCATGAGGTGAACAACGATTCAGTAATCTATTTTGGTTTCACACACACTGATGTAGTCCATGGAAATTCTGTTCTTGAGTCCATTGTGTCAAAAAGACTCCTTACAATTCAAAAAGTTTTTCAAGAATCTTCACAGTAAATTATGGTGTTTTTTTTTTGTTTTTTTTTTGAGCTCTACAATTGAAATTAGATTGAAAAACTGGTTTCAAGTTGATGTCCATTTACTTAAAATCCTTCTTACCAAGACATTGGTTTCTTCCATCATAACATTTTGTTGCCAGTTTATATAAAATAATTCTTAATTTGTACAATTGCAATGCAGTGAATAACTCACCTTTCCTTTGAAACTGTTTTGCATGCTCCACAAGTACTAAGCTTATTCTGTCACAAAGATATTAGAGCACTCAGTGAAGATCCCTTTCTACATTGGTGTAGACACTCTCTTACAAGTGGGTATGGCTAAGTAGTACACTATAGTTTATGCATCTATCTCATATAAGTATGTTTTTGTTTGTCTGCATTTCTTGGTATATTTTCTGTCTACGTATTTTACCTATTTTTTTTTTTTTTTATATCAGTATACCTGAAAAATATCAGTTACTAATTTGTATCGAGTTTTATGTAATTAAATTTTATTAATTCAGGTAAAAAACACAACATCAAAATAATGAAAACCAATTTTACCTTTATCAAGTTCTAAGGTGAGGAATGATGTTGATGAGCTGATATTGTCTGGGTAAAAATGCCTCAAAATTTATGCATATTGGAGTTTGAATTAAAGAAAGTTACTGAAGATTAATGGCATCCCATGTCATATCAAATATATTCAACTTTTATTAAATGTATTGGGGTCATCAACAATGCACTCTCCATCTCACTATTTTTTTTAAAATGTCCTAGCTGCTTTTTAAATATAAAAACTGTTGTTTAATTTTTTTTTTTTTTTTTCACTTTTTAAAAGTAAAATTAAGGACAAATATTTTACGAAAATAACTTATGTTCATATGTATATTTATTAAAATTTTTAACAAAGCAGTAGAGACAATTTAAATTTTGAAGGTTTTTTTTTTTTTAAATAGTTAACTTGACAAAAAAAATCAGATGATTTATTTATTATTGAAAATTATATAATAAAAATATATTCCATTTCAGAGTTACAATTTCATGATTATGTATATAATTCTATGATCACAGAAAATTGATCCTTCTAGGTGTTTAGCCAGTGCTTCCAGCATTAGTGAGCTGAATCAGAATCAGGGTCAACATTTCTTTCTAAAGAAATCAGTGAAAACAGGCTAGCAAATAAAACTTAAATTTTATTTAGTTTTAAACTTGGTTGTAACAAAAACCCAAATAAAAGTAACTGTTTTATGAAAGATAACTTAATGGAGTTGTCACTATTTAAGGGAGATAACTCTTGTTGTTTGACGCTATGCCTGAGCTGTCAGAATAGGTTTTAGAGAACCAAAATTAGAAGAATGTCTTTCTCCCTGTCAGTAGCATTTTTCTTTTCCCCTCACTCTCAATAAACCTCTGAAATTGAAAAAAAAAAATAGTTTAGTCATTCATTCTCTTCTTTGCTTGTTTCAATGAGTCAATTATATATGCAGATTAATTTTACTATTGTTCTCACTTTCTGTTATTTATGCACACATCCCCATGAAAGATTCAGTTATTTCTGATTTTAGAGTATAGAAATTTTTTTAGAGTATAGAAATTTTATTATTAGTCATTACAAATTAAAATTCCTGACTTTTCTCTTTTTTTCTCTTTTTTTTTTTTTTTTTATCTTGGGATTGTTCTTTCCCCATCTGATTAAACACCTTCATTTCCAAACAATATTTAGTTTTATCTTTGTTACCAATTTTTTATCCGTTTAACCTAGTTCCCTTTTCCATAAAGAAACAAAAACGATTTTTTGAACACTTTATTTTTTTTAACATGTGACCTGATATGCCACTTCTTATTGTAACAAATTCATATTTCTGTCTTCTACTGTGAATTATTTGAATTCATTTTTGTATTGAGCCTCATTTATTCTTTTAGCAAGCACAAGAGTTCATGTTCCTATCTACTGCCTGAATTCTTAACTAATAATGATCATTGATGAATTTAGTGCTTTACTGGTTTCAGTTTGTCGTTTGTCAGCATTGTCTTTCCCTATGATGTCTTCTTCCAAGTCGAGTTTTGAGGTGTCTCACTCAGGCTCCTCATATTTATCATCATCTACTGTACCAACGGACTATTCCACTCAACAACAAGCCAACTTGAGGATGGTGAAGAGTACATCTTCCTATATTTCCAATGAATTAGATGATGATGATGATGATGATGACTCATTTCAGCGACTTGTTAAACTACGAAAAGTGCCACAGCGGCAGCTACAAACCCCTACCAAAACATATACTCGTCCTGAATCTTCGCCATCACGGACACATGAGTGGAGAAAGAATCTTCGAACAAATGGTATGCTAGTGACCCTATGTTTGATATTCCACCACCCAGTTTTAGTTTTGTTTTCTTTCATTGTAGTTGTCAATCTTTACAGACCAAAAAGAGAAGCAGTGCTTTCTCAAAAATTAACCTTTCCTTGGCACTCAGCAATCTTGATTTAAAAACTACACAAACAACATTTTATCACCTAATAAATATGTAAATTTAGGTCACACGCAAAGATTGTTTAAATCTATTATAACTTTTGTAGGTTACCCCTCTTATGTAATTTACCTTTAAAGTGATGTTCATAATGGACCTACCTACCAGCAAACACTTTGTTTTTGTGATCATGTAAAATTCTAAAATGCTTATTTATATTTCTAGTTTAATATTTTCAGGGGAAAAAAAAACTTCATCTGCACTTTTTTTTCTCAAAAAGACAGGGGCATAGTCTTAAAATAATTTTTGTTTTTGTTTTTCAAAATTATATACAGATATAGCACTGATTTTCCAGAGCTGTGCTAGATTATCCATTTTGCTGAACTTCTAAAAATCATGTAATAACAATTCAATAATACACTTCTGATCCACTTATTATATATCTTTCATATCTCTACAGCATCATTAACTGTCAGAAACCTACATTAAACTATAATTAAATGTAACACTACCTGTGATCACCAAATGAATTAATCTGGTAATCGTCTTAAATTTAAATGCTTTCTTGTAGTTTTGTTCAATGCAAAAGTGGTACCAAACTATCAGTTGTAATACCTGTAATATGTTGATCAATTTTTTAAATGCTTGTTTCAAATATAATATATAAATTGTTTTAGTTGACAATAGTGTTTTCTTATGCCATTAAAAGTTAATATTTTTTTGTGTAAAGTTGAAGTTTCAGACACCAGTATTGAAGGCAGTTAGATTGAGCCATGCTTTTCTACAATTTGTATAGGTTTTGATGAATATCTATTCAAACAACTTTTATTGAAATCAACAAGCAAGTTCTTTCATCTTCATTTTTTAAAAGGCATTTTTCCAATTGGCATAGAATTTATTACAAATCTGGATTGAATTTATTAAGAAACTGTCTAAAGTCATGATGTATTTTTTTTAGTTTCTCCATAAATTCAATTAGGATACATGACAGCCCATATGCAAATATGCATTTTATTAGCTTAGGGTAAGCTCTCTGTTTGATGACAAATCAGTCATATTCCGATTCCAGTTTGAATCAAACAGTTTATCTAGCCACACAAATGAGCTGTGATACAGCGAAATAGGCTTGTATGCGAATGATTATATATATATATAATGTATATGTACATATTTGCATTCATGTATGTATTAGGACCTTGAATAAGTTTTCATTGGTTTTTCTTGAAAAATAATATTTTATTCACAAAAATTACTAAGAAACATGTCACAAAGTATTGTCCATTGCTAGCCAATACTTTTTCCTATCTTTCTAGCAGCATTTAAATTCCACATCGAAATAAATGACATCTTTTGAGGTTAACCCTGGGTTGACCCATTTTGTTTTGCATCTTCAGAAGAATGAAAGTGCTGCTCAGCCAGGCTATGTGCCATCAATCAAAATAAGTGATAATTACATGGGGCAATGTCTGGTGAATACCACTATTTGGATAAATAAGCATTTCCATATATCCTATTTTACAATATATGTCCTAGTACAAAATCACTTTGTCGTGTTAATGCTAGTTTAGCAGCCATTTTTTCTTCAATGCTTGGCTCAAACACATCGTAGTAGATAGCAATCTCCTGTGATGGTTTCAGTTTGTTTGCACTGCTCATGGGTAATTCCATCTCAAATCATCCAGAAAAAAACATCTTTGACACCCTTACCTCTCAGATTTTTTTCAAATTTTCACCATATGTTGGTATCATAGAAACTAGAAAATCCTGAAAATTTGAGCGTCTAACTCTAAGCGGTTCCGGAAATATCGCACTTTTAGTATTTTATGAAAATCGTGTTTTGTTGCAAATTTCCGCCATTTTGAATTTACATTTTTGGGCATAAATCCATTTCTAGACAAGGTTCAGTCTTGAAAATTTGCACTAAAATGGTTTTCCACATGAGGAATCCAAAAATCATATCTAAAACCTCTGAAAATGAACTGTTTTTGAGTTATTGAACTTTTAAGCCGAGGTTTGGGTATTGGTCTCGCGCGTCCCAAAAAAACATGTGGCACTATGAGAAATTGAATTTTTTTTGTTTCTACACATTCTTGATAGTCTGAACTTGAATTCCTCCAAAAATGGTGTTTGGTTCTTTTCTCGTTAGCTCACAATTGAACCTCAAAGATGGGCCAATCACAGTGGACATTCCCAAATTAACTGCATCATGTGGTGTGGATACAATGTATTTGCAGCATTTATGAACCCATAAAAATTGTCATGTGATTAACCCATTTTTTAGGTTTAATTGTGAACTTGGGAAGAAAGAACAGAAGCCCATTTTTCTGGTAATCAATGCAGGGGATATGGATACTAAGAAACAGTACCTATGCCGGGTGCGTATGTGGTATGATAGTACATTAAAGTCAAAAACTATCAAGACAACACAACATCTTATGAGTGTAAGGCAACATATGCTGTCACAGTTTTATCATAATCCTCGTCAGAAATAGTAAAGCTCCTTCCACTTGAGTTTGTTGTAGGTACATGGATGCTACAAATGATGTTTTTGAAAGGAACAGGACACTGGTCAGCATTGGAAGGCCAGTTGAATATTTTACGTGGACCATGGGGGTGCATGAACTGAACATCAACATCACCTTCATTGAGGTTTACTTTCTGCACCAATCCGACCCACCAGAATGAGTTGTACACACATGTTATATATGTTGAAGGAGCAATATCTCCAATGTCAACATGAGTGAGGATTTTAAAGTCGTGAATATCAACAAAGGATTCATCCTCACTACAGAGTTTGTGTCCAATCTTGCATCCTGATTGTGGAACAAAGTGATGGCTACTTCTCGTCCCGGGTACTGTTTTCCCATCCACAAACCTCTTCTTCATTCTATTCCTCACCTCAACCATGTCTTCCTTGTCAATTCCAAAGAACACAATGGACTTCATTTCTGCTTGGCACACTTCCAGTAATGTTTTCTAAGTTAGAATCTGGTTGTTCAATGGTCTCTGCAAGCTTCGCTTTGCTGCATGCCGTTTAACAGCACCACCAATCCCATCACAAGGGGATTTTCCATGGCTGGTTGCAAAAAATATCCACTCAGCATCGATACCATAATCATCTTTGTGAAAGCACAGATTAAGAAAGTTTTTAAAATTCTTATATTGGGCACCACAACCATCTGAAGCATAGTAGATTTTGTTGATACCTGTGAGATGTTGTTTGATGAAATCTGTCATCATGGTCTGTATTTTGTGAACAAAGCAAGTGTCATGTGTATTGTCATCAGAGATAAAACATAGCGAATGATGTTGTAGAAATCCATCTTTGTCTTTGTAGTATATTACAAGGGGGTGAAGAGTGCAGTACTCTTTGCTCCAGTGAAAACTTTGTATCTCATTCTGAATGAGAAACTGATAGTTTTCAGCGAAATCACCCAACACCATGACCTCATTTTTTCCCAAATTTTCTTTTTTTGCCTTCACATAACGTGCTTGGGCTTTGGCAAGGTACGAGTGTCTTGTCATTTCATTAATCTTCTCCACCAGAAGCAATTTGTACTCCCCATATGTTGAGATTTGTATTAAGAATGCCCAATGGGTAGTTATTAAATAAACATTATTATTATTTTTTGTTTTTATTAATTACCATTTATTTAATTAAAAAAAGAATATAATTTTATTACATATAAAATCATTTAAACTGTTTTTTTAATTTCTAGGCTATTATTGATAAAAATATTTAAATGAATTTTTAAATATTATTATATACTTCTTAAACTAAATTCATTTTTTTACAAAACATACTACAATACGAGAAAAATGTGAATTAAGTTTTATCTTGAAAAAGAATGGGAGTCAAAATTTCAAAATCTGTTGGGAACAAATATAACTAAATACTGAAGATGCAGTGAAAAGCTTCATTAAGGTATTCATGTACAATCATGACAGTCAGAATGTAAAAGAGAACTGATCCATTTTGTAAATTATGAAATAGACATTATTTGTGAATGGCTTAGAAAACTTCTGGTGGTTACAGGATGCAATATAGAAGTTGTTCATACAGAATGGAAACATATTGAATTCTATATTGCAAATAATTTCAGAGATAAATTTAAATATAATTAAAGATTAATTCTTCTTTATTCCTTTCGTCCTTATCCGGTTACATGGCTTCACCTGCTACTTGCACCCTTGCATCAAACAAAATAGTTTCATCCAACTTAGAGAAACATCAGAAAGCAGTAATACCACTTCTTAAAGGAACAGCAAGTCAAAATAAAATTCAAGTTTTCCTGTTTGTGATGAAGTCAAGTGACTCCTTGTACACAGCTCTGTCTGAAGAGAGGCCCCTGAAACTGCCCATCTTTGAGGTTCAATTGTGAGCTAACGAGAAAAGAACCAAACACCATTTTTGGAGGAATTCAAGTTCAGACTATCAAGAATGTGTAGAAACAAAAAAAATTCAATTTCTCATAGTGCCACATGTTTTTTTGGGACGCGCGAGACCAATACCCAAACCTCGGCTTAAAAGTTCAATAACTCAAAAACAGTTCATTTTCAGAGGTTTTAGATATGATTTTTGGATTCCTCATGTGGAAAACCATTTTAGTGCAAATTTTCAAGACTGAACCTTGTCTAGAAATGGATTTATGCCCAAAAATGTAAATTCAAAATGGCGGAAATTTGCAACAAAACACGATTTTCATAAAATACTAAAAGTGCGATATTTCCGGAACCGCTTAGAGTTAGACGCTCAAATTTTCAGGATTTTCTAGTTTCTATGATACCAACATATGGTGAAAATTTGAAAAAAATCTGAGCCGTAAGGGTGTCAAGGTCTGGATGATTTGACATGGAATGACCCTCATAATAAACTACACTCAGCCGATCCCACCATATGCAAAGCTGAAGCCTTGAACCATGCATATTCAGCTTTGTTACTGAAGTTGATCCTTAACCAGGCTTACCCTATGATCTTCTACACTTAGTCTTATTGTAGTGTATCCACTTTTCATTGCCAATCACAATATGATGTAAAAAAAACTTTTCTTTTTATACCATTAAAGCAGCTGTTCACATATGACAAGATGCCGTTCAGTATCTCTTGACTTCAGCTCGTACAATACCCAATATCCTTAAATTTTTTTGTTGAACCAGAGCTTTTTTTTATCTTCAACGTCAAAATCATTATTTTTGATGTGTCTAAACCAATCTGCATGTTGTTTCTGACAGAGCATGGTTGCTGTAAGTGCCAACAAGAATTCTGTATGCTTAAGCTGCAGATGTCTTTTGAAGAAAGTAGTGCAGTAAAATTCCCTGCCAATATCTATTCTTTGGCATGAAATCTGACATATTTAATGCTATGAAATCAAAGTTGCTTACACTTAGCAAAATGACATACACTGAATTTCAAGCTTGCTTATAGTATTTCCTTATATTACCATTTAAAACTGCATGCTTGCAGATCTGGGAATGGCATCTGTTAAAAAATAACAAGAACTTATTCAAGGTGCTAATTTGTGTGTACATGTATGTGTGTACATATGTATATATAGAATAAGTAAAGAACAGGTAGGAAAAAGTGATTTTAATATGTATTAATACTAATAATTTAATATTTTTATGTGTATTTATGATAATCCCCTTATAATTTAAAAATTTAGCTTATTCAACTGATAATTTTTTAATTACTATTATTATTTTATTTGTACTTATGAAAAAATCCCCTTAAGTATATATTTTAATATCTTAGTTCATTATTCTTATCTTTCTGTTGGTTTTGATTTTTTTTTTTTTTATCTTTTCCAACGTTTGAATTTGTCTTCTCTCTTCTTTTTTACTTTTTTTTCCTTTCATTTATTTTTTTCTTCTTCTGGTTAAAAATTTGACATGTCTGGATTTCCACCGCGAAACATTCACTACATTACCATGTAGTGAATTGTACACATGCTGTTCTTTGAGGTGTTATTACCTCCCACTTCACTTAATTTATCTCATTGGCTGACCTTGTTTTTATTTCTTTGTTTTTTTAATCTCCTTATCTATATATTACAAAATAAACTAACTATATTTTACTTCCTGATGATGGTGTTTTAACACCAAAACTTTATAGCTAATAAGTTGCAATATGTCATTATTACAATAATAATTACCATATATTTATGCTCTACTTTTGTACTGAGCACTTTTTAAAGTAAATATCTAACTGGAATATACTTCCATTAGTGACCATTACTTATATATATGTTTGTGTGTGTATGCATCCCTGTGTATATATGTATGCATATGTTTCATTAAAAACAATCAACAAAAAAGATTTTATTAATTTTTTTATTTAATTTTTCCAGTTTTTTTTACATATTTCCTTTTTGCTAGAGATAAGGAATATAAAAATTTTCCATAAATTTTTACTTTCCAATCACTTTCAGCAAATTCACTGGCCATTCTCAAGGATGTTATATTTCATGTTTTGACTAATGTAATTTATTTTGTGTTTTAAAAAGGAGCATTCTGTAAAAGTTATCATGCATGAGTTTCTGTCTATTTAAAAAAAAAAAAACTTTCAAAAGGCCATTTCCACCTCTTAAATAATGTAAGGTTAATGTTAGAAAATTGTTTGATATATAGTGTCTCTCTTATAGTGAGATGCTTTTAAGATTGGGATTTAAATAGTATATATATGTGCAGATTTTATTGAAAAGACAGGCAAGGTATTATCTGTAAGTATTTTTATATAATTTTTCATGTGTTATGATTTTTTGTTTTTAAACTCAAATTATGTAAAAAGTTGTCTAAAGGTTTTGTATTTTTTAGCTCTTTCACCTATACTTTTAGCCATTATCGAGAAGGAGGTTTGTTTTACTTGTAACTAAATATGTGTAAAGTTTATGCATATGGAGTCATGTGTATGTTATGTTTCAAACACAGAAAACACATTGTTACTATTTCATAATTGATATCAATAAGTGTAGGATTTCTTTTTTTATAAGTAATAATTTTTTATTAATAATTACTTCATTTTTTTAATCTTCTTTTGCATGTGGATTTTGCTGTTTTATATGTATTGTCCACAAGTATGTCACAGATAGGTCCTAGTGGATTTTTGTGTGTATTTACTAGGATCTATCCATGACTAAGCTCCTATTTTTAAGAACTCTAGGGAGCTCTCTGATAGCTTCAATTATTGCTCTATTAGCCTCTTACCTATTTTTGCAAAGGCATTCAGGGCTATTATCAATGCTGAAATAATTAGGCATCTCATATCTCCCAACCTTCTCTCTGTCAAAGAATATGGCTTTCATTTTGCCGGGTCTACCACTGATGTGTTAACAGCTATCACTGAATATATATACCAGGCTTTGATAAGAACAGCAAGCTGTTGCACTTGATATCTTGAAAGCAGTTAACAGGGTTTTACATGACAGCCTTCTATGCAAGCTCCAGAGCTACAGTAATGTTGGACAATTGTTTGATTTAATCTAAGTGTTCCTATCAAATCAAGAAATGAAGGTTGTTTTGAATGGTCAAGCCTATAGATCCTTTCATGCAAATGCATCATTCCTCAAGGCTTTATCCTAGGGCCTATGCTTTTACTGATCTTTAATGATCTAATCAGTTCCCAAGTAGGCATCTATGCAGCATCTCCCTCTAGCTAGAGGGATTTCTCTTGAATCTCAAAACTATTCTTACATGTATCTCTGTTTTTCTCTATTAAATTTGGTTAGCTATCTCTTCTTCTATTGCTCCTCTTCCGTGCTAGACAGCATCTCAGACAATATAGATAAGCCCATTACTTCTCATCCATTCACTAATATATTTGTGTTTGGTGACTTTAATGCCAACCATGCCAAGTGGCTAGAAAAATCGGTCACAGATCTTGCTAGTGTTCATATCATGAACTTTTCAATCTCTCAGGCAAATGGTGGATTTCCCAACGCATTTCCCCAATAACCCTGATAAACTCATCTAACTGATAGATCTTTGTTTCATTTCTATCCTTGACTCTTGCCATGTCATGCAGCTCTGCCCTCTTTGCAAATTTGATCATGCCTGAGTTTCCATTAACATCTACTTCCACGCTCCCTCTTACCAGCAGAATATCTTAGTGCTATCAAAGAGTTGACTGGGAGGCATTGTGGTGTTCTTTGAAACAAAATTTTTAGTCTCCCTGTTGAAAACTACATCTGATCTCAGTGACAGCTGGCATCAATACTTTCATCTCAATCAGGAAGTTCTGACTTTAGCTTCATTCTTCTCCTTGGTTCTATCCTGCTTACTAAGCCACCATTGACCACAGGAATCACTTCTTCTGACTTTACTGGAGTGACACATCTGACTATAATAGGCGCCTTTTTGTTTCTGCTTGCTATGAGTGCAAGCATGACTTAATTACTGCTAAGCTGTTGTTTGCTAATTGAATGAATTGACGTATAACATTCCTACAAGTTTGGCTCTGAGATCTGATAGCAGCTTTGCAAAAGTGTGCTATACAACAGCGAACCCTCCATCTCTGCATTACTCAAAAATTTTAAGGTCCTCACATTCACAGTCGACAAAGCTTGAGTGCTTTGCCTGCAAATTACAACTCCACACTTGACTCATCTGGAGTACCCATACTTAACTTCCCTCTTAGAACTGAAACCCAACTGCGTGATGTATATATAATCCTCTCTTTTGTCTCTAACATTATTTCTAAGCTTGACTCCCATAAAGCAAGTGGATGTGCTGGAATTTCAGGCATCGTCCTCAAGAAATGTGTCCCTGAACTATCTCCTGTCCTCACCAAACTCTATAACTATTGCCTTGCTGCTTCTTGCTTCCCTGTTAGAAGTCCTTCTCTGTAGTTCCTCAACCTTTATAACTATCACTCTATCACCCTTTCACTGCTTTTTGGCAAAGTGTTCAAGGCTATTATCAATGCCGAAATGATTCAACATCTCACATCCAACAACTTATTCTCTGACAAGCAGTATGGCTTCTGCTTCACCAGGTCTACAGCTGATGAATACATATATATGAAGCTTGATAAGAATGGCAAAGTTCGAGCTTTTACCCTGGATATCTCAAAAGCATTTGATACAGTTTGGCATGCTGGCCTTCTCTGCAAGCTGCAGGGCTATGTTATACCCAGGCGATTGTTCAATTTAATCCAATCATTCCTGTCAAATTGTAAAATGATGGTTATTCTAAATAGACATGCTTCCAAATCCTTTCATGTGAACACAGGTGTTCCTTAAAGCTCTATCTTAGGTCCTACACTTTTCCTGATATTCATCAATGATCTTCTTGATGCAATCAGTTCCCAAATAGACATCTATGCCAATGACACTACCTTCCACTCTCATCTCAATATGAAATCTGCGAGGGCTGACAAAATAAACCTCGCTGCTGTTCTTGGAAAGGACCTCCAATCTGTGATGGATCTGGGTAAGAAATGGCTCATAAATTTTAATGCTTCCAGAATTAAGCTGTTCTCCTTTAACCACCATAAAGAAGCTTTCCTACCTTCTAATATGAATCACACCAGTCTCCCTTAAAGCAATACACTGCTCCTCCTCAGCCTCACTCTCAGTGGAATGAATACATCAAATCAATAGCTACATCTACTGCTAAGAAAGTTGGGTCACTGTGCCAAGCCAGGAAGTCTTTCTTGTCAGAATCCATTTTGCACATTTTTAAATCCACCATTCATCTGTGCATTGAATACTGTTGCCATATCTGGTTGGGTGCTTCTGCTATTCATCTCAAGGTTCTCAACAAAATCCAATGGATGATCTGCAATTTAATCGGTCCCAATTGGCAGCTTGCCTTCAATCACTCTTTCACCAATGGAATGTGGCTTACTGCTGTCTTTTCTACAAGTATTTTAATGGCTTCTTCTCTGACGGGCTTCATTTCCAGGGGCAACTGATTTTTATCTTTTTTTTTTTTTTTTTTTTTTTTTTTTTAAGGTTTAGAACATTTTCATCTATGATTATATGATCCGAATAAGTATTTGTTGGTATGGTTACATTTGGTCAAAATTTATGTTCTTTCATTTAGTAATTCATTTTTGTTTGGGAATAACATAATAGCTAACTTTTCTTCCTGGTACAGTCTACATATTTTACCACCATTGTAAAGCTTGGCTGTTTTTATTATACTCCATGTTATGTCTGGGTCATTTCCATATTTTGATTTCAATTTCCAATTGTGGCTAGCCAATTTTGTACAATTTTTTAAGTTTACTAGTTTAAATATAGACCTATGGTTATTCTATCTAGTCTTAAAAGTGACTTTGCTTGATCCGAAATATGTTTTGTTTTGAGCATTTAAGTCATGTACTTTTGCTTTGTAAATAACTTCTTTTGTATTACAAAGTTCTTGAAGTGGGCATTTGTTTTTGTCCCTACAGTTACATTCCTTATTAATGATGTTGTTTTGTTCATTGCTATTTAGGTTTCTGGCATTTTGTTTCTTTATATAATTTTCTAAATTATCAGTACAGCAATAACCCATTTTTATTGTATTCCTATTGAACATCTTGTTTAATTCTGAGCTTTTTGGAAAGTGTTTATCAATCAGTTTAAAAAATATTTGTCCTATTTTGGTTTTTACTTCTCAGTTAAATGGTGGATTGAACCAGATTATGTTTCGATTTCGAAAATAATAGTTGAAACAAATAGAAAAGTAGTCCAATATTTTTAGAATTAAATTTACAAACTGGTAATGTCTCTCCATATATGAAAGCAAATACAACTTCAAAGTTTTTCTAAATAAAGTTTTTAAAAAAATTAAACAATACTTGCATTTTTTAAAGCTATCACATGACACACACAACAGGGCATCACTTGAGCATCTTGCTTTCAAAACTCTATTTCCACTGTTAAATACTGTAAGGCTGATGGCAAGAGAAAATTGTTTACTATATAGTGCCTCTCTTATATTGCAGTACGTTTGATATTATGATTTAAATAGCATTTTTGTATTTTCAACCAAAATTTTCACTTCGGGTTCTTGTAAATTATGGGTTAATAAATACTCTTTTTTTTTTTTTTCTTTTTTTTTTTTTTCACTATTATTAGATAGGTGGTATATAAGGTGTCTACTCAAAGAAGTGGCAATATGTCCCATATAAGTAATTGTTTTATGACAAGAAACACAGTCCTGTACAGGGCATTGAAATTCATACACTATATTAGTCATTGCTAGTTTAGATTTGATGATAGATTTAAAGAACACTCCTTTTCAAAAACTCAGAATTATGTTATTGTCAAAACATAAGGATAAAATAACATCAGAAAAATAACATTCTTGAAAATGGCCAGTGAAGTGGCTGAAAGTGCTTGGAAAGTCAAAAATTATGGAGCATTTTTACATTCCTTATCTTATAAACATACTGGAAAAATTAAACCAAAAATTAAAAAAAATTTTATTGGTTATTTTTAACAAAATATATATATATATATATATATAGAACAGTTATAGGTCAGATTTAAATTAAATTAGGCCAGTAAACAGTTGTATTAAAAAGTGCTCAATACATGTTTGAAGGTAGATAGTTTCAACATGTAGAACATTTAGATAGGCAAGGAAGATCAGCCAGTTACGCTACCATAGTTTTGCCAGAAAGGTCAAAACTGTGGTAGTGTAACCGGCTGATCTTCCTTACTTTATATATATAATACTTCTTGTGCCTTGTCCCTTCAGAACATAGGCGATCATGCCTTTCCACGTCTCCCTATCCCTGGTGGCTCTTAGCACACCTTCTCCTCATTCCATCATCTACCTGATTAGGTACTTCAAATATGTTATCCGCTGCTTTCCCCTGTCTCTTTTCCTCTCTATCTGGCCTGTTAGTATCAGGTTCTCCAAGCCCTCCTTCCTCGTTGTATGTCCCAGGAACTTCAGCTGTCTCTTCCTGATGCTCAGTATTAATTTCCTTTTCATTACCATCATTTCCAAAACCTCATAATTGCTCACATGCTCAACCCATGATATCCGCAGCATCCTTCTGTAGAACCACATTTCAGTTGCTTCAAATCTCTCTTTCATCTTTGATGATATTGCCCAGCATTCACTGCCATATTGAAGAACTGACATCACATAGCAATCCAGTACGCTCTTTGTTTATAGCAAAATTGTCCGGTTTCTTAAAATTTTACTTAACTTCTGGAATGCTTCCTTCGCCATGCCAATTTGCCTTCAGATCTCTGTGTCACACTTTCCATCTTCTGTTTGAACACTTCCCAGATACTTAAACTTCTGTTCCTGCTTGATTTTAGTATCCCTGACTTGTATTTGGCATATTGGATTGCCCTTTTTACTGATGACCATGCGTTCGGTTTTCTTGCAGTTTATTTGTAGTCCTTTCTTATCACTCTCTTCAGCTACCTTCTGTAGGAGGTCTTGTAGCTTCCTTTCTGTGTCTGCTATGAGCACTGTATCATCTGTGTACCTTAGATTGTTTAAGTTGTGGCCTCCAATGATGAATCCAGGTATAACTTCTAGGGTCCTCAAAATATTTTCGCTGTACAAGTTGAAAAGATACATCTTTGTCTTATGCCCTTTCCTATCTTTGTATATCTGCTGAATTTGTTAGCTGTCCATATACAAGCGGTTTGTTGCCAGTAAAGATTCTGGATTACTCTTAAGCCTTTCCTAAATATGTCAAGGCTGCCGAGTATCTCCATCAATTCTTTGTGGCGTATTTTGTTAAATGCCTTCGCATAATCAATAAAGCACAGGTATAAGTCCTTCTTCACATGTATTGCCCTTTCAGAGAGCATCCTAATCATAAATATGGCGTTCCTTGTTCCAGTGTCTTTGACAAAACCGCACTGTTCTTGTTCTATCTCTGGCCTGATTCTGCTTCTCGCTCTATTCATCAACATTCGGACGCTCAGTTTTGTTATATGGCTCATTAAATTGAGGGTCCTGTGGAGTTTCTTATTCGTTTGTTCCTGGCCTGAAATAGGTAATTCAAGTCTTCCTCTATCAATATTTTGTTAGTAGAAATTCTTGATCTAGGTCAGTTGGTATTAATTTCACTGCTGAAGAAAATAAAAAATACAGATAACAATTCAACCATGTGTATCCACTAAGAACAAACATTGAAGTCAACACCCAGCAGCAACCGTCTGTTTTTTACTAAATGCAATCATTAAGCCATTCAATATAAGCATCAAGTAGATTGTTGTTGCTCAGTAATGACTTCAATCTCTACTTTTATGTTTATATATGTTCTATTCCTGATATTGTGCATTTCAATATATATATATATATATATATAACATTTTTACATTATTCTTTTTAATTGTAATAGCTATTTCTTGCACTTATAGCAACTGGTGTCTGTCCTTGTTACAACAAATTGCTTGTGTTTACAACAGTAACAGCAGCTATAAGTAGATGAGAAATTAATATTTAAAGACTCAAATGTAAAAAAAAGTAATAGTTATGACTAGATAAAATATTCGATCCTTTTGGCAAACGTGTAAATTTATACAAAGGTGCTGAAACATTCTGACATTTTTAAAAGCCATTCAAAAATAATCTGTTTGCTCAGTTAGATTTTTGTTGGTTAAGCTAAAATATTTTCATCACCACTTGTTTGTTTATCTGTGAACGTATATCTCATCATTCTTATTTTGACAATTACAATTAAAAATCACATAATGAATTTTACTCATAACAAATATACTAATTAGCATGAAAAATAAAGTATATTTTCTAGTATTTAAAACATAAGGAAATATTGTTAGTAGCATTGGAATTTTAGTTAATTCTGATATTAAAAGTTGGAAAATTTTTAGCATGTTCATAAAGTTTGTAATGCTTTTGTATTTTAGTTAACAGTAATGTTCTTTTGTATTACTAAACAGATATTCAGCATTTTTTATTGCAATATATAGCTCATCAGTAACTTCAAAAATGGTTTTAAAATCAATGGTGAAATAGCTTTTTTTCTAGTCACCTGTCAAAAGAGAATATCCACTTGTTTTATATAGATTAGTTTCTTTCTTTTCACTTTGCATTTCATTGACCAAAACTATTCTTTTGGCCGTTTTTGTTAATATACTAATTAATGTCCAACTTTTATGCAACATATTTCTCAGAGAAGTTTTGAAGATTTTTTTTTGTCATTCTTTAATTACGGAGATAATTTAGATACTTTCTCCAACTTTCAGCCTCAAATTTTAGACGCTTCTCAGCAACAAGGCTAAATATACGCCAACCAGGAACACCTCGTCATAGATCAGCAGCAATGTCCCACTACAGGCCTGTTGCCATATCAAATTCCCAACCCTCCAACATCTCTGTTACTAAATCACTTTACCAGCCTACCACAAGGACTTCTGCTGCTGCTACCATTTCTACTACTGTAAGCGTTTGTGCTGTGAACTCCAACTTGATATATTCAGGGACCAAAATTTATTCAGCTTCTAAAGTAGCACCAAAACACAATTTGGGAATTTATGAAAATTACACTCCTTCTTATCCACTTACACCTGTAACATTCTCAAAATCTTCCTTACATAGAACTGCCACATCATGTCCAGAAATTGTTGAATTGGAAAAATCTGCATCTCTTCCACCACCAAAAGTTGCTTCCTTTCAAGAAGTAACTTTGAAACAAACTAAGTTTTCTGAAATACTTTATGGCAAAAAAGATCAAACAAAACAGTTTACTCCATTTGCTAGATACATGAAAGCTTCCTATGGCAACCCACCAGCATCTTCCAGTTATTGGAACTGGGGTGATACCACTGATGCTCGATCTGAGTCAGTCTCAAGTACCGTAACAAAGTTTCCACTAAGCAAATCTCAGCCGTCTTCAACAGCATCATATTTCCGTCCATTTGGCTGCTCTTTCTTCCGGCCATCATTTGTGACCAACTTCCAGGAAGACAAGACAGAAGACTATCATCTGAAATCTGCTTCAGCACCCTCTCTTGTGCAGTGTCGTATCCAGTGGGCCCTCAATATGTCTGACAATGGTATCCTACTCTGAACTCTTTCATGCACTTTGCCTTCAACATTTCCTAGTTGTCTGTATTAAACTTCCCTACTGCTGTTGCAAATTAAATGGGTTGGAGATTGGAATGTCTCTTTTATTTCCCTTTTTAATTGGCTCCTCACTTTAATGCACAAGCTTAACAAATAGCCTTTCTTATAGGTAACAGTTCATTCTGAAATTTGTTTCAAATCTTACTGGCTGCTCCCATTAATTAGCATTTTTTTTTTTTAAGAACTAAGACGAAGCAGATTCATAAAATAACTGAAATTAGTTCAAGGTAAATGTTCAGGAACTTTGAACCAAACATTTTAAAAAAAAAAGCGAATCAAAACAAATGAATTAGTAAATTAAAGCCATTTTCAATTCCTTTTGCAACATACACAAATACATAATGGAAAAATTTGTTGTGAAGTAATTTTTTTTTTGAAAAACCATCTTTTTTATTTTTATAAAAATCTAGCAATATTTAGTGGATATTTTTATAGTATTTATAGATTTCTTAGCATTTTAATTCTCTAAAACAAAGAGTTGAAGCATCATTTTTTGTTTTAAGATCATTCAGATTAGTATTCCTTTTCACTGACAAAAACACTGCTTTTCAAATATCAGAAACAGAATTAGTGAAATGAGTGAAGAAAAGATAGATTAATTTGGCAAAATAAGAGTTTTCTTGGTTTAATCCTCTATTTACTATTCTGTAATTTTCTCTTTACCAGTCCATTTTTCAATCTTTTATTTAAAATATTTTATTTTCCCAGGTTTTGTGGTAGTGTTGCTAAGGTACAATATCAAGTGTTGCTTTAAGGCAGACAAATTTAAAAGTATATCACAAGGAAAAATGATCTATAAAATTCTGTTAGTAACACTAACTTTAATTCCTGGCCACAGATAATTCCAGTTTTCATTAATTTCTATAACCTACAAACCAATTACCAAAAATTGCTCTAACAAAGTTTAGTTTAAAAAAAAAATGTAAAATTAAAATACAATAAACTTCTATTCCTTGTTGCTAGGAATATTTAATGCAGAAAATGGGTAGAGTGACATAGAGCAATATGGCAAAGTTTTGATGAATATTTTATACCCATGTTGTTAAAAGTTCACATAAACAGCTAATTTTTATAGTATCTTATCTTTACTGTTTACCATAGTAAATGTTGTAACAAATCTTTTTAATGAAAATAAGTTATAATTAAAAAAAAGTAAATTTTGAATTAATGTTTTATTATTAGTGCACAAAAATAACAGCAGTTGTTAGAAAGTTTTAATAGATGTCTTGAAACTGTACTGAGATTTGTGGAGATTAAATTTTTAAAAAAATACGAACAAAAATAAAATTAAAATAAAAACACAAAGTAAAATGAAATAAAAACACAAAAAAATAAAATAAAAAGACAAAAAAAAGAATACTAATCACCCAGGAGGCCACTAACAGGAAAGAATGTCTGCACATGCACAAAAAAAAAGAGGGACTTCCTGGCACTAAATAGAAACTGAGTAGTCTCAGCCCTTTTTAGCTGGGACTCTCAATGGAACAAGACGTACCTTCTTGCTTGGGAAAATTTTCCCCTCAAAAGGATCGTCACTGTCTCATGAAACCAGTCCTAAAATATTTCTAAAGTCTCCGCTCCTTCTTTTTCCTTTGCCTATTCATTTTTCAGCAATGAAAACAATTCACCAAGTATTGGGTGTTTAAGTGGAAGAACCCCAAAACCAACCTAGCAATAACAACCATCACATCCATAGATTCAATAAAATAACACTAAAGAATTCACAATTAAATAGAGGCCAATGAACTGTTTATTCAATCTGTTCTCTTTACTTTTTTTTGGACATTCAGTGGTATTTATGATTCATGGATTACTCCTTGTATTATATAAATTGCTTTTTACTTAATATCTTTTCATGTTAAAATTTTGTGTTTAATACAACAGTGAAATGACAATATCTCTCAGAAGAAAATGATTAGCAACAGAAGGGCAAAGATGGCAATGACAAGCCTATTTCAAGGCCAAGTAAAAACAAGATGTTCATTTAATAGACAAAGGTATTCAAGTGTCCCACATGAAAAGCTTGAACAAATACAATTGCAATCTAAGAACTGTAGGAGTAAAAGAATTGATTAATTACATAATTCATTTTTCTCTGGAACTAATTTTGTCTAAAGCTGATAAATATTTTATTTGTATAGATAATTAAAACAACTAAGTAATCATAAATTTAGTAACTTTAATTGATTTACCTCCATTCCAAGTACGGGTGGGACAGGAAACAAATAAATGCACATTGATGATGGTTTTAATAGGCATATCTAACTTTTGCCTAGAGATCTGAACATGATTCATTGAATTATTTTAATAAGCAACAGAAAATGTTTTCCATGTTGGGTATTGTGCTGTTTCTATTACATTTGTGTCATTTAAGAAAATCTTTCAAAAATTTAAACAAGAAATAGTAGATTAGAACCTACAACTAAAATTAAAAAATAACTTATTGATTATTTCCTTTTATCCATCTTTTCCCCCTTCTTTCTTCAAAAATCACTTTGATTGATTGTTTTCTTATCAACCTTTAACTATTGCATTTTTATGTACCTATCATAACTTTTTTTAAAGTTCAAAACAGAAGTGAAGCTGATAAATGTATTACAAAAAAGAATGGTGATGATATTTTCTAAATGTGACAACAATTTTCTATTGTTTTTTTTTTGTTTTTTTTTTTTTTTAGCATATCAAAATATATTTTATGTATAGCAATTATTAAAAAGAAAACTAAATGCAGATACTAAGTGTTATAATTTTATGGTATTCTTTTTTATTTTAATTTCACTTTAAATGATTTTTATATTCAGCCTGATATTAAGTATTTTGAAATAAACTCAAACAAGATATAAAGATAAGCTTTTCTGTTGTTGTAAATTACTGTTTCTTTCAACTCTACTATTGTGCCTTGAAAATCTCTGACATTAAAATCCATTTAGAGATGGTATTTTCCCTTTCACTTATACCTCCTCCATTTAATCTATCTAGTGATTACATTTCACTTGTATTTATAAAAATTGCCTTTAGTATTGACAATTAAAAAAGCTTGCCAAAATTCTCTTTTCTCTAATCTGTTAATGATTTATTCTTTAAGAGTGTATATGAAATTTAAGTATATCAGTTTTGGGGCACATGCAAAATCCTTTGTGTTGCACTTTTTTGTAGCACTTTTTCCTTTTTTTTATATTTGTTTGGAGCAAAATAAATAGCCATCTTTCTTTTGCTTCAGTGCTATCAGCTTTTTACCTTATTTTCTATTTATATATACATTTACATATCATTCTGTAGTGCAAGATTCAGATAGTGTTTAAATGTTTTGATTACTTTTCTTTTCTAGTATATTGAAATGAAGATAAATATAATCTGCATGTAATTATGCTACATGAGTTCAAACTCATACATTTGTGTTGCTGAAGACATCAAACAACATTAACAATGCTTAGGGCCTGAAATCAGCTTCAGAATTGACAATACATCATTTATTCAAAAAACTTGCTTCTGGTATTATAAGATAATACTTGACAATGAATTGAGGTAGCTGTGAAGGTTCATCTAGATACAGTGAATAAAACTGTAGGTAGCCTGTACAACAGTTGGGTAACATTTGACATAAATTGGTAAAAAGAAAAACATGCAGAAGTGGGTTCTCTATGATTTGATTGGTCAACAGCTTGCATGGTTTGACATTTGCTGCAGTTTGTCGGTTTCAGAAATTCCATTTTTCTTCATAATGTGATTTCAGTTGACATGGTGTTTGTTTTCAATAAGGTAACCTATTATAGCCTCTTACAATTTGATCAGATCATCACCAGTCCTATTATTGTGATTTAGAACTGATGCATTAAAATTTGTAAACAAAAAAGTACCTATTCCTCCTGCAGAATAACATAATACATTATACTCCAAATGTCATCTAGCAATAATGGATGGAGTTAGGCATTGAGATTGTAACTCATCCACCGTATTTGCTGAACCTGTCCCTTAGTAATTACTGCTTTTTCTAGGCCTTGGGTGCACATTTGTATCAGCAAGTGTAGACCAAGTCAGAAATATCTTGTAGCAGTTTGTTAACTAACATAATTCCAATTTTTATTGTGTAAATAAATTCACTACCAGGTTATTACTGCTTATCAATGAAATTCTATAAGCCAAATGCCGATATTTTAAAGTTTGTTTCTTAGTGGCCATTGATTTTGTTCCAACTTTATATTAATATTTATAGAGTAGAAATATTTATAAACACTCTTCATGAATTGCATTATTAGTTAGGAAAATGTTACATATTTGAGTGTGACTGTTATTAGTTTAGAAATTATGAAAATTATGTTAATTGAAAATTTAATTCTTTGTTTAGTGCTAAAATTTTCGATAGTCTTGTAATATTTTGAACATTTTAAATGTAATAAATTTGCATCTTCTTTTTATTCTCAATTTTGTTCTCAACATTTAGGTTTTTTTACTTGTACTGAAATGTTTTTAAACCTGATGTAATCTCTGTCTTCATTTATTAATTTTTATAAATCTACTTTTCACGTTTAAATTCACTTACATTTTTTTAAAACTTTCCATTTTGTATCAGTTTATTGGCTTGTTCTCGTGCACACAGACTTCTGATTTGTTCAAATGTTTACATGACATTATTTTCCCACTTTCAGTGGAGGGGTCTCCTAGTAACACTGGCAAAGTTGCAGAAATCAGACAAGAAACTGTCCGATCTCTGGTTCGTGACCGCATTAATTCCTGGGGAAACAACTTAAAAGATGATGGTATATTTCAGTTGATTACTGTTGTTCTTTTGATAGCTTTGGTGTATTGGTTGCTATCACTTTCTTCACCAATCTATATTTTGCCTCTTGTGACTGTAAACACCTGCATGAGTAGTCAGAAAAAAACTTGTCTCGCACTTCAGTATAGAGGCTTTTTTTATCTGTTTACCTTAATAGCCTTCAGCCTTATCAAATATATATTAGGATTTTTTCAAGGAATTGTTATGGTTCTCAATGCAGTTTTTGACCAAGAGAAAAAAGTTTATCATGTAATTTAACTGATATACCAACTTGTACTAATACCAGTAAACCTGTATTTTTATTCAGTTCCTGATCAAACACCAGCATTACTTTTTGTTATACATAAAAAGAAAAAAGTTAAACTTTAAATCATGTTAGCTTTTTGTGTGTGTGTGTGTGTGTGTGTGTGTGTGTGTGTGTGTGTAAGATAAAAAAATAGCATATAAAACTAAATAAGTTCTCTAGCTTTTTGGCTTATAAAGAATTCTGCAATTTTTTAATGTTCTTTAAGATGTGTAATTGTTTTATCAAAATTGTTTTCATTAAAGTTACAGTTTTTTCAAAAATCAATCCTGCTACAAATTTGATAAAAGTTAACATGACTAATCAAGGATGTTTAAACTAAGCAGTAGTAGAATAAAAATAAATGTGATATAATTGTTTTGATGAAGAGGAAAACATTTGGTTTGTCATCAAAAACAGACAACTCAGAGCCTGATAACTCCTTGGGAGATTACTGGAGAAGATACAGTGATTGTCTCACTAAGAAGAATCACAAGAATCAAGAGTTTTACTTCAAACCCATTAGCATGGGACAGGCTAGCCTCCCAGAGAGTAAAATACTACGCCTCCTTGGCCTTACACTCTCGGCGGACCTCAAATGGAATGACTATATTGAATCCATTGCCAAATCTGCTGCTATGAAAGTCGGCTCCCTGTGCAGGGCCCGGAAATTTTTCCCACCTGAAACTATTCTGCACATATACAAATCTACCATCCGCCCGTGTATTGAATATTGCTGCCATATCTGGTCGGGTGCCCCTGCTGCTCTCCTTGGGCTTCTTGACAAAATACAAAGGAGGATCTGTAACGTGGTTGATACTGACTTGGCAGACCGGCTGCAGCCGCTCTCACACCGGCGTGACGTAGCTTCCCTGTGCCTCTTCTACAAGTACTTTCATGGCTTCTGCTCCGATGAGCTTAGATCACTGGTGCCGCCTAAGCACGAATTTACACGAGATACTAGATTAGCAACTAGGTCCCACCCTTTTACAGTTAAACAAATAAGATGTAACCGTAAATTCTACTCCAACAGCTTCTTTTCTCGCGCTTCCCGCCTGTGGAACTCCCTTCCACAAGTCTGCTTTCCCGACAGTTACAATCTCCAGGTGTTTAAATGTAGGGTCAATAGACACCTCCTATCACACTAACTCCCAACTATTCTCACAACACTCTCATCTACCCAACCCTCATTCTCGGTATCCTCACCCGCCTATCACCCACCCTCTGTTATTTCCTATATTTAATCAGCCTTTCTCCACTCTACGTAGCCCCCTGCACAGTAGTGGCAGTGACATGCCTTGCTCGGGGTGAAACGCTTATAAAAAAAAAAAAAAAAAGTTATTGCCTGTGTGATCATTCAATCAAGGGAAAAGTGTAGCAATGAAAGAGAAAACAGTCTTACCTCAAAAACAAAAAATTGGTGTTCTTTGTGCTGTTTGTCAAAAAAGAAAATAAAAATTAAGATCAAGTATACTTCAGTAGGCCTTAAAATATGGTACATTTTGCACTTACCTAACATTTTCAACAAATAACAGCCTTTCTTTCTGCAATAAAAGAATGCTACGTTAGACAATGAGGCATTTTCTGTTCTTCATGGATGAAGGCAATTGTATTTTGTGTGTTGTAGATACTGCTTTTTTAATCCTTTTGATTTACACTCACAGTTAGCTTTGACTTTGGACTTGTGAGAATGATTCATGACCTTTAGAAATATAATCCAGATTTCTGATTCTTCATCTGAACTCCCACCTCCACTCCATTGCTATTCTCCCACAATAATCAGGCTGTAGATAAGTTATTATGAAGACCATAGTTGCATAAAACTAAATTTAATCATATAAACTTATTTTTATTTTATTGCTTAGTGGCACCATTTTTCCTAGATGAAGCAATCTCAACTATTATTATTTATTATCTATGCTTATGGGTGTAAAATAGATCCAAGTTGTTGTGATGATTGGCACCTAAAATTAATATGAAAGAACTATTAATTAAAAATTAATAATGGTTGACACTGCTACATCTGATACAAAATTCCGTTGCACTAATTCACATTTTTTTTTATGCCTAGTAAAAAAAGATTATTTATCTTTTCAGTTATTTTTGTATTGATATTTCTCACTTTTCATGAGCAGCATGCCTTTTTTTATAGTTGTTAGCTATTTTTATTGCTGTAAACTCATTTTCATTGCTTTAGATTTTTCCTAAATACTGAATATTTAGATATTTTAGAATGTTTGTTGATTTTAATGATAAAGGTTCTTTGTTCAGTATATAATATTGAATTTGTAAAATTACCTTAATTTTCATTCAGCTCAACATTTTTGACTGGAATTAATTGAACTTTCTTCACAATTGTATGCAAATGAGACACACACACAACCAATCTTTTGCTAGATAATTACTGTTGATTGTAATTGATTTACAATGGTTTTAATTTATAACCATTTTTTTCCATTCTAATGGATTTTTGTGTCAGCTATTAATTTTAAAAATATTTTCTGAAATTGTTTAAGTTTTAACAAATGCGCTAATTTTATTTATAAATTGTTATGTAATAATGCATTTTATTTCAGTTTACATTATTTTTTACAGTTACTGTTCAAACAGTTTATTTTTTTTATTTGAATTTGTTTTTATATTCATAAAACTTGAAAATACTTTTCTAAGAATAGTTTTAAGCTTTTCAAGTAAAAGACCACTTGTGATATGATTATATTGATCACATTTACACTGATCATGGACCATATTTAACACTTGCAGTAAATGATCCCTTTATTAAATTTAGCGTATTGTCAGCATGTTTCTAGGGATAACTAAACTTCAGAAATATGACAAAAAAAAGAACACTACAATAGTTTTGTACATGATACATTTTTGTACAATGTAATGATCAAGGATGTAAATTGTGGAGTAATGGATATCAGCTTAGAATGAGAAATTGGAGAGCGAATTTTGAATTATCACAATGCCTAGTTGCATAGTTGAACAAATCCGAAATTATTATTCACATGTGACCTATTGCTTTCATTTTTGTTATCATTATCACAATGTTTTGACTGTTGGACCTTCTGGCCTTCATCAGATGTTTTCCAAACTGTGATAGTTAAATGAAGATTGGCAGGTAGGAAAATAAATTTCCACTTGAATCTGTTCCCGCTGACAGCTAACGCAGAAACCGGTACAATGCTTCGCATGGGACTCCATTTCCTGCACATTGCAAGCAACAGTGCTCTCTCTATCTCTCTATCTCTCTCTCTCTGGAATGTGGATATAGCCTTCATGAGTCTTGAAGGCTTGAAACCGAAAGTCAGCTCTTTTTATCCTTCCCTGGTCTCTGGCAAGAAACTATGATCTCTTGCTTGTGTTAGCCTTGTTCTCACCAATAACTCATGCACCGTGTCCCTTCAACATTGATTTGCCAAAGTTCACCTTGCGGGTCTATGATGTCTACAAGCACATGTACAAACAGTCCGCCTTCTCTTGCTTCAGTGAGGTATGTCTCCACCACATTACCCCCTGATTTCATCATCACAAATAGTGCACCCTTTGGGTGGGTCTATTCTGGTGGATTCTCCTTTGAAGGAGAACAACACAAACTTTGCTCTCAGATGGACTGTCATCTGAAGTTTCACTGAGCATGTCAGCAACTGTGGGTAGAATGAACCCCAAGTAAATTAACCGCTTAATCTTTTCTGTGTCACTTTCATTGCTCAACGATGGCTATGATCTTGAAAATGCCCACAGGTCTTTAATATGTCACGGTAACCCATCAATCCGCACCAACTGTGGGCTAACAACTTTGTTTACACACCTGGTCTTGAACTTGGATGTGCTACTTGTACAGTGCATCAGCCAATGCCATGGAAGACAAGATGTCATCCTTTGACGTGACCTTATCCCAATAAACCACCTCTAATATGAAACAATTTTTTCTCGACACAATAGTCTTAATACTCCTGTGGCTGTGTTCTACAGTTCCATTTCCAGCCAGTGAATGTGCGCACCAGAACCTCAAATACATGCCCCAGCTGCTTGCAGTCTCTTTAAAGTGCCTGCAAGTGAAGGCAGTGTCATTGTCAGTTAATACTTCACTTGGTAAACCTTATTAAAAAAAAATCATCTCCAACTGGCGAATGACACTAGTTGCATCTTGGCGACACAATGGCTGCCACATTACGAACCTGGAGGGACTGTAATTGATGAACATTAGAAAATGCCTGCTATTGTAATGGATTATGTTCATTGCTAATCTGCTCCAATTGTTTTCCACGCCCAGTTTTCTTTTCTTCCAATGAACTGGTGCTGGATCTGTTGACTGGCAAGTCTTCCAGGCTTTGACAACCAATCTTATGATTTCCTTAGACACAAGCAGGTCAATATATCTAGCAAAATATAATGTCCGTTTCACGCCCAGATGTCCACTTTGTTGATGGATGTCGGCCACCTAACTCTCATTCAGTCGGTCCTCCATTGTGGCGCAACTATCTGGTATCGGCTCTAATCTCTCCTTGTGTAGATCCAACCAACTTTGTAGCACTCTGGTGAGGCAATCTACACAGTTTTGACAGAATTTCACTGGTGTTACCTCCATGGCCAAACCATACTCTTCTGCCAACACCTGCAGTGTTGCCAAGTGCCCATTAGCATTTCACCAGCCACCTCATGTTCACACATGCTTTTTTAGTCAGGATATCAAATATCCACCGATATATTCATACTGCATCAGTGACCAAATGCAACACTGTGGCCTGTCATTGAAGGGCCAGATTGATGCCTTTGAGTGCTGCATCTAGTTCAACCATATTGATATGTCTGG
This sequence comes from Ascarosepion bandense, assembly GCA_037127315.1. Lineage (NCBI taxonomy): Eukaryota > Metazoa > Mollusca > Cephalopoda > Sepiida > Sepiidae > Ascarosepion > Ascarosepion bandense. The sequence continues at coordinate 182,275 of JBBBDQ010000566.1, read as the reverse complement.
TATCATTGGTCAAACGCAACTAACAAGCATCTTCAGTGATGCTTCCATTTGTTTCTAATGCCACTCCCATGGCCACAGAGTTTGCATCTAACATGACCTTCATCTCATTGCCATCCATACACTAGTCTCCCCCAACAGGATCTATTTCACGTACTCTGGTCATTGTTTCTGCCAGCATGCAACAAAAATAGGCATCTCTGACCTCATCATCCCATCTCTTGGTCATCACGCTTGCTCAGCACTTAATAAATGCAGTTGCCAGCTACATACAGGGAAATGACCTACAAGTTTCTCACAAAGAAAATATCTATGTCAACGAGTAATCATGTTAGGAACTTCCAGAACCTGGTCTCTCAACTTCCATCGAAGGATCTTGCTCTCTCCCTAGACCTACAGGCTGTGGACCCTAGTTTCATTACTCAATCATTCTGGATTTTACAGACTAGATCATAATCTAAAAAGTGTTGTCACACACATGCTGCAGAAACCAGACTATTATTGATGAAAATGTTGTCAACATAAGCCAACGTGGCACTCTTGATTGCTCAATCTTGGTACATCATTGCATCGACAATGGATTTCATGATGAGTGACACCACATTTAGGCCAAAGCCCAATTGTGTAAGGCTTGCCCTTGAAAATGACCATTTCACCTTGTCAATGTGGATTTGAAGGTAAGCATTTTGCAGATCTAAGAGTGACACATCAATTCCTTGTCACCTTTACTCTCTAAGCTTTTGTGCACACACATTTCCGCATTGGCAGTGAATGCCTCCACAAATCTATTTAATTCTCGGTAATTGAGTACTATCTGGACCTTTTGCTTGTGTTCTTATATGACCATCATCAAGGGAATCAGACCTTTGGGTGGGCCAAGTTCCCCCTTGAAGTATGGCAGCAACCACCCATTATGCTGCCATTCTAAGAGTTCTTTTTATACACACAGTGTATGGTTGGGCATGGTGTAATCTTGTACACTATTCGTCAACTCACTAGGCGAGTGACCACTTGCCCATTTCCAGTCCATCCTTTTTGGCTCTGATTGGACGTCACACTAAAAACAGACTCATTGATTGAAATGGCAGTGCATCTGTTCGTTTTCAAAGTGTGCTTCAACCAATTCGGTTAGGTGAAAGCCTCCTAGCTCATTGATCACATCGATCCCAAGGTCAAAACCCAACAATTATTCATCTACAATTAGGACTTCAACATTTACAGGCTGAACCTGCCCAACTCTCAACTTGATTTTGCCATACCTCTGCCACTTCAAAGTCCTCCCATCTGCTGTCAGCATTTTCAGTTTATTTTGACTTCAATAGCAACCAACAAAATCTACTAGAGCAGTGCACTCTTGTCCATCCACAAATACTTTTACAGCAGGCAATTTCTTGGTTTTCACTTGCTCAGAAAGAAGACTAGCATTGACATATCCTTCCTTTGGGCATTTCCCTGGCACTCAGATGACATGTGTCCTTGCATACAATTCTTTATCATATATTTGGGCCTAGAGCACTTATAGAAAATGAATATCTTGCTGAGTGAATCAACAGGAAGTCCCTTTGAAACCAAATGTATTCATCCAGTGGATGCAGCAACTGATTTCCTGCATCTTTCATCCTTGGTCATAATGGTCCAGGCTTGTGTAAGAAGCTGCTCAACACTCATGATGTCCATCCTGGACAATGCACAAAGAAGTTACTTAACATGTTGTGGCAACCCTGAAACAAATGCACATGTCATCCCTCGTTTGGGCAACGATCCCCCAATCAGTGAATCTAAGCGATACAAGTCAGCTGGAGACTCTTCACCCATCTCAGCCAGGCAAAGTTGCTGAGTCATGAATTGGTCAGTGCATTGAATGCAGCCATTGTATATGTGATCATGAGGACTCGTTTAATCTGCTTTCTGCTTCTTCTTCAGCTGCCTGTATATAACAAGAGCACTGCCTTGAAGTCATAATGGTAGGACATGTTTGAGTTCGCAGACCAACTCTGTTTTCTATCCACTCAATGATTGGCATATCAGTTGTGACACCACAGAATTATAAAATTAGGCAAACATCAAAGACTTTGCCGTCCATCTAAATTTCCACTCAAATCTGTTCCCAGTGATGTGGAAACCGGAACAGTGCTTCGCTTGGTACTCTTCTGCACACCGCAAACAACAGTACTCCTGTTCTCTCTCTCTCTTTTTCTTTGGAACACAAATATAGCCTTCACGAGTCACAAAGACCAACTGACTTGAAACCAAAAGTCAGCTTTTTTTATCTTTCCTTGGTCTCAGGCAAGAAACCAAGATCTCTCGCTTATGTTAGCCTCTTTCTTGCCAACAACGCATGCACTGTATCACTTCAGCATTGATTTGCTGAAGTTCACCTCAGGTCTATGATGTCTATGAGCACATGTACAAACAATTTGACTTCTTTTGCTTTGGCAAGATATGTCACTGCCACACAAACTATAACATTTAAGAAATTTCAAACTGAACTCTTTATTTAATAGTAGATTCTTCTTGGTTTGCTATCCATATCTAGGGTTATCTTCTTTTTATTTCTTACTTCTCAATTATTGCTTTCCCTGTTTTCATTTAGTCTTTATATGAATAACTTGATCAGCTTTACTTTGCTCCATTGAATTATTTTCAGTACACTTCAATCTTTCTTAGTGATACAAACCTTGATCTATAACATAGAGAGCTAGTTTTCTTCAAAATCCCAACTAGCTTCTTCAAAAATACTTTTGATCTTGATATCTTATTACAATGGCCTAAAATTTTAATTCCATTAACTTGTCTTATACACACTTTGTTGAATTTGTTTTTAGAACATACAGCTTCTCTTTTATTCTCAGTATTAAATATTATCTCAATATTAAATCCTACATTCAACTTTTGAAGTCACATATAACCCAAGAATTTCACTTCCCTTAGCTCATACTAAGGATATGAAGATACTGAAGGCATAAGTTGAAGATATTTTCTTCGAGTTGATGGTGTAATAAATGAAACACAAATATCAGCAGTAAAACTCATGTAGATAGCAGTACTGCAAATTAAATTAGGTATTTTCGATACCTGATTTTAAAATGAAATTTTTATAATAAGTTCTATTTTAGCTTTAAAATTAGCTTTAATTGAAAGTCAAGAGATTAAATTTAGTAATTCCAGTAAACAAAATACACTGGCATATTTTAAGCCGAAATTATATTGATTGGAATCTAAAATTTTTCAGATTAAAAAGAAAATTTAAACGTACCACCATTTTTTTGATTGATAGACACATTTATGTAAACAGTAGCCACATTTCTGCTTTAAAAATCTGGCAAAAATAAAATATATGTCGCTGACATGTTATTGAAGTCAATTTTTTAAATTAAAACTTACCTTTATCTGATTTCAAACAATTGTACTTGCTTACTGTCTAACATATTTGGTAAAAGCTTTTATCAGTTACGGTAGTCCGGGTGTCAGTTTATCTCAGGCGATTACAGCTGTTAATGACAACCAAAAGCTGTCAAGAAGGCTAAGTAGGGAGGCCATAGGCGAAAAAAATATACAAATTTAATTTTTTATGTAAGAGAAGACAACCCTTGAATCACGTGACCTTTAAATGCTAAATATCACGTACGGGCCCCCTACAAATAAAATACGGGCAATCAAAATGCAAACAATTAAAATGTTTTTAATTATTTTAAAAATTGATGGGGTCAATTATTTGTATTAAGCTTTTAAATTTTCGATTCCTAATTGTAGTCTTCGTGCATTAATTACATACCCTAGCTGGCCCGTTAGAGGAAGAAATTTAACAATAATTTTTAAACTTTTTATATATAATTTTTATATATAATTAAAAATATGAAAAAAAAAATGAACATAACTATTGTAAAAATTAATTAGTCATTGAATTTTTTTATTCTTTTCAGACTATGATATGCTTAATTTATATTGTTCATAAAAGCAATCAGAAGTTTATCCACATAAAAATTGGCATAGTTATTACATTTTTTGCAATTCGGACCTTTTTTTTTTTTTTAGAAAATCGAGGACTATTGGAGAAAAAAAAACTGTTGATTAGCATTCCCCAATGACTCCTGAATTTAATTATATTGGAAATTAATTGGAGGGGGGGGTAATATATGTAAAAAAAAAAATATTTTTACCAATATTTTATACAAAATAATTATTTCAAAATTGATTTCAGTCAATTATGAATAAGTTCTGAAATTTTCATCAAAATATGACCATTATTTGATTTTTGCAAGACTTTCCAAAGTAATGTGTCTTTCACGGTCAAAAAAAGTGCATTGTGCAATTTCGGTCTCGCACTGACGTAAGAAAAAAAAAGACTTTCTACAAAAATTTAGAACGTGTTTGAAATAATTAAAAAATTTAAAAAATGCTTTGATCTATCCTCTTAATGATAATATAAGCATTTTGCCAATAAAACTTTGTTTTTATTTAGTTTGGAGCCTCTTTCCTTCATACTATGCCTCTTTCCTTCATCGATTTTTTTTTTTTTTTACCTAAATTAAATCATTCTTTTTATTATGGCTTCATCCTAGATAGAGCAGCACCTTACATTTAAACCTGCTTACATAACAAAAATGTACAATCATATACTAAATCAAGTGAAATAGAATATATACATGTTGTGTATACACATTAGCTGAAAATTAGCTCCAACAATTAAAAAAATACTGTGCTCATTTATTTTTCATGAGTACATTAGTTTTCTCAACTAAATTTCAATACCAATGACGTTGACTCAATGCATCCACCATATAGCACAGTAATTTGATAGGAAACCTGGGATCACAGGTTTAACTTGAATATTTATGTTTATCATATTCTATTCATCTATGCTTATATTTAAAAAACAATATGGAGATGATCTTAGCTCCTTATAGGAGATTGTAGAAAACTTTCCATCATTCTCTCACATGAACATGTTGATTTTTCAGTTTTTCTATTTTTTTTAACATTATTGATAAATACGGATACTAAAAATTAGATTCATAGTTTTTACCAATTTTTGAACATTTAGTTTTAAAGATTGAAAAAAATGTAGAGAAATACCTAATTTCTGCTGGCTTTTTCTTACAAATTGACTAAAAGTTTTACTATTTCAAGAATAACTCCAAATAACTTTATTTTTTGTATTAGATATATTGAATGAAAAATATATTAAAAAAATCTGAAATTACGGTTTTTTACTGTCTTCAATAAGTGAAAACTGTAAAAATTGTAAATGATTACAAAAAAGGTTGAGATAATTAAGGTCTTACACCATTTGTTAGGCTATAATTGATAAAAACAAAAATAAAAGTATATATAACACCATAATACTGCTAGACATAAATTATAAGATGAAATGTTTCAAATTTAAATTGTTTATTGAAAATCACACTAAAACTACTACACTGTATAAACATATTACAGTAAAATTGTTCAGCATACTTTTGCTTTGAAGTAAATGAAGGTTTTATTTGATGGCCTAATGATTTACTGATAATGTCTTTGTACTTTGCTTCTTGACCACGTACAATTTGTGAAGCTTCATTACTTAATTTGACTGCTCTTTCCACACCTTGCAAATGGGTATGTAAATTTGGATAGACATTATATAGAAAGCTATTGATAGTCTTATATTCTACCTTGTACAAATCCTAGAAATCATTTCTGCAAAGTTTCTCTAGAGAAAAAGTAAAAGTAGTAGGGCTTCTTGTAGTCCCATCAATGTACTTAAAAGCAGCTATAAATGGAAGTTTATTTTGATGAAGTGAACAGTTAATGGTTATACAACTTTCTTCTTTTTTTTTACTTTTTTTTTTCTCCAGAGCTTTATCAAGCTCTACTTCACAACCAGTGTTTGTACTGGTATTATTCATATGAAGTACCTTAATATAATTTTTCTGTTGATTTATTCTAAAACAGTAGTAACATCCTCTGCTAGAACACCAGTTGCACCAATGGTAGGAATAACTCTCTGGTGAAAGTCAAGTGGTGCTCTTGTCCTTAAATTTTTTTTCACTATTTTTCCTTTGTGATTAATACCAATGCAGATTTTCATGGTTCTGAACATGCTTCTGATGGGTGGTTATTTTTACTCTATCCTTTTCTCTGGCTATTTTTGACTTAGTAATGATAATATCTTTTAAGTTAAGGCTTGGATGAAGAAAGCTCATGTCTTGTAGGTCTAATAAAAAGGCATTAGCAAGCAATGCTGCAAAGTTGGAAGATACATCACCCTTAATAAGTTCTCCCTGACTCAAAACTGTCATCTATTGTTTCTTCACAAGATCTTGATGGAAAAATATTTGATGTAAAGGCAACATGTGTAGAATCCTGTTGTTGCTATCTTTCAGTCTGCCTGTTTAATCTCTCTGCTTCAGTTGCATGTTTTTGAAATTATTTGATAGCATCTTTGTCAATAGTTCCAAGTTGAAAATTACATTTTCTTGTTTTTTTTCTCTAAGTTTTTAAATATTTTCTTTCTTCAATGGAAACCTGAAATTTCAAAATGTGTATTAGTTTAAAAATTTAGCACACATAAAATATCACAGTATTATTTACCAGAGAATGGAAATCAAAAGTAAATTTAAATTTTGAAAATCAGGACATGAAATAGTTCAAATTAAACAAAGAAAAACAAGTCTAGAATTAACATTAACTTTTTATAAGGGGGGATATACTCTATTTTAATAAAATTGCAAAGGTAAATTTGAAATAAGTAAAATAGAATGAAACAGTATTACTTAACTAAATATAGAAATATAATTTCTTCCACAGAAATAAACACAACAAAATCTTTTAGTGCTTTCTTTAAGTTTTTTGTAAGGTATGCATGTCTCTGAGAAATATTAAGACTTTATATATTTGTTTTTATTATAAAGAAGAAAATCATTAGACACTGAAGAAAGAAGGAAACACTCTTTGGAAATGTTGGTACAGCCCTTTGAAATCATTCATATGAAATCTCTTAGATATTATTCTCTCAAATTTATTAGCAAATCCATGAACATAAATTGTATTTTATGAATTTCTGAAATATTTCTTCTTCCTCTAATTTTTGACTGCCACCATCTTGCGCAGGTATTTACCATGTGAAGAAAATCAATAATATTTTGCGGTATTTTTGTTTGTGCTCTTATGCCAAGCTTTAACTTTAGGACTAGTCACCTATGCACACCATTATGTTTTGATATAAAACCATCCTTGCACATTCACATTTAATTTTAGTTGATAAATTCCCTCATTCTCTATCTCTTTCTTATTCATCCATTTACAAAAGTTCATAAAATATTCTTATATGTTTTGTTGATGACCAAAATGTTAACATGTAAAAATGTCACCGCAAATTTTTTCAGCATTGTTGTCTTGCACATTCTGGATTATTTCTGGAAAATGCTATTTAGCCAAAGGAGCTTTACTAATTTTCTACATTCATTTAAATGGTTGTGCATGTAAAATTCACTAATTTTTGTTTTCTTTGCTTTGAGCAATATATCTATCTACTTGTATTCAATCTTTGTTTTTACAAAATGAAACTTACTCAATAATTTTGATGAAAACAATCATTTAACCCTCCTGTAGATTTAGGTAACCGCTAAATAAAAGATTGTCATTTAACCCCTGTGAAACTGAATTAAAATTTCTTTTAAAGCTAAAATGTTTACACCATTCTTATTTTTTATTAATATTACTTTTTTATCCTAAAACTTTTTGATCACTAGATTTAAGCTTATTTTTCTGAAATAGGATATACATTGTGGTACAGCGGATATCAACTTGGAACAATAAATAGGAGAGCTGTGTTCGCCTTCTAGTTGATTTCATTGCATTCACTTACATGCGAATGCATTTGGGAAAGGTATCTGTCACTTTCCTCCAGCTATGGGTTAAAAAACAGGACAGATTGGCAATCAGTCTACCGCAGAAAGTAATAGCAACCTACTGTGGGAAAATCTTCTGTCCAGTTAGTCATGTCTCTTTCGAGACATGATCACCCAAGCGTGTATTATGTATGGCACTTAACTAGCTGTACTGATATGTAAATTACTGCCTAATTAGCAAAGCTCAGGCATAGACTATATAAATGCCCAAACAGTAAGGGCAGCTCTCTGTATGCGAGATAAACAGCTACCACTGGATTGATAAAGTATGAAATCACACTTTATAACACTTATCTTGCTAATTTATTCTAAGGATTTTTGAACATATGCTTAAAAATATGATTAGAAGTATTTACATCAATAGGATGCTGCAAATTAGCTTACCACATTGGACTAAGTTCAGGAGAAATAGAAATTTATTGAAGGTTTATGAAACCTTTCAAAATGGATTTTAGATATATGCAGTATTAGTTTAAAATAAATATTGTATTGACTTGTTCACTTTGATCAACTCTATTAATTCCTCATTCATTAGAACAAATAAATTATAAAACACTATTTAGCTTCTATTTTTTTTAATACTTCATATTTTGCTGTCTTAGAAAAGAAAATCATTAAACTTAGGAATGGAATGAAGTAAATTTTTTGCTTTTTATTTGGAACAAAAATTCCAACAATCATTTAATATCTCTTTTCTACAAGTAAACTAAACTGCATTCTATTGCTCTGTTTATTCATAATAACCTCTTACTCCTATTAATTAATATTTAGAATTAATTCTGCAAAAGTGTATATTGAGTAATTTTCTCAGAAAAAAAGAAATCAGGAAGTACTTTTGATTAGTTTATCTTCCTTGAATGATTTTCAGTGGCCAAAAGTAGTTTGAGAGGCTTCAATTCTGCTGAACTACTACAAAGTGTTATCCTTTGCTTGCTTTCTCTTTTTGTTACAAAAGCATGTCTACACACCTGCTTGAAAGCAGTCAGCTGCTTACTACTACTATTACTACTACTGTTGATGATGATACTAATATTGACAAATCTGCCTCCCCTTCTCAATTTTTTTCTGTTTGTTTAATGAGATAAAAGATAAGGATAAAGAGATGTTTGTCATGGATTTTTCTTCACTTATCCTTTTTATTCAAATTTCTTATTGAATTTGTCTACAACTTTTATCCTCCTACTTTGGATATCTTTTTGGTTCATTTCATTGTCTCAATTTTCTAGATTGAAATATTTTCTTTTTAGTTTAATTTAATTTTGGTTGAGGTGGATCAGTACTTTTATTTTTTTCACTACACTATCTATTTCTTTTATCTACTACTAGAATTTCATTAATGGGAAATATTTGCACACATGCATGAAAGTCTTAATTATAAGAAAAATCTTTGCTTTTAGTTTCCCTATATTTTCGATGATGACACTGAATTATTAGAAAATTTGATGTTTTTTTTTTCTTTTTCATACTACCTCCCTCCTGTCTTCCCAGTTAAAAAACTCCTTTTTGTTTTAATTATCTAGCTAATTGTTAAACATTACTTTAGTCATAGTGAATTGATATATCAGCAAGCAGATTGAAAGACTAATATTTTTTCAATAACATTAATGTGTATATGTATATCCACATGATTTTTTTTGCGTCTACTGCACTCATCTTTGCTGTGTTCCTACACACACACACACACACATATGAATGCACATCTAATAGCCTAAAATGACGTAGTATAGTCTACATCAATATGTAGTGATGTTCTACTCTAGCAGGCATGAGAACAAGGACTGCTATCTCTCCATATTGCAATTTTGTCACCCTGCTGGTATGGTATGGGTGACTAGGATTTATTACGACAACCAACTGGGGTACATAAAGGTCTTGCTAGTGCTGCTGTCTTAAAAATCTTTGTACACTAACACCAAGTCTGAGTCAATGAGTAAGTTCAGTTATCATTTTATTTCTTTCATCCATTTTTTTCTTCCATCATTTTTTTTCTTCCATCATTTTTTTCTCTTCTTTCTTTCTGTCTGTTATGCATAAATTCTGATAAGTTAATTTTGTATTTGCAACATTGCTCATATATTTAAACTCAAGCTGAACAGTTCTTACAAATTTTTTAGTACTAATATGCATCATCTTTCAAAAATTTAGATACTGATGACAACTAGTCTTTTTATTTGTGTTTTAAAAATTACTTCATGCCATTGTTTTGTTGTTTTAGTGTATAGGTTTTCTCATTTTTTTTTTTTTTTTCTGTAGATGTCATCGTAAGGAATATTTTTATGTTCACTAAATAATTCCTCCCATAATTTCTATTTTTTCTTAAAAAAAAAAATTGATATTTCCCTTTTCATTTATTTAATTTTTTCTGTACTGTAATAATGAACAGTTTCTTTATTTTCACATTAATTGAACTGCTGTCTTCATACAAGTAGAAAACCCAATATTTAAATAGTATTGCTTGTGTAGTACACAGAATGTAAAAAACAGCTTGTTGAGGTGGAACAGACTGAATTTATTAACCCATGATCCTTGTGGCTAGCCTTCCAAATTTTAAGCTAATTTTATATTAGACGCTTGATCAAGAGTTAGTCTGATTTGCTGTTGGAAAAGAAATATTGTCTGCCCAATATTTTATTTCCTAATTTTTTAAATGAAACTGAAGTGGTAGGTGAATTAAATTCATATCAATATTTAATTTAGTATGAAACCCGAGGCCTTTTAAGTCAGCTGTTCACCTGTTACCTGAATGCTTTTTAAAAGTTTGGTTTAGAAAATGTCAGTAGTATTACAATTTAAAGATGTTTGCCTATAACGTTTTAACTATATTTATGCATAAAAAAAGCAATACATTATTATCTGCAGATTTGTTACAACACAAAGGTTGGGCTTGTTCATAATCTTTTCATCAATTCATAATAAATGATTCATGGCCTTACATCATTCTTTTGAAAAAATAATTTTATACAGTATATTTACAAATTTGAAGTAAATTGTCTTTCAATAATTTAGTATCTAGTAGCTTAAAAAAAAAGAAACTTGCTCGACAGAGTAGTAGATGCATAACTAAGATAATGAAAATTTAAGGTATCATATAGTTTAAATGTGAAAAAATATGTAAATCATTTTAAGATTATACCAATGACATGTTAAGAAATGCAGTTTTTAATAGTTTTTACCCTTATACATGTGCTTATTAAATGTTTATATTACCTAATTTGTGTAAGGCTTTTAAAATTGGTTAACAGATGCAACTAAAATGGTAATAATTGTTACCATCAAATTTAACAAAAAAAATCAGAAATTATTAATATATTAAGGTTTTGTTAGTTTTCCATCTTAAACTTTTCCATTTATGCATTCAACATTAAAGACATTCTCAGTTATTTAATTAAAAAACATTTCTTTTTCCTGTGAAAACAATTTTTGCATTTAATATTTTGATGAACCATGACAAAAAAGTTATTAATATTTTTTTTTCAACTCTTAAAATAAGTCTATTTTAAAATTTGATAAAAATGTAGCCATTTAGCTTCTGAACAAAAATGTACCTGTATAAAAGGTAAATTAATACTTTTCCTTATTGCATATTATTGTAAAAGCTATAAAATTGTCTCCACTTGTTACTTTAAATGCAATATTGAAAGATCAGATGACTTAAGAATGTGGCTGATTGAGACTGAACTACCAGACAGTTTTCTGCCACTTTCCTCTTTAGCTTTTTTTTTTTTTTTGAATTGTGACTAGCATGAAGAAAAGGCAGTTTCTTGTGTGTTATTTGCTAATGTAAAATTTTAATAAGAGTGAGAAAATATTTTAGCTGATCAAAGATAACTTAGTAAAATAAGTGTTAAAATTTAGTTAACAACATTAAGAAAAAACACATTTTATTAAATTCAAAATGTTATTGCTATTAGTAATTTGATACAGAACTACTGGAAAATTAAAGTATTTTTTATGAATTCATTTTTTTAAATCAACACACAGAATGAAGAGCTAACATTAACCAATGGAATTCTACCTGTGACAGACTCCATCTCTTTCATGCAAACATATGTACAATTGTAAGGCATATTGAAATTTTATATATTAAATAAATTTTTTTTTAAATTTGAGACTACAATTGTTTTCTCTGTCTTATAAACATTTTAGTTTACCAACAAAAAATTAGAGAACTTTCTACTTATTCCATTCATTTAGTTGGTTTTATTTATTTATTTATTAGTTTTTACAGTGAGGTATTATGATTGTTTAGGCATTGGTATCTTTTTATTTTTATTACTGAAATGATATTTCATCCAGGGTAAAAAAAAAAAAACCTGCTCTATCATACATTCAATGAATTCTCTTAAATTAGTTACATCAGGTGATTAAATTCTCATACATTTTAGTATTTTTGTTATATATCAATAAGAATTTTCAGTTTAGTGGTAGACATTGCAGTTGCAGCATGAATCTTTGTCACCCAAATTTATTAACTATTTTAATTAAAACTGCAGCTGATGTAATTTTTTTTTCTTTTTTTTGGGTTTTTTTTTTTTCTGGCAATTGTCAGTTTCCACAAACTAAAACTGCTACAATAATCTTTAAACAATAGTATTTTGAATGTTAGTGTTATAAAGAGTGCTGCTGCAAGAGTTGCTAGTTATTCCCATTCCCTAAAAACCTCATGATAAGTTTCTGATTGAGCATTGGAACTGTAACAAATTTACTCAGTAATGTATATAATTTTTATTCAGATAGATAAGATTGGATTTGGAGCTCTTGAAAGATATTCCAGCAACTAGCACTTGTTGTTGGGAATTTTATATTGTAGAAAGACATTCTTTAATAATTATCATACTTTATTCAGTTTAAAAATGTTTTACCTAGATTGAATACTAGATTATAACTTTAAAATTATTCTATACTGATTTTTTCTCAGTTCTTGAATTACATTTTTTAAATGTTTTTATATTTTTGATTATGATAGCATAATTTAAATTTTGTCATTTAGTAAAATAACAATTCCCAATAATAAAAATACATGTTATGTATATAATATTAGTTTGTTTCTTATTTAAATAGGTCAAAAATTCATTGAATTATTTACACATCTAAGTTTCTTAAATTATGTATACCATTTCTCTTTTGTTTTCAGGGTTTGTTTTTTTTTACCAAAATTAAGCTTTCTCTTGTTGCTTTGCTTTTCTATCAGTGCCAATTTTTATTTGATAAGCTCTATAAAGGCTTCTTGAAAAACTTTGGTTAAAAACATTTTTGATGTTTCATTTTAGCTTACATAGAAATGTTTATTGAATTAAAATATAACTTGTAATTTGAAGCTATAGTAATTTGTTTTGTATTTTAACTTACTCTAGGTAACAAGCAGTCCAGTGGGCCCATGAATTCACGGAGCCCTGGTAGCTATGGAGGACCTTCACCTCTAAACAAACCAGTTGGAGGGGGAATTGGTGAACTTTTTCCAGGGGGAGTACCTAAATTACCAAAGGGAGGACTGAAACAAAGAACGCCCGGTAAGGTTAAATAATGCAACTTATAATTTCAGTGAAAAATAATACTTTTTAAAAATATTATAAGCAACAATGAAAAAAAAAAATGAGTGCTGAAAATGTGACTTTTTAGGAAGATTCAGTTGCTGTAGAGTACTGTGTTTGTTAAATTAAGAATATTATCTTCATAGTTATTCCTTGTTTTCCAAAACAGAATGAATAAAGTCACCTTATTCAAACTGAAAACTTTAATCTTCTGCTGAAGATTACTTTACACTGATATTTTTAAAACAGCATTTTCCTTTTGAAAATTGCCATGTAACATCAATAAATATGTATCTTTATGTAGAGTATTTGGCTATGGTTAAGTGTAATTGGCAAAGATACCCAACATTTTTACAAAGATTTTAATAAACTCTGTTAATATTCTGATCATAGCAGATTTCATCTCTGGTAAGCTTGATTGACTCTTTATCTGAATGTTTTCAAAAATTTTTTTTTTTTTGCATAAAGCGTTGGATACATAAGATTTCAGTTAGCTCTTTTAGTTGTCCTGGCTAGCTGATTTTATTTATTTATTTTTTTTTCCTTTGAATTTCTAAGGAAAGGTATCTTAAAGTTCTCTTGTAGTAACTATTAAAAGATCTCCTGACTGTAACTAAGTTAAAACTTAGTGAATTTTTTTTTTAATTAGAGTAGCTAGACGTAAAAGCTCATTCCTTTTTTCCTGTTTAGGAAGGGGTTTCTTTCCTCTTCTCAGGTCTTAATAGGAGTGTTGTAAGCTTTTTATAATGTGTGTGGATGGGGGCAACATCTCTTCATTCTGAGGGTACCAGGTTGGCAGTTTCCTGGTTGCTACTTCTGACTTGTAGTTACATGTGTAGTGTCTTGAGAGGCTGCTCTGATCAACAGTTGAATAATATCAGGGTTTATTGTAGTGCCGTGTCACACATGGATGGGTGTCCCTGCAAATGCCTCTGGTGTGCAACCCTGAGGCCACATTATATTGCAGTCTGCACCAGTTTCCTTCCTATATATGACAACTGACTAATAGGACTACTCTAGGCCTCTCCTTTTCAAAAAGTCTCTAATTATAACATCACATAAAGAATTAAAACTAAGCCAGCTAAACAAAAATCACCTAAACCTGTTCACATCTCTTGCTCAAACATCTTTAGTATCCGTACCAACTTTTGCAGCATTGAATCTTTTCTCCATGTAAACTCACCTGACATCTAAGTTCTCTGTGAAACCTTGACCCTTCTATTCCTTCCTCTGATTTCTTTATCCCTAGTTACTTTCCCCTCTTTTGAAAGGACTCTAATAATGTCCATATGCATGGAATTGGCGTTTATGTCAGTGAACATCTCTCTCTAGCTCGGGTGATTTCTCTTGAATCTTCAGATCATTTCTACATGTTTCTCAATCTCTATCTACTAAGCTCAGTTAGCTTTCTTTTCTTTCTCTACCACACCACTTTATTTCCTAATGTTTCGTACTTGAGAGCATCTCAAACAATATAGATAAGGCTATTTTCTCTCATCCATTCACTCATATATTTGTGTTTGATAAAGATCAGAAAAAGTGTAGGGCCTAGAATAGAGCCTTGAGGGACACCAGCATTCATATGATAGTATCTGGAAGCATGCCCATTCAATACTACCTTCATTATGCAATTTGAAAGGATTAGATCAAACAAGCATCCAGTTATACCATAGCCCTGTAGCTTGCATAGAAGGCTAGCATGCCAGACTCTGTCAAAGGTTTTGCTGCTCTTATCGAGAGCCTGGTATACTCTGTGACGGTCGTTAGTATGTAGACCTGGGAAATATTGGCAATACTGATTATCAGAGTAGAGGCTGTGGGCTGTGAGAGGTTAAACAACTTCAACATTGATAATAGCCTTGAACACTGCCAAATATCAGTAGGAGGCTGATAGGGCAATAATTAGAAGGGTCCGAGGGTTCTTCAGAGTTCTTAAATATAGGAACCACAGAGGAGGACTTCCAGCAGGCAGGAAAGCAAGATGCAGTAGTTGTAGAGTTTGGAGAAGAAAGAGGAGAGTTCAGAGGCACATTTCTTCAGAACAATGACTGGGATTCTGTCAACCTCGCTCACTTTATGAGGGTCAAGCTTTGAAATTATGTTAGAGACCAGTGAGAGGATAATGGGAACGTCACTTAGTTGAGCCTCAGTTCTAGGTAGGAAGTCAGGTGCTGATACCCCAGATGAATCACTTGTCGAGTTGGTGGTGAATTCAGCCTTGTCTGCTGAAAATGTGAGGATCTCAGACTTATTTATTAAAAGGGAGGATTGTGGGCTTGCTGTTGCTTAACACATTTTTATAGAGCCACCAGTAGTCTTTGAAGCCAAACCTGCGGAATGCTATATGCCGCTTCATTTTCTCAGAAAGCAACAGCTCAGCATCATTTAGGATTCTCTTGCACTCATTATGAGCAGAAGCGTGGCTCTGATAAAGCCAGAAGAATGATTCCTGTGGGCAATAGGGGCCAAGTAAGCAGAGGAGAACCAAGGGGATAAATGGGGAAGCCTAAAAACTTTGTTCCAAGGGATGTCACACAGGAAATCGCAGAACAGCTTCCAGTCTGATCTTTGGTAGTAGAAAGATATTCTGCTGGTCGAAAGTTCTTGGGAAGGGGGAGTCGAAGGAGATATTAACAGAAACCACGGCATGATCAGAGTTGCCAAGAAGGCAAAGCTGCATGACATGGCAAGAGTCAGAGATAGAAGTGAAACAGAGATCTAGCAGTGAGTCAAATCTATTAGGGTTATTGGAGAAATGTGTGGGGAAATCCACCACTTGCATAAGGGATTGAGTGAATGAAAAGATCATGGTATAGATACCAGAAAGATCTGTAACAGAGTTTTCCAGCCACCTGGCCTGTAATCAGATCCCAAGTAGGCATCTATGCTGATGACACCACCATTTACTCCCGCCTCGATAAGAAATCTGCTGAGGCTAACAAAGCAGACCTCGCTGCTGATTTTTGAAAAGGACCTCGAGTCTGTGGTGGACTGGGGTAAGAAATGGCTCGTAAATTTTAATTCTTCCAAAACAAAGCTGCTCTCCTTTAACCACCATAGATATTCGCCCCCCCCTCCAATCAGTATGGATCAGGCTAGTCTCTCTGAAAGCAAAACACTTCACCTCCTCGACCTAACTCTCTCAGCCAACCTTAAGTGGAATGACTACATTGAATCTATAGCTAAATCTGCTGCTAAAAGGTCAGTTCACTGTGAAGTTTTTCTTGTCTGAATTCATCTTGCACATGTAAATCTACCATCCCCCCATATATAGAATGCTGCTGTCACCCCTGGTTGGGTGACTCTGCTATTCATCTTGGGATTCTTGACAAATTCCAACAGAGAATCTGTAGTGTAATCGATCTCAACCTGGTAACTCAACTCCGCTCACTTTCTCATCGGTGTCATGTGGGCTTCCCTCTGTTTCCTCTACAAATACTTTCACAGCTTCTGCTCTGATGAGCTTAACTCCTTGGTGCCCCCTCTGCATGAATTTACTTGAGCTACTAGACTAGCAACTAGGTTTCACCATTTTACAGTGAAACCAATCAAATATAACCACAACTTCTACTCTATCAGCTTCTTTTCTTGCACTTCCTGCCTGTGAAATTCTCTTTCTTATACTTTCTTCCCTGACAGCTAGTCTCCAAGAATTTAAATGCAACCTCAATTGCCATTTCTTATCTCCTTGACTCACATCCTTTCCCTGACAACCCTTGTATTATGTTTTTCTCACTTTCCACTCTACTCTCATGCAGCCCTCTTCAAACCAGTGTTCTCATCCTTCTCTTACCCATTCTCTGACACCCACTGTAACTTGTTCCTCTTTTTCATCACTCTCCTCTTATGTAACATCCTGAGAGTGACATTTTAATTAATTATAGTGTTTATTTGAATGAAGAGTTGTGCTTCTTGTATTACAGCTGCTAATGTCATGTATTTCACTTCGCATGTTGACAGTCCTACTGTTGTTTTCATTAATCAAAAATTATACTCAATGATACTGCTACAATCTTCCAAATTTCCCTATCAGCATTGCAAAAGCCTCTTAAACTTAAGGGCTTACTAAATTTATTAAACACTAGACTGTGTGTTTTGGTGTCTCTTACATAGCATAAGAATTTTTTTGTTCTTAACAAGTGTTCTATGTTTATTTTTACTAAATATTATAATTTTTGTTACAACTTAAAATATATCTAAACAAGTTGCAATCTCTCAACAATATTTTCCTTCTGTTAGTTTGGCATTTTTTTTTTTTTTTTTTTGTCCAGTATATTGATATCCATTTCACAGGGCGTTGATCAAGATTTACAATCTTGCATTCAGATTTGGCTTAAATCTTTTCTATATATCTTGTTTGATTCATCTCTAAAGTTATTTATAAAAATAAATTGTATCACTGAAAAGGAAGTTTATTCAGAATGATTTTTGTATGAATGCAAGAGTTTGCTCAGCAGTGGGAGAAACCATGACCAGTTAAATATGTGATATATTGTTCTAATTTTACCTGCTTTGCTTAAGTGTGTATAATGACTTTTTTAATTGCCATACATGTTTGTCATTGTTTTTGCTGGTAATGAGATATCCTTCTGGCTATTAAACATATACTTCACAATCAAACAGTGCATCTAATTATGTGGTTTTTATATTCATTTGATGAACAGATAAATTGTGTTACATAGCTAATTGCATTAAAGTCTTTACAGACAATAAACCTGCTATACGGGAGAAAGTGTAATTATAATCTATTTTGGCTTTTCGTGAGTAACCTTTTGCAACAAACCAAACCTTATATTTGGTATAGACACCCCGACTTACAACAGAGCTTTACCGGTCAGAAGTGTAGTTAATTCATATATATTTTTAATTTTTAATTCATTTGTTTAATTTCCTCATAATGGCAGTTTTTAAGTAATAGCTTCAATAAAGGTATCAAGTATACATTTTACAGAACAGAATTAGTCTATAGTGGGATTTGCCATGTCATCCAAATTTTTAACAATGTAATCTCTTAAGTATTCAATCATTTTACGTAATCTGCTTGGGTACCTGCTGTCAGATGTTTCCACGCTAGAATTCCATTTTTTTAGTTGGATTATCTGGTTAATTTGACTTTCTTCTCCACAAGGATTTCTCTTCAAATAGGAAGTAATGTTGCATTATCAGTTATAATAATATAATCCATAATATTTTCACTATTTCCTTTTTTCAAAGGAACATACATTTAGGCAGAAGGAAATTATTTTAATTTTCATTTCGATTAGTAGTGCTTTCTCAAAATTTGCAGTGCTTTTCTGCCATCATCAAGGGCTTCTCTCATAATAAGAGACAGACTTTGGTCATCAAGAACTTGAATTAACTTGGCAAACATGTTTGCATTCTTTTCACAGTACTCTTCATAATTGGGATGATTGTATAGTGCCAAGATTGTTTTATGTAAGTTTTGTATTCTCGTGTATCCTAATAATTTTACTTTTCGTAATTCATGTTGGGATTTGTCACCATTGAAACATTCTTTTTCTAGGCTCATAACTCATAGAGTAATTAGCAAAGATATTCAACAAATGGAATTGACATTATTTCTAATAAAATATAAGAAAAGAAAGAAAAAGAACAAAAAAGAGTGAAATAATACTAACCAACCATATATATACAAAACAAAACTTGGCAATACAACAATATTAAGGCAAAATGTTCACAAAGTAAGAATGGTGTTAACATGCAAAAGGCTTAAAGTTAAGTGACTGCAGCATTCTGATATCAAGATAAGAAAGGACAAAAATATAGCAGTTGAAACCAATAAATGACCCAGTTTATTGGTTAGGAAGAAATCCCAGCAGTTATTTATAGGATTTGTCTATCAATTTGAGGACAGAAATGTTTGTAGCAGTCATTGAACCCAACACTGCTTTTAACACTTAGTTTTTAAAATTTTGTATTTATAAGTAGTCTATATATTTAGAGATTTTGATTTGTACAAAGATAGTTTAGGTTCTTATTTACATTTGGATGTATTACTATTTAAGATTTTCTTGTTAAAGTTTGACATTAGAACGAACAATAATAGCAGCAGCATGCACCATATATTAGTAGTTAAACGTGCATAAATAGCAATGCAGCATTCATCCCTTCTGGCTATAGCTATGCCCTAAACTCTGTATATAATAAAAAGCCCTACTTGATACTCAAATTTGCATATGTTTTATTATGTACATGATCTTTACTGGAAATGAAGGTGTGTGTGTTTATATTTCAAAACAATTACCATATATGTTAAGATGTACACATAAAAAGAAATCTCTCATTTTTACACTTTAGCACCCCTATATGAACCAAGTATATTTAAAATACTCCTAGTCATTTAACTTTGACTTACAAAATTTAAGTTTAAAGTTAAATGTCATTGTGGGAAACTTTTTTTTTTTCCAGATCATCTATTCAACCTATTGAAATGGTATTTTGTATAAAGGTTTTGTTCTTCATAATTCAAGCATTCATGGGTAAATATTATTTGTGGAAAAACTACTTATAAACTAAATTATTATTAGCAAATTCTACTTTTAGTGAGAGTCAAGTTGAGAATCTAACTCTTGTTTCAGAGTGGGATCAATTTGCTTCAGTTCCATAACAAAATACTACCCTGTTCCTTGATAGGTTACAATTTAAGTTTGTCTAAACAGTAGTTCACCATTTTACTCACCCTCAGGCTAATTTCCAAAATATTAGGCAATATTTTAATCGTTTTTGATGTTATTATGGCTGTTGTGAGAGTTCTTTATTCATCTGGCATATTTATCATGTATTTTCGCTTTTCGTTTGCTAATTAATCTTGAGAGTCTGTAAGCATTTCATTCAACTAATCTGATTTATATTTAAGCTTGTAGTTGTGCTGCTAAGATCAAACTAAATCTCTGAATACATGCTACTGCTGAGTTTCTTATGGGTTTTTTAAGTCCCAACATTTTTCTGACTTATTCAGTGATAAAAAAAATTGACAACCACAGTGGCAAATACTGGTATTATATATAGTGCATAAGTAATTGCTTGAAACTCCTTTTTGAGGTCAGTATAGTTTCTTCTCTGTAGTTGTTCACATTTATGTTTTACTTTTTGTCTGAAACATCTTAATGTGAATCATAACTGACATTTATTGACAGATCTTCATTATAATATATCAGTAGCCCAGCATCAATCAGTTCCATTTTGCTTTTTTAAAAGTGCTTGTTATAGGATCAGTTATTGCTCTCCAGCAAGGTGAAAGGCCTGTCAGGATCAACATAATGGTGGGTTGAGAGAAGCTACTTGGTTTTCATCTTCTGATCAGGATGAATACTATCAAAGAACTGGAAGTAGTCAGAATCCCTCCATCAGGTGCAGTGATGTTCTTTGTGCATTGTGGTGCAGTGGATATCGGCTCAGAACGAGAAATCAGAAAGCCTAGTTCAAATTCAAGTTGAATTCATTCATCACATTCACTTATGTGCATATGCCCTTGGGAAAGGTAGGAATCCATCACTTCTTCAATCTATGGCTTAAATAGCGGGACAGATTGAGTTGCCAACCAGTCTATTGCAGAAAATAATGGCAACTTACTGTGGGAAAATACTCTGCTCAGTCAGTCATGTCTCTTTTGAGACATGTTCACCTAAGCGTGTATTATGTATTGCACTTAACTGACTGGCTGAAGTTCTTTGATAGAAAACCCTCTCTGTATGCAGCTCACACCACAGAGAGTTGACTTTAGCATCAATTTCAATCATAGAAAGAAAGTATGGACAAGTATCATGGAAGTGGGCTGAAAATCAGGCACCATTGAGCCTCTGAAACAAGATAACAGAGTATCCTGTGTCCAAGCCAGCATGTAAGGAATATAACCAGGAGTTAGAAGTATGGTTGAATAATGGCTGGCTCATACCTTATTCTGAGGATGAGCTTGTACCTCCAAAGAGTCTAGTTCTACTCATGGCTGTGATCCAAGAGAACAAGAAAGAGGTACACCCTGTCGATTACAGAGTTGAATGAGTATGTAGATGCATTGACAGCTAAGGAAATGGCAACAGTGGGGTGCACTGTATCCTTGTTGGTCTTTCAGAGAATGTGCCTACAAGTCTACATGCACCAGATCATGTTACTGAAAGGGCAGAGGTATTGCCTTATGTGATTTGGCTTCAGCTTCAATGTTGTACCTCTCATATTGAAGGTAATTATCAAGACTGTTTTGTTGCAAGATGAAGCGATCCAAGATGTCACTTTGGCATACAGATGACATCTTTGTTGATGAAATTGCAGTTTCCAAGGTGTCAGTCATAAAGCTTATGTTTGATTTTGAACTGATTTGCAAGGTCCCAGTGAGACTCAACAATAGTGCAAAATGCCTAGTTTGCAAGTCTGGGGAGAGTGCAGTGTTAACAAGCCAGTAAGGTCCTGGAGACTCCAATTGCTATCATGTGTTGTCATACACTCTTGTGGTGGAAAGCTTGTAGTCCACCTTTTGGTATGTGGTTGGCTTAGGACAGCAGTGACATTCTTGAAGTGACGAGACATTGCAGTTACTAAAGGGTGAAAAGACAAAACCTGCAATGTTCATCTGAAGTGTATGATCTATGAGACATTGATCAAAGTGCATCAAGGAGATACTGCAAGAGGAGGCTGTTGTGTGGCAATAAATGACAGTGTTGGTAAATACAAGTTCTCTGGCCACTGGTATGGCATTGAAATGGAATGGAGACATGCTGGCTTCATCATGACGATGATGTTTAATATATCAACCTAGCTAAGCTTCTTCTTCTTCTTCTATGTGCCCTGTCCCTTCATGAGGTAAGCGATCATGGCTTTCCACATTTCCCTATCCCTGGTGACTTTGAGCACACCTTCTCCTGTTACACCATGCAACCCTTGCTCTGCCATCCACCTGATTAGGTCCTTCAAATGTTATCCGTTGCTTTCCCCTGTCTTTTTTCCCTCTATCTGACCTGTTAGTATCAGGTTCTCCAAGCCCTACTTCCTCAATGCATGTCCCAGGAACTTCAGCTGTCTCTTCCTGATGCATAGTATTAATTTCCTTTTTGTTTCCATCATTTCTAACACCTCATCATCGCTCACATGCTCAATCCATGATATTCGCAGCATCCTTCTGTAGAACCACATTTCAGTTGCTTCAAGTTTTTCCTTCATCTTTGATGATATTGTCCAGCATTCACTGCCATATTGAAGAACTGACAACACATAGCAATCCAGTACTCTGTTCCTTGTTTCTAGCGAAATTGTCCTGTTTCTTAATACTTTACTCAACTTCTGGTATGCTTGCTTTGCCATGCCAATTCGCCTTCGAATCTGTGTTGCACTTTTCGTCTTCTGTTAGAACACTTCCCAGGTATCTAAATTTTTGTACCTGCTTGCTTCTAGTATCCTCGACCTGTATTTGGCATATTGGGCTGCTCTTTTTACTGATGACCATGTATTCGGTTTTCTTGCAGTTTATTTGTAGTCCTTTATTATCACTCTCTTCAGCTACCTTCTGTAGGAAGTCTTGTAATTTCCTTTCTGTGTCTGCTATCAGCACTGTATCATCTGCGTACCTTAGGTTGTTTAAATTGTGGCCTCCAATGACAAATCCAGGCATAACTTCTGGGGGTCCTCAAGATATTCTCGCTGTACAAGTTGAACATATCTGGTGAAAAGATGCATCCTTGTCTTACGCCCCTTTCTATCTTTGTATATCTACTCAATTCTGCACTGCAATCCACATGATCCTGTTTCTGGACAGTACATGTGAACATCGAAAGTGCAGCTGGATGTACTATTCCTCCACAAAAGCCTTGAATGATCTGCTAGTGAATGCAATATCGTTATCAGTGAGGATTTCGTAAGGCAGACCTCTCTCAGAAAATATTGACTTCAACTGCGAATAACACTCTCAGATTTTTCTTTTTTTGTTATGGGTCGCCAGAGAACCATGTATGCCCACAGTCAATCAAGGTCAGGGAATAACTGAGGCCATAATATGTAATATCCGTCCCCAGCCTCCGAACCACTGTCTTGACAGCTGTGCTAGGTATAGAGAAATTGTCTGACAATATAGTGCACTTAATACCACAAAGACTGCTACACTGTTCCCTGTACAAGAAGCTGTTCTCCGATATAATGCAATGCTGAAGAAGGATATGTCAAGCCCAACTGCACTAGCTAATGCAATTAGTACTTATGAGGTTAGGCTCAATGTCATTGACACTACCTGTACTAATTGACAGAGCACGAGACATTTGCAGTTGGAGACATGGTGTGGGTGAGACCACTCTAGGACCAATTTACTTCCAAATATACAAGGAAGAAGGTCACTGGGATCATCTACAATCTGTCCTGCATCATGTTAAAAACCTCCAACCAGCATGGGATCACTGCTTTGCGACAAGCAATGCTGATGACTTATCCATGAGTGATAGAGAATTGGAAGTAGATTCAGCTACAGTGGAAACAAATGGTGACATCAATGAGAATAAAGTACCTCCTTTGTGAAGAAGCACCAGGAGAAGATGCTCACCTCCTGCATGTTGTTGCATAGGATTTTAATGGAGAATCAGGTCAACCTGACAAGAGACCCGGGGTTGGTTCCATATGATGCAATAAGCACCAAGTGTTATGTCCTCTTCCACAAGTGGCTGTTGAAAGAAGACATTCTAATTATAATAAGCAATGCTGTCAAAGTTTTTATCCAAACAATACCAAGCAGATATTAGCCAATTGTTAACATGGTTCTCGAACTGAGGGAGCTATATAATATCAGTCATAAACTATTGAAATATATTGTGAGTTAGCATTCTCCCCTCTTTTCCATAATTAGTCACTTGGTCAGTGATTCCAGCAGTTTCTAGTTGAAAAGCAGTTGAGTAAAGTTTGGATTCACTTCAAGCCTCTCTTCTGTTACCAAGATTTCCAACAACACATTCATCTACTAGTCTAATGGCTAAATCTAATTCAAATAGAGGATGGCAGCCTACATGCATTGACATCAAACTTAGCTCACCACTTCAGTAAAAGAATAGATGTTCAGGGCTCTAATGATGCTATGTCAGTCCTGCAGCATTCAAGTTTATCAAAACTTGTTCAGACTACAACACTGCACTAGATAAATTGGACGCCATTTTTATTAAAACCCCAAACAAGATTTTTGCAAGGCATTTACTTGCTACAAGAAAACAGGAACCTAACAAAAATTTGGATGACTTCTTCCGGGGACTTGAAAAACTAAGACAGGGTTGTGATTTCAAAGACCGTACAGCCAAACAATGTGGGGATGAAGATATGCAAGGTGCTTTTATTAAAATAAAAACCTGACAAAAAGTACACTGCTTTTGGGGCTAATAGTCAACTTTATCAGTTTATTAGGCTTTCTTTTGGAATAACCAATGGGGTCCCTTCCCTTTCAACAAAAATATGAGAACACTTAATAGGGACAGGAGATTGTTTGCATTACTAAAAATGGATACCTGAATTTTCCGATAAAATAAGTTTCCTAGTTAAAGTTGATGGGTTCCAAGTGAATAAACAATATCTCTGCACTTTTAAATCTCTAAAATCCAAGCTATATAAAGCAAATCTGTGGGTTATTGAAGAAAACTTACCTTTCATGGTTGAATGCGATTCTTTGACTAATGCAATATCTGCAATACTAAGACAATGGGAGGGCTGTTGCATTTATGTCAAAAACACTCCAAGGAAGCCCAAAAAAAAAAAAAAATTAAAGTATAATATATTCAAGAAAGAAGCTTTGGCAGTAATCACTGCAATGCATAAATGGAGGGATCTTTAAGTTAAACCTAACCCTACCAGTGCCAGATCATTCTTTTATGCATGATAATTTTAAAAATCAAACAAATGGATAATTGAACTTGGTGAATTAAGTTTCAATATTGAATATTGACCTGGAAGAGTAATGTCACTGCGGATCTCTTTTAGTCATGCCTATTGTGTGTCTGTAAATTCTCAAGGTTTGACATTTGAGAATTTACATGAGGAATTATGCCACCCAGGAGTATCCAGAATCTTGCATATTGTAAGAGCAAGAAAACTCCCCTTTTCTATCAAAGACATTAAAAAAATATGTGTGTCATGCAGTTTTTGCTGAGTTGAAACCTCAGTTCTATTGACTTCCCGAAGGTATGCTGATAAAAGCTACTGGACACATGGAATATATCAGTGTTGAGTTTAAAGAGCCTTTCCCAATGGCTACTCATAATTTGTGCTTGTTAGTGTTTGTTGATAAATATTCTCAGTACCCATTTTCATTTTCATATCCAAAAATGCACACTTATTTGTTATTAACTGCTTAGAAACTTTGTTTAGTACATGTAGAATGCTGAGTTATATTCACTCGGAGGTTGTTCTCTAATATCCTGAGAATTGCAAAAAGTATTTACTAAGTAAATGTATTGCAACAAGTAATTCTACATTACTTTTACATTGTTCAGACTTTTCGTCTCCATCTTTATTGCCATGTTTATGATGTTTCGGCTGTTACACACTCAAACCTTCTTCAGGTGCTAGGAATTTCAAACTGAACCCTTTATTTCAATCACTGGAGTATATTATTCTCATTACATGCACAATGCCACTTCCGGATGTCATGTAGTTATTTCCCTTAACTGAAATCTCAAAGTTATTTGTTCACCACTGTTGTAAATGTAAATAAGGTAAAACTATAATACCTCATCTCAGAAGTGTAGGCAGATACAGAAGTAATTTTACACCATATCACCCCCAAGTTCAGTAGAGCGATACACTGGGTTTTATGGAAAACTATTTGCTTGACTCTTAGGTCTGGGCAACTAATGGAAAAATACTGGGAACAAGTTTTGTCACAATCGCTTCATTCTATTTGATCTCTCTTGTGTGCAACTACTAACTGTACACCCCATAAGTGGTTCTTCAAGTTTCAAAGGTACTTGTCGTGGGAGCTCATTCCCTTCTTGATTAATGAGATCCTTACCAGTACTTTTAAGACAATTTGTCCATACTAGCAAGAGTGACCACTTAGTAGATAAAGTTGAACTGTAGCCTGGTATTGAACTCACAACTCCTTTGGTTCAGTACTAGGCTACAGCAGTGGTGAACAAGTAACATAGAGAGTTGGGTTAAAGGGAGATAATACATGACTACCAAAAGAGGCTTCGCACAAGGAATGAGAAGGAATACCCCAGTGATTGTAATAAAGGGTTTGGTTCAAAATTCCTACCACCTGAAGAAGGCTGGAACGTACAATGCCTGAAACATCATACAAATGGCAACCAAGATGAGGACAATGTGGTGGAGACTTACCTCGCCGAAGCAAAAGAAGGCGGTTTGTTTGCACGTGCGTTCGTAGACGTAATGGAACCGCCAGGCGAGCTCATGCGAGGCAGTTTTTCGAATGACACGGCGCATGCGTCATTGGTGAAAGTGAGGCTCTCGGAGAGTGGGAAATTACGAGACCAAAAAACACATAAAAAGAGCCTACTTCTGCTTCGGAGTCACTTCGCTATTTACGACTCGAGAAGGCTACACCGGTGTTTGGGAGACAGCGTTTTCCTTACGGTGCGCAGGAAACAGAGTCCCTGGTGAAGCAGTGTTCCGGGTTCTACGAGTAGCAGCTGGCGGAGTGGTTATTAATTCGTCTACGAACTACACTCTGAGAAGACACAAATACCCACAAGCTATTTCGGCATCTATTACGATTTCCATTATGGACGGCAAAGTCTTTGAAGTCCGGTTGATTCCCGAGTTCAGTGGCGCTGCAACTGTTATGCCAATCGTCGAGTGGATCAAAAATGCAGAGTTGGTCTGCGAACTCTGTGCTATGGACAAAGTTGAGCGGATTCTTCCATTACGCCTCCGAGGCGGTGCTCTTGCCGTATACAGGCAGCTCAGCAAGGAGCAGAAAGCGGATGCGGAGCAAATTAAACGGGCCCTCATGACCGCGTATGCAACAGATGCATTTGATGCATACGATCAATTTGTTACTCGGCAACTTCGCTCGGGAGAAACAGTGGACGAGTTTCTGGCCGAACTACATCGTTTAGCTCGGCTGGTTGAGGGATCGTTGCCCGAACGATAGATGATATGTGCGTTTGTTTCGGGGTTGCCACAATATGTTAGACAGCTTCTTCGTGCCTCGTCCAGAATGGAGACCATGACATTGGAGCAGCTTTTGACTCGAGCACGGGCTATCATGACCGACAACGGAAGCTGTAAGGAATCGGTCGCTGCATCCACTGGCAAAACACATTCGAATACAGAGTTGCTCCCTGATAACTCGCGCAGTGAGACCTTTTTTTGCTACAAGTGTTCTGGACCCAACCACATGGCAAAGGATTGTATGCAGGGACGCCAAGTGAGGTCGGACAGTCGAGTGCGGAAGTCTCACCGTGAAACCCGATGCTTCAGATGCCATAAACTTGGACATACATCATCAAGATGCCAGGGAAACGCCCAAGGGGAGGAGACGTCAGCGCCAGTCTCCTCCCTGAGCAAGTGAGAATCAAGAAATTGCCCGCCGTAAAAGTGCTCGTGGATGGGCGAGAGTGCACAGCTCTGGTGGATTCCGGCTGCTCACAGATGCTGGTGAGCAAAGCTGTGTGTCACCATTGGAGACAGAAGGAAGTAGGAGTGCTGACGGCCGACGGGAAGACTTTGAAGTGCCGGGGGCACGGCAGAATAAAATTGGAAGTTGAACAGTCTCAGCCCGTGAACATTGAGGTCCTGGTCGTGGATGGACAATTGTTGGGTTTTGACCTGCTTATTGGCATCGACGCGATCAAACAGCTAGGAGGTGTTCGCCTGACGGAATCTGGTGAGGCATACTTTGGAGACCTGGATGGATGTGCCGCCATTTCTATCGATGAGCCCGATTTCAGTGTGACATTCGATGAAAGGCAAAGAGCGTGGACTGCAACATGGAAATGGGCAAGTGGTCGCTCGCCCGGCGAGCTGACAAATAACGTGCAAGAGTACACTCTGCCAGACCATGCCCGGGATGCGTACGAGAAAGAACTCTTGCTATGGCAACGTAACGGATGGTTGCTGCCATATCCCGAGGAGGAACTTGGTCCACCCAAGGGTCTAATTCCCTTGATGGCAGTCGTGCAGGAACATAAGCAAAAGGTCCGGCCGGTACTCGACTACCGAGAATTGAACGGATTTGTAGAAGCATTCACTGCCGATGCCGAAGTGTGCGCACAAAAGCTCAGAGAATGGCGACAGCAAGGAGTTGATGTGTCGCTCTTGGATCTGTGACATGCCTACCTACAAATTCACACTGACAAGAAGCTGTGGCCATTCCAAACAGTTATTTTCAAGGGCAAGCAGTTCTGCCTTACACGATTGGGGTTTGGCCTAAATGTGGCACCACTCATCATGAAATCTGTCGTCGACGCTATAATGTCCCAAGATCGTGTGATCAAAAGTGCCACGTCGGCTTACGTTGACGACATTTTTATCAATGAGAGCCTGATTTCTGCATCGCGCGTTCGACAGCACCTCTCAGATTACGGCCTAGTCTGTAAAGACCCAAAACGGCTACGAGACGGAACTAGGGTCCTCGGTCTGCAGGTGTGGGGAGAGAACGGTACTCTCCGATGGAAGCGGGGTGGACAGATCCCGGAAATTCCCAACGTGGTGACTCATCGACGTGTGTTTTCCATTTGTGGGAAACTCGTGGGCCACTTCCCCATGTGTGGCTGGCTAAGGGTGGCGACTGCATTCATCAAGCGCCGAGCAAATGCGGTAACCAAGAGATGGGACGAGGAAATCAGAGATGCCAATCTGCTTCATATGCTGGAAGAGACGATGACCAGAGTGTGTGAAATGGACCCTGTTGGAGGAGACTGGTGCATAAATGGCAACGAGATGAAGGGCTGGGTGGATGCAAGTTCTGTGGCCACAGGAGTGGCGTTAGAGGCGAATGGAAGCATCGTTGAGGATGCTTGTTGGTTGCACCCGACCAATGATGCCAGGCATATCAATCTGGCTGAATTAGATGCAGCAGTCAAAGGCATCAACCTGGCCCTTCAATGGCAGGCTACAGTGTTGCATCTGGTCACCGATTCAGCATGCGTACATCGGTGGATATCCGACTGGGAAGGCACGTGTGAACACTAAGGCGGCTGGTGAAATGCTAGTGAGACGACGCTTAGGAACACTGCAGGCATTAATGGAAGAATATGGATTGACCATGGATGTCACGCTGGTGAAATCCTGTCAAAACCGCGCAGATTGCCTCACCAGAGTGCCACGCAAGTGGTTGAATCTACATAAGGAGGGAAAAGAGCCAGTCCCGGAGAGTTGCGCTGCAATGAGGTGCCGACTGAATAAAAGTCAGGTGGTTGACGTCCACCGAGAAAGTGGACATGCGGGCGTGAAACAAACCCTATACTTCGCCAGACTTATCGACCCACTAGTGTCAAAGGAAATCGTGCGATCGGTTATCAAAGCCTGCGAAGCCTGCCAGTCTATAGATCCGGCGCCAGTTCATTGGAAAAAGGGAAAATTGAGCGTGGAAAACAACTGGAGTAGAGTAGCAATGGACATAACCCATTACAATGGTGAGCATTTTCTAACGCTCATTGATTGCGGTCCCTCCAGGTTTGCAATTTGGCGGACATTGCGTCGACAAGATGCACATAGTGTCATTCACCAGTTGAAGATGATTTTCTTTGAACGGGGCCCACCAACCGAGATATTGACTGAAAATGACCCTGCGTTCACTTGCAGACACTTTAAAGAGTTTGCAAACAGCTGGGGTGTGCAGTTAAGATTCCGATGCGCATATTCACCGGCTGGTAATGGAATTGTGGAGCGCAGCCACAGGAGCATTAAGACCATCGCAGCAAGGAAGGGTTGTTCCGCGTTGGAGGCCGTTTATTGGTATAATGTCACACCAAAGGACGATGTCTCACCTTCCACGGCACCAGCTGACGTGCTGCATAATTACCACGTCAGAGTAAAAGGCATTGAAGCCAAACCCCCACCAGAATCACAGATTATCGGAGGGAGATATGAAGAAGGTGACGTTGTCTGGGTCAAAAATCCGCACGGCAAATGCACAACCAAGTTCAGGACCGGGCGGGTAACCAAAATTGTCAGCCCACTGACAGTGCGAATTGATGGGGTACCACGCCATGTCAAAGACCTACGGCCATTTTCAGGACCATATGCATCGTCGGGCGATGAAACTGACACAGAAGAGAGTGAGCGATTTATTTACTTGGGGTCAGGTCAACCAAGTGATGGCTCCGATCGTCCACTAACAGCGGATGCTGACGTGCATGACGAAACCTCAGGTGACAGCCCATCTGAGGACAAACCTTGTGTCGTACCCCTCCGAAGGAGCACCCGCCAGAAGAGACCCGCTCCCGAATGCACTTTTTGTGATGATGAGATCAGGGGGGAGTGTGGTGGAGACTTACCTCGCCGAAGCAAAAGAAGGCGGTTTGTTTGCACGTGCGTTCGTAGACGTAATGGAACCGCGAGGCGGGCTCATGCGAGGCAGTTTTTCGAATGACACGGCGCATGCGTCATTGGTGAAAGTGAGGCTCTCGGAGAGTGGGAAATTACGAGACCAAAAAACACATAAAAAGAGCCTACTTCTGTTTCGGAGTCACTTCACTATTTATGACTTGAGAAGGCTACACCGGTGTTTGGGAGCCAGCGTTTTGCTTACGGTGCGCAGGAAACAGAATCCCTGGTGAAGCAGGGTTCTACGAGTAGCAGCTGGCGGAGTGGTTGTTAATTCGTCTACGAACTACACTCTGAGAAGACACAAATACCCACAGACAATAGTCCGAATAATATAAATAGTGTAGTACAATTTGATAATACCTGCACAATAATATCCAATTTTGTATGCAGAATTTATTTGTGTTGGAAAGCAGTGGCTGTAGCATCAGTCATACTAAGAGGTAAAAGTTTTGATATGGCTATATTTCCTTCTGAGTGATTTCTATACTTGGATAGATTTTCTTAAAGTTTGTACATGTTACAGTAAGTTAAAAGGGGTTTCCTTTTTAGCATTTCTCCTTGTTGGGACAACATGAGAGGTAGGGATCACAGTTAATGTAATATCCCCTAACCAATTCTTATTCCTGCAAAAACATCCAAGAGACTGCAAATAGAAATGGATTTAGACACTTGATAATATTTCCAGAATGTTTTCAGGATCTGTTTAAAAAAATGAAAAACTACACATTGCTAGTTGGAGTTAAAAAATAAAAAAAAACTCACTTAGAAGTACTATTAAAAATGTTTTTTTCTTAATATAAATAAAGCTAACTCTCACCAGTCTCTAAATTCTTACAGAGGTTTAATGACTGACTCTCTCTCTCTCTCCACTTTAGTGAAAATCAAAACTAATCTAGAGGGACAAGCCTTAGCATACTTTGAAATTGCCTCTATTAGAAGGAATGGAGTAAACTATCAATTCATATATATTTACCTTTGGGTATGTTGGTTCTAATTCTGGTGGGAATGATTGCATTCCCCAGTTTATGGACAGAAGCACACAAATACATGCTGGTATGCACAATGCAACCTGAACTCTTATCTGTGTTAAGTTAGTTGTTCCTTAGTCAAAGTTGGAATATACATTCCCATTCTGGTTTGCTGTTACAGTTGCTAAACATTTAGGCATTACAAAGATTGATGTATCAAGAGACCAATATTTAAAGGATTTAGAGAGTGACTGAGAGCATTTTGTAGCTCAGTTATAAATGAGAGCTGACATATGTAAAATATAATGGAAATCATACCAAAAATCTACCTCAAAACAAAATTCAGCTCAAAGAATCTGCAAACTTCAAAGATTTTTGGAAACAAAAAATTATTTTGAGCAAATTAAAAAGATGAAGACAGAGGATAATCATCTTCTTCCAAAATACAAACCGTCCAATCAAAACTATTTTATTTATGGTTTGCAAAATTATCCAGTGAAATTGTGATGAACTAAAGCTAAATTATAGCCAAGAAAATGGCGACTTACCTCGTCAAACCAAGCGACAGCGCGTTGTGTTAATACTATGACGGAAAATGCGTCGAAAAAGAAAATTACAAACCCAAACAGAAAAAAGGGGCACATATTCCGCATAACATGATAAAGATGGAATATTTAAAATAAAAAAAAAAAAACAAGTCATCGCAGGAGTCGCTATAAAAATATATGCAAATATTTAGTGTCCTCTCTGAGTTGTTGGCCAATGGAAAAAATTGATCGGCCGATAAAAGCAGTCATTGTTCTCGAAGCAGGGGAAGAAATTTCTACATGGTTACGTGGATAGCAGTTCGCGAGATTGTACCAGCGAATTGAATTTTCGGCATTTTTTTTTTTTTTCTGGCCTGATATTCGAGTCTGAACTTTACGTGATTTTTCTCTGTGTTGTGGAAGTAATTTTCGATAAAAAAATATTTCCTTGCAATACCAGATCTCCTACAAGCTATTTCGGCATTGACGGACAAGACTTTTGACATGAAGTTGATACCAGAGTTTGATGGTTCGGTAACCAGACCAGCAGTTACTGAATGGATTGAGAAGGCAGAACTTGTTTGTGACCTGTGTGGAATAATAAAGGTTGATTGTGTTCTTCCTCTGAGGTTGACGGGCAGAGCATTTGCTGTTTACCAACAGTTAAACTCTGGACAAAAGTCAGATGTCAAGCAATTAAACAAGCCCTACAGATTGTCTTTGCACCAGATCGTTTCTTGGCTTACAAGCATTTCGTGGAACACCAACTGTGCCCGAACAAATCCATCGACATGTATTTAACCAACTTGAAGAAGCTAGCGGATCTCTGGCGGAATATCTGAGCAAGGACTCGCATGTGCATTCATAGCAGGATTACCAGCGCATGTCAAACAACTACTGCGTGCATTTTCCAGAATGGAAGAGATGAAGACAAACCAACAATTGGACCGAGCTAAGGCCATAATGAAAGACCAAATCACAACTGAGGAAATGGCTGCAGCTAACATTTCACCAAGCGGAGCTGATAAATATCCACATGATAAACCTCGGGAGGGTATGCAATGCTATAGATGCTCTGGATGGAATCACTTTTCCAGGGATTGCCCAGTTCAATGAGAAGATGCCTGTAAGTCACGCAGATCACGTACAACACTGCGTTGCTTCAGGTGTCAAGAAATAGGTCACGTTGCTTCATTGTGTCCGGGAAAAGAGGGAGGGAACAAGACGTTAGTGCCGGTCTCTTCCCCAAGCAAATTATGAATGAGGCGCTACCGGTCTTGGATATTTACGTGAATAGAATTAAGAGAGTGGCACTAGTGGACTCTGGCTGCTCACACACACTCATGAATAAGTCAGTCTGTCAATCCTGGCTGATGACGGAGGTGGACGTACTCACTGTAAATGGAAATACTCTCAAATGTTGTGGAGTTGGGCGTGTTAAGCTTGGCATAGCCAATGCAACCCCCCTCAAAATTGAAGTCTTGGTAGTGGATGGAGAACTATTGGATTTTGATTTATTACTTGGGTTTGATGCCATTAAAAAGTTAGGCGGACTCCAAATAACAGAGTGTGATGATGTAAAGTTTCCCAAGCATGGGACTGTCTGTTGTGCTGCTATTAAAATAGATGAACATGATTTCTGTGCCGAATTCAACCCAAACCGAAAGATATGGGTCGCATCATGGAAGTGGTCTGATGGTCGATCACCAGAGAGTTTGCAAAATCGGATGCCCAAGTACCTTATACCAACAGGAATTAAGGAGGAATACAACTGGGAGCTGCAGACCTGGCTTGATAACAGTTGGTTGCAGCCTTATCCTGATAAAGAACTTTGTCCTCCGAAAGGTCTAATTCTGTTGATGGCAATGGTGCAGAAAAACAAAAATAAAGTGCGGTCAGTATTAGACTATCAAGAGCTGAATGTGTGTCTCAACACACACACACACACACACAGCCAGTGCTCACGTATATGCACAGAAACTGAGGGAGTGGCGTAAAAGGTACCGGATGTCGCTATCCTTGACCTACGGCAGGCCTATCTACAAGTGCATATCCATAAGTCACTTTGGCCCTTACAAACTGTAATCTTCAAGGGGCGAAGATATTGCTTGACTTGAATGGGTTTCGGGTTAAATGTTGCACTAGCCATAATGAAGGCCATTGTGGACACTGCGTTGTCGAAAGATGAGTCAGTTCAACGGGCAACCTCATCATATATTGATATTTATGTTGAGAGCATGATTTCAGCAGCTCACTGTGAACATTCTGTGGTGAAAGCTCCCCATAGCTGGTGCACCTCCAGCTATCAAGTGGGTCGCGTGACGGACATCCTAAGTCCACAAACAATGATAGTTGACAGGATGCCCCTGCACATAAAAGATCTTCGTCTTTTCGTTGGTTCTGATGCATCATCGAACAAATCCAATGATGGTTCATCGTCTGACAGCGATTGAATAATCAAAATCTTCAAATCTGATGCTTCCACAGACCCCAAGATTCCGGAAACTCAAGCTACATCTGATGACTCCTCAGGAGATGACTCTCCGACATGCATAGGGGAGATCGTCCCATTACGACGAAGCACCAGGATAAAGAGACCTGCTCCAAGCTGTTTGGTTTATGATAATTAGATCATGGTGGGAGGGTATAGCGAAGAAAATGGCAGCTTGCCTCATCAAACCAAGAGACAACATGTCGCATTAATACTACGATGGAAAATGCGGCGAAAAAGAAAATTACAGACCCAAACAAAAAAAGGGCACATATTTTTTGTGGGGTTTAACTGGTTACCTAGATGTTATGAATTTAAGTGCATTACTACATTGGCAATAAGTTTTCATCAATTTACAGTAGAAATGGCTAGATTTAACAAATTGTCTAACAGTTCCTTTTATTGCACTTTTTGCTTGTGGAACTCTTTTCTGGCTTCTTGCTTCCCAGTCAATTTTGCCCTTCAAAAACTTAAAACAATGTCAATTGTTATCTTAGGTTTTTCTTTTAATTCTTTTTTTTTTTTATTGTCTTCTATCCTTGATAGTTATTTTCTTCTTTCTTTTATTTTAATATTCTCTAACATTTTGTAACCTCTTATGTCCTAGTGGCTTAATTGCCTTGCTTGTGGTGAAATGTTTAAAAAAAATATAATAATCTTCAAACAGCTGCTATCAAAGCAACCTAGTATAGAACTGTTAACATTTGCTCCCAATAAATTGTGTCACATACCTGTATAAATTAAAATTAACAAAATAGATTGTGTAATTTAACAGTCACATTATATGGTGTGTAACATAGTTACTGGTGTCAAATTTACCAAAAAGTGAATTTATTATTCATAGTCAGAATGAGATCACTGTGAACATCCTAAAAAGCCAAGCTAGGTAATTTTTATTAAGCATACTTGTATACCAAAAATACTCTGTTTGATTTTCCTTGTAAGTTTTTTAGAAAAGAAAAGCACTTAATTACAATAAATAGGTGTTTTCTTATATGTGTTGTGTCCCTTAGTGAGATTTGTTGTCTCTGCTATCCTTCCTAATCTCTGTTCTTCCATCCATTTACACAAGTTAGTTAAGCGGATTACTTGCTGTTTTCTTCTCTCTCGCCTTCAGTATGCCCAGCGATTGTCAAATTCTCTAAACATTCTTTCCTCATGTATCATAGAGAAGTTCTTGCATTTTTTCCTTTCTGTATCTGCAAACAACACTTTGTCATCTGCATATCTTATGTTGTAAAGATTATGTCTGTCAGTAATAAATCCTGGTAGGATTTCTATTTCTCTCATAATTGCCTCAATGTAAAGATTAAATAAATTTGGTAAGAAAACACATACTTGTCTTACTCCCTTTCTACTTTTGTGCATTTACTAAACTTATTTTCTATCCATATACAGTTTACTCCCAGTATAGGTTCTGGATTATTCTAATATCATTCCCAAATAAATCAAACTTACCTAGCAGTTTAATGCTAATATATTTCATCATATTGAGAATTTCACCTAACGTCCACTTCTTTTTTATTCTATTTTTTTTATTACTAGGGATGATCTTGTTTGCTGATGTCATCAAACTTTTCTTAATGTGTAGCACTTTAAATTTCCATTCTCATTTAATTCATTTTATTTGCTTTTAACACTCATTATTGATGTCTTTACTATTCAGGTCACTTTGGTGTCTGTCTTATTGCAATATTCTGATATTACATATCACTGAAAGGTGATCACTCCCACAATCAAGACTTGGATATGTTTTACAGTGGAAAACTGCATGTCTGAATCTCTTATTGATCATTATATAATTGATCTGTTTTTTGTTCTTTTGGGTTTTTTCATATCTTTAAGTGTCTTGGGTATTCTTGAAACTAAATATTGGCTACTACCTGGTCATTAGCCATTCACCATTGGGCTTATTTTTTCTCCATCTTGATTTCTACCTGACTTTGTCTGGGTTTGTGAATTAACAGGGTTTTAACTATTGAGTGGAACAAGGAACTCTAGTTGACGTGAAACTAAAGAGGCCAAAATTTAAAATTTGTTTTTTTGTTGTTTTAATCCCATTCACTATTTTTAACTTGATTGTATATTAACTTGGGAATTCAGTAAACTCTTGACTGTCTAAGTCTGGTTAAGATTGTTAAAACACATGTTTTTACTCACCTATTATATATCATGTCCCTGTAATCAAGCAATGTAGTAGTGAAATAATTTCATTCTATTTTTGAGGTTGCATATAACCCAAGAATTTCATTTCTTTTGTCACTTCAGAATCTGAATTTGAGATATTTTCTTAGACTCCAGGGAGTAATAAATGAAACATAAATATTAACAATATTATAATATCCCATATTATCAGCTCTAAAACTTATATAGATAACAGTCTATTTGTTATATAGAGTATCTCTGTCATAATTAAAACATTATAAATCCAGAATTCATTTTTGCAATTGTGTAAAACAACTCTCTCGCCAGACCTGAAAATTCAAATGGTTAAATTTATTTCAGAATATAAAAAAAAACTTAGGTTAATACAGAGAAGAAATATTGAGGTTAGGTGAAGGGTAGAGAAATATATAACATAATACTGAAGTAGCATTAGTACCGGAAATCTGACAGAAATATAAAAAAAAAACTTACACCAACCCACCCACGCATATACAAAAATAAATCATAAAAGGCAAAAAATCTAACATACAAAAACACAAGTGAATAGATATAATTACACACAAATCAAATGCACACAAACACACACCTAACTAAGAGGCCTATATGTGTACACCAAATACACTCAGTATACACAAGACCAAAAATAACCAGTGTAAAAACAAAAAGGATAAATTACAAAAGCAAACCTAAGAAAGAAAATGAGCATATATAGCTGAATATAATTAACAATCACAAATAATTAAAAATTAAAAAATAACAATATAGAAAATTAAAAAGATAAAAGAAGAATCATAATAGAAAACAGCTGAATTTGCTAGAAAATTCAATCCTACTAAGTAGGTAAATTTAAATTTATTTTTGTGACAACATTTAAAAATAATTCCATTTCATTGGTTCAAAAGTTGGTTAATTTCACTAAATTTAATTATTTTTATTTTTTCATCTAAGCATAAGTTACATCTATTTTTAAAACTAATAGAAGTTTGTGATTATCCTGTAATCTTACATTCAATTTGTGGAGAGAGACCTCTATCTTTTAATTCCCAGAAATATTTAGACTGTGCAGTCAGGAATTTAAGGTGTGGCCTAGAGAAGGAATATTTATGATTATAAAATCTGTTTCCAAGGTTCAGCAGAAATTCAAAAATATATTTTTCTTTTTTTTTTTATGTTCTATAGGAAAAATAGTTTCTTGGTATATAACTTTTTCAAACATAAATATACTTCCAACTGGACAGTTATGTTTAATTCTATAATTACAGGAGTGATTTGTATTTTATTTGGTGATTAATATAAAGATTATCTAGTATTTTATTATTTTGAGAATGATGTTGTGGATATTGCTGTCAATCAATTTCAGAAAGTATTGACCTATATTAATGTTAGATAATTGGCAAAAGTGGGGGTTGAACCATATAATTTTTCTTTTTCTATTTTTAGATTTATTAATACCAATCTCGTTGAGGAATTTTAGATAGAATAATTCTTCTCAAGAAAAGTGAGCTTAAACAGTTGCTTTATGTGACTGCCGAAATAAATTCTGGATTTATAACCTTTTAATTATGTGTTGAGTTTTCTTTTATATATATATATATATATATATATATATATATATATATATATATCATATTGCTCTGAATAATATCCATTGAGTTATCTATTTTTTATCTATTTGATATTTTATATTAATTAAATAAATTTCTTTTGTATTATCCTTGCTGTTTTTATGGGTTTGTCATTATTTCTTATATATATAGGTACTGACATCAAGTCCATGAATGGTGAGGATAATCCAACAAGATTTACTTAATATAAAATATTAAATGTTAGATCTGTATAGAGAGCTCAATGGATATTATCCAGAGTAATTAATATTAATATTAATACAAAATCTCTGTTCTGGATCCTGTTACTTAATTTCCCATTTCATTTTATAAGAAATGTTTATTCTGGGAATATATTTGCACTGAATAGAATGAATATAGTGTGGTCTGATGAAAGGAACTAATTTAGTTCATAGAAATGAATTATAATTTATAACCACTCTAAATGATGTGTTGAGTTTTCCTTTACACACACACACACACACACACACACACACACACACACATTGAGTGTATCGAGGCAGAAAATAATTTTCTAAACATATACTGTTAAATATAAAAGACAATGAATGTCTATTATGTTTAATCATGAACCGTTCTAAACGTCATATTTTGGCTTTAATTTCAGTTGAAAACAAAGACAAAAATTCTCCAACATTTGGATAATTTTTTATTAATTTGGTTCTAAGTTTTCAGCTCACATGAGCCAACTTCAGAGGGGTTATTAAGACAGTAATACAATAACATCCACCATCACCGACAATTTTATTTTGTGTTGACATAAAACTCCACTAGGCAACGGCAATAGTTACCAAAAATAACAAACTCAGTTCGCAAATTTGCAATGCGGTTCTATGACGTCACACCGTGTGATAGCGCGAAATGAGAACAGAACCATGTATTCAAATGCAATGTAATGTGTTATATATATATATATATATAACAAGATAAAGAGGACCCAACGTTTTATGATTTTGAGTTCCCTGGCATTTATTTTTTTATAAACCGTGCTCAATACAATAAATATTGTAGAGCATAATATAATTATGAATTAAAAGTACATTGGAACACAGAAATTTTTGTTTTGAGAAAGAATCTCATCATCGGCAATGTTGTATGTTGGTTGTAAAAATGATTTACCTTTAAGTACAAAAAACCATCGGTTTTCTATTTATGTATGTAGGAAGATATAAAATTTATGTGTGTGTTCCATTTAACTGATCAGAATAAAGATTCCTCTTAAGGTTAAAAGTAGATTGACACTTTGACGAGGGGGGGGGTGCTAAAAAAGGTAAGTATGTATTCGCTAGAAACTACTGACCAGATTTCAAAGTGAATTTTTATTCTGATTAGTTAAAAGGAACTCAACAGGATAAAATCTCAACCAACAACAGAAAAAAATTACCAAACTTACATTGGTATCTCTGCTAGTGAATTTAAACACTCTTACTATACTCATAAGCACTCCTTTTCTAACCCCAATCTAAGATTTCAAATATCCCTTTCCTGAAAATTTTGGGAAATGAAGGAAGAAAGACTAAACTGCATAGTTAGAAACTGATAGGCTTAGCTCACATCCTCCGAAACCTTTACAATACATGTAATCTATGCTTAGTTGAAAAAATTAAAATAATAAAATATCCTAATCAAAACCTACTTTTAAATTTACATAAGGAATTCATAAGCAAATACCGCCATAAATCTAAATTTTTGAATTTTAAATTTAGGTTTTTGAATTTTAAATTTAAATTATAAAATTAACATTAAAAATTTAAAATTTAAGTAATTTTAATTTCAAACCCTCTTATTAATTATCCAACACTTATTTCAGTGTTATAGATGCCTTCTTTTTTCTTTCCAAAAACTACAGTATTACAAATAATGTCCTATATACCAACTCTTTAATCCTTAAATTTTTCTAGCCCATTGATTTATTTTAAATTGCAACAAATCTTAATTTCTAATTTTATTTTTCTGATCTTTGAATACTTACCTTGCCTAAATTTTTCTTTTAACCCTAATTTTTTTTTAATTGATAAAATGAGAATTTTATATAGATCTATTTCATTTTATATATGTTTAAAAAATCCAACAACAATTTTTCCTAAATCAAGTAGTTTTCATAAAATTAGGCTATACACACACACACACACACACACACACACACACGCACGCACATATAATATTGTGTGTGTATGTATGGTGTATATATGTATATATTTGGTGTGTAGATGTATGTATATTTCTTGTTTCTACATATATAAATGTGTATGTGGGTGATGTGTATGTATTTGTATATGTATGCATGTGGAAGTGTGTGAGTATATATTTAAATATATATATATATATATATAATTATATAATTATATATATATATAATTTGCCAAATTCTCAGTCCTGGGTATGATTTTAAACTGCGATGGGGAGGCTCCGGTTCGAAAGAGCCAGAGTGCTGGGGAATACCACACAATGGAGCTACCCCCTAGTGACCACTGCTCCCAGGGCCACTCTGGCCTGGAGTGGTAGAACCTGTTTAGGGTCCCACTTATGGGTTAAATAGGCCCTTCTCCCTGTCAGCATGGTGCCTGAATATGTCAAATGCCCCCCTGCAGATGAGCGGTCAGAGAGGCTCGATCCGATCAGTCGGCTGATTCTGACATGCCCTTGCACATATATTTGTTCTTATTTTTTCTTGATCATGTTATACAATTTGCTTGTGTAGAACTATCAATCTGCTCTTGCAGAACTATTTCCAACCCTTTATTATATATGTGAGAAGGCGAGGACTGAGGGTCAATCATTTTGAGAGATATGACTTTTGACCAATGTTAGGTTGTTGTGCATTTGACAGAGGCTCAGAATCATGCTCTTGGCATACTGGTTTTGTATCCCGTCTCAGCCAAGGCGAATGGGTTTCTCCCTTGGTTTATTCCCAACATAAGTTGGACTCCATGGTGGGTGGTGGAGCATGGGACCAGAGAAAAATATAAAACACTCATGGCTTCCCCTACAAACAAAAAACTTAAACGCAACTATATAGAATCTGATTCTTCTTCAGATAATGAAGCGGAAT
Source organism: Ascarosepion bandense (assembly GCA_037127315.1). Classification (NCBI taxonomy): domain Eukaryota; kingdom Metazoa; phylum Mollusca; class Cephalopoda; order Sepiida; family Sepiidae; genus Ascarosepion; species Ascarosepion bandense. The sequence goes on along the minus strand of JBBBDQ010000566.1, from coordinate 140,536 downwards.
CACCATTTCCGAGATTTATTATTATAGAGTCATGCAGCTCACAGATCACTCACAAATTTATCTCGATTTATAATATAAAAGGTGATATCAGGCAAATTGAAAAATGGGACACTGCTCACTGAAGTGAAAGAAAAGAAACATGCAAATTTTCTACTGAAAATGACTATGTTCCACAACATTCCAGTAAAAACATACCCTCACAAATCCCTGAACATAAGTAAGGGGTTTTTTAGAAGCAAAGAACTATCTCTATGTACAACAGAAGAAATTAAGAAAGAGTTAGCAAACAAGGTGTCATTAATATTAAACAAATTCCAATAAAAAAGAAGGTAAAATAATAGAAACAAACACCTATATAATGACATTTAACACATCAAAAATACCAAGGAAAATTAATATATGGAGAGGGTCGAGCAGTTTATGCCTAACCATTTGAGATGTTATAAATGTCAAAAATATGGACATCTTGAAGACACTTCTAGAGCACAAGAGGTGTGTGGGAAATGTGGCTGAAAAGTTCCTGAATGAATGTGAATTTCCTAATAAATTTGCTAACTGTGGTGGTGATCATTCGGTCTATGCAAGATCTTGTGACAGTTGGAGAAGGAAAAGGAAATTCTCTCAATAAAGTACAAAAATAACTTTCCTTACCAAGAAGCACAAAAGATAGTAGTAGGGTCTAACACTACTACCTATTCCCAAGCAGTCCAACAGTGAAAAAAAAACAACAAAACAAATATGAAAAATTTGTCAAAACATTAATTCAGTTGGATCCGGGTGACTGGGACAGTTTTATTAATAAGATAAAAGCCTTGCTTGAACTTTACAAAAATAATACAACTACAGCTTCAGAAACACCACCTACCTAAAGCAATCCTGCGGACAAAGGAAAATCTCCACTAAAACAACCACAGAAACCACAGACACAAACCACTTCTCCTAAGAAACAAAAGTTGCAGAGATCATCAAGCTGTCCACCTACTTCTAAAATTGATACCCTTGAAAAAATCAAACATCAAACCCCAAACCAAACAATGATAAGGCAGAATGTTCTCCACAATCCAAAATAGACAATATTCCAACTTCATCCTCACAGGAACACTTACTTAAAGTTGTTGAACTTAACAAGCCAATCTACAGAATCATCATCATCAAAGGTTGACACCAAAAATAGATTTAGCTTGATAGAAAGAATGGAGACAGAAGAGCCAAGCATTATAAACAAATCTAGGAAAAACAATAAATCTAAGACAAAAACTAACTCCCATTCCACTTTTACAATATCTGAAAGAGACATGCAACAAAACCCTAATACTACTTTGTGTAATAGTCCACAAACATTGGGGTGCAGATCAGCAAACCCTATTAAAACTATATAGAACCTTAATCAGATCAAAACTTGATTATGGCTGCTACATATATGGGGCAACCAGAAAATCCTACTTGAAAACACTAAATACAGTCCACCATGAAGGATTAAGAAACCTTACACACATTCGAAGAAAGTTTTACAACATTATGAGCACAAAGAAACTATTTACAAAAATTGATCTATGTCATATAATAAACTTCCGGAAAAGAATTGGTCTCTTATCAACGATGTAGACTGATGTGTAATCAATATATGCTACCTTTTAACATTGTGCAAACAAATTGTCTATACTAAATGGAAATCCTTGTTTTAGACAGTAATACCTGGAATTATTTTGCAGTGTGCAAGCAAATAAACTCTAGCTTATATAGCTTGTAGACATTTACAAGTTCTATATATTTAATGTTTATATATATATATATATATATATATATATATATATATATATATATATATCCCTAAATTTTTTCATTAAATGATATACAGTGATTGATATGCCATAAAACCCAACCAACCAACTTTCTTAAATTCCCCCTCTTTTTTACGTAAACTTCCTGTGTATGGATATGTTTTGGGCTCCTTCTGGTATGTGAATTTGTGTACCATATTTGAAATAAAATATTTTTGTTTTTGATCGTTGCTGAAAAAGTGAGTTTTTTCTCCTTGAAATAGCTATACAACATATGTAGAATTTGGAATTTTATTATATATATATATATATATATATATATATATATATCGGGTGTAATAAATAGTCATCTAATTTACACAAAATAGAAAATAAACCAACATCTTGTTTTAAGATATATTTACCAAACTTACACAAATATATATTAAAATAATAAAGAGTAAATTTATTCAATAAAATTGCCATTGATTTCAACCATAGCCTCCAGATGATTTCAACTGCAACTCTTTTGGGCAGTTTCCTTGTTTAAGTTGGTGAGCAGTGCCTTCAGTTCCTCTTTGGTGTTACAAAGAGTTTTGTTGATATCTTGCTCAACTGTGTCTCGCACATAATGATCAAGGGAATTGCAGTCTAGAAAATTGGGTAGCCAGATGTTAGGTGATATGGTTGCAGAAATTGATTTCTCTTGCTTGTGTGGCATGGTGCAGAGTCCTGTTGCTAGACATCGGGTCTTTCAGCAGCCACTCTCTTGATCCAGAGCAGCACTACCTCCTCAAGGCTCTTGATGTTGGCCTCTGTGTTGAATTTGAGGCCCTGTGGGAAGATAAAGGGAGGCATGACATCACCAGGTTGGGAAACTCTGATTTAGATGTGTTATTACATAGTATTTTAATTTTCCTAGTGATTGTCTATCACTATCTAAGGGAAATAACTATAAATATGAATTCATTTCTTACTTAGCTATGAGGAAAAAATTAATCTTTTTTAACTTTGACAGGCAAATTTTAAATTTTAAAAAGTATGATGGAAATAACTGAAACAAATTTCATTAATATTCCCTTAATACAAATAAATAAATGGAAAAAAATATTTCATAATTTGGAAAGAAATTACACAGAAGGTCTATGGTAATCCTTTACACTATTTAGATTTGGACTATTGTACACAACTGTTGTGTTGTTATTGTGACAACAACAACAAAGATGAAAACAATAGCCTGAAAGTAAATCGTTTAAATAATAATAACTCCTCATCCCAGAAATTATGGTAATTTTGTTTACATTGTCTTAGATCCAATTTCAAATTACCATAATTCACTATGCACATTAGGAAATATTGCTGATTGCTATATTTTTTAAATTAGTCTCACATAACAGTGAATATAATGACTGTAATAATATTAAAGTATAATTAGTTAATAATTGCAGCAGAGTTGACCTTAAATTATTCTGTTGAATTTTTGTTTAAGTATTTATTTTTAATGTTTTCTATATATAAATTTCCCTCTGATTTTAACAATCGTTTTGTATAATTTTTCTTTAATCTCCACAGCTAATGTTTCTCCAAAACCAATTCGATCAGTCAAAAATGGGCCTACTACTCCAGGAGACCGGACACCACCACAAAATCGGAACGTCCAAAATGGAGTGGAGATTAGCCGAGTGATGCCTGCCAAGCCTGCCTTAGCCAATCGACCTAAACCACCTCCTGCACCACCAACAGCTCCCCCCATAGGCATCAATAACAATATCAATGTCACTAATAACAATAATAACAACAACTTTAGTTTTTCTCAGACTCATACAACTGGCGGTCTTCCTGTAAACATGGCTCGCCGAATGCCTGGTTCACATCCACCTCCTCCACCACCACCTTCTCGACCTCCTGCTCTTCCCAGTAATCGTCCAGCAGCACCAAAAAATCGCCCTAGTAGCATGATTGGGCGACCATTGCCTCCAACTCCCACATCATCATCCTCATCATCATCATCATCATCTTCATCACTGAATCGTAACCTTCCTCCTTTGCCCCCTAACAAGGCACCACAGCCTCCAGAAAGGACTGTGTCTACAGGAGGCTCGTTACCTCGGTCCCGTGCCCCAACCCATAAGCCTCCTCCACCTCAAAGACCACCACCTGGCCAGAGACCACCACCACCTCCACCAGCTCGACCTCCTTCAGGACCAGCTCAGTCCCTAACAATCCATGACGGGCCTGTTCCTCCCCAACGAAGCTCAAGTAACTGCAGTATAGGAAGCGTGGGTAAGTTTCTGTCTCACAATTTTCTATATTTTCTTCTACTTTTTTTTTTCTGTTCTTCATTTGAGTTGTCCATTATTTTGCAAATTTTTAGTTGAATTGTAAATTATTTTTCATTGTTGAACTTCAGTAGCAAGCACTTGTGATAACTATTTATTTCTATCAGCTAGCAACAGAATGACCACAGCTTGGTATCCTTTTTTCACTTGGTATCACTAAAATGGTGATTGCTGGATACATAACTACAAAGTTTGTGTTTTAAATAATGTTTTCTATAGTCAGTTTCTTCTTGCTTGTAATAAAGTTCCTTAATTTGTTTTCTGTAACAAACAGAGTAGCTTAAGTCAAACAATCCAACAAAAAACGTTTCCTATTCACTACCATAGTTGCACTTTTTATAAATTCATTGACTGATCAAATTTGCATAGGTAAACTCTGAGATGTATTCTTTCTTAAATATACAACTTGTAAAGCTTCCATTTTCTTTTTGTGAATATTTTACACGCAAAACATGTCCAAACCTGTTTTCATCCAGGTAGTAAGTCATTTTTGCTAATGTTACATTTCCCCCTGATCTAACCAGGAAAGATTTACTAACAAATCTCTTCTTCAATGACAAGCAGAGGGGAACACATTGATTTAACAGAAAAGCAATCAGATGATGAGGCAAATTTAGGTTCACTTTGAAGTGCTCCTGAACTTTCCTTTGTCCTCTCTATAACTCTATAATTACTGCCTCTCTGCTTCCTGTTTTCCTGCTTGCTGGAAGTCCTCTTCTGTTGTTCCTGTATTTAAGAACTCAGGAGAATCCTTGGACTCCTCTAATTATGACCTTTTCAGCTTCCTACCTATTTTCAGCAAAGTGTTCCAGGTTATTACCAATGCTGAAATAATTCAACATCTCACTACCCATAAACTATTCTTGAACAGACACGTCTACTGCTGATATGCTAACAACCATCACCAAGTACATATATCATGCCCTCAATATGAATGGTGAAGCTCGAACTGTTGCCCTGGATATCTCCAAAGCATTTGATAGGGTCTGGCACACTGACCTTCTGCACAAGCTACAGGTCTATGGTATCACTAGACGCTTGCTTGGTTTGATCCAATCATTCCTATCAATCTGAATAATGAAGATCATATTGAACAGGTATGCCTCCAGATCTTATCACACAAACGCAGGTGTTCCCCAGGGCTCTATCCTAGGTCCAACACTCTTTCTGATCTTCATCAACAATCTCCCTGATGTGATCAAATTTTAAGTAGACATTTACACTGAGGACACCACCATTTACTCCCACCTCAGTAAGAAATTTACCAAGGCAGACAAAGATAACCTCACTACTGATCTTGAGAGGGACTTCCAATCTGTGGTAGACTGGGGTAAGAAATGGATCGTAAACTTAAATGCTTCTAAAACGAAGCTGCTATCCATCAACCAATAAACTGTCACTTCTGCCCACCGTCAGCATGGATCAAGCTAGTCTCCCAGAAAGTAATACACTGTGCCTCCTTGGCCTCACCCTCTCAGCCAATCTAAAGTGGAACAACTACATTGAATCAATAGCTAAATCTACTGCTAGGAAGGTTGGGTCACTGTGTCAGGCCAGGAAGTTTTTCTTGCTTGAATCCATCTTACAAATATAAAAATCAACCATCTGCCCATGCTTTGAATACTGATGTCATATCTGGTCGAGCACCACTGTTAATCATCTCAGGATTCTTGACAGGATCCAAAGTAGAATCTGCAATGTAATCGCTCATGGCCTGGTAGCTTGACTTCAGCCACTTTCTCACCGACGGAATGTGACTTCTCTCTGACTCTTCTACAAATATTTTCATGGCTTCTACTCCAATGAGCTTAGCTCCTTGGTTCCCACTCTACAAGAATTTACTTGAGCAACCAGACTGGCAATAAGGTCCCACCCTTTTACAGTCAAGACAACCAAATGCAGCTACCACTTCTACTCTAGCAACTTCTTTTCTTCCACTTCCCGTCTATGGAATTCCCTTCCGTATACTGGCTTCTCTGATAGTTACAATCTCTAAGAGATTAAATGCAACATCAATTGCCATCTCTTATCCCCTTAACTCCCATCCTTTTCTTATCCTTTCCCCAGTATCTTGTTCTTCTCTCTTTTCACTCTACTCTCATGCAACTCCCTTCACACCAGTATTCCCATTTTTCTCTTACCCATTCTCTGACACCCACTGTAACTGATTCATCTTCAGTTCCTCTTTCTCTTCACTCCCCTCCTATGTCCCCTCCTATGTAACTCTCCTCTTATGTAGTGCGCTGCACACCAGTGACAGTACTGCCTTGCTTGGGGTTAAACTATTTTTTTAAAAAATGATTAAGGATTTTTTTATCAAAACGTAATTTGTTTTTAACTGTTTTTCTAATTCTTGTGCAGTCTGTTTTAAATTTTTCTCAGTATAGTTTTCAGAAGCTCAGTATTGACAGAACTTAGTCATTCAGATCAAGAGGAAGCTGCCAGAGTGAAAAACTCCAGAACAAAACTAACTATACAACCATTGGCATATTTGAACACTTAAAGCTTAATTTTTATAGACAGAACAAATATTTCTTGCCACATCTGTTCATGAAGAACTCTTTTTGAATTAATGTAGTAAATGTCATGTTTGTTACGGGTCAGATAGAAAACAAACATGATGACATAAAAGTAAGTGATCATGTCAAAATACAACAGGTCTTTCTTTCTAGCCTAATAACAGAAAGACATTAGTTCACTTTTAAATAATAATTTTTCCATGTTCTGGAAATTCAAACTGTTTTAAATGTGGATCAAAAAGTCACTAATCTTTTTAAAAAACTAGCAAAATTAGAAAAATGTTTGACTGTTTGAGAAAATAGAATGCAGAAATATATAGTTTAAGAGTGAAAGGACCATACTGCAAAAGTGTATAAAAACAAGAAAGTTTATACAATTTATATAATATGCATGATTTAGAAAATTAATGGCAATGAATCATGAGAAAACAAATTATTTGATCTACATATATGAAAGTTACCATGAGTGGATCTATTTATTAAGTAAACCTAATTAAGAGCTATGAAAATAGTAGTTGTTTCTAGACCTAGTCTCTGTTTTAAGTAAGTAAAAGTATTTACAGTATTTAAATTGTTCAGACTATTGTTCTCATCTTTGTTGCTATTTGTATGATGTTTCAGCCATTGTATGCTACGGCATACTTCAGGTGCTAGGAATTTTGAACTGAACGCTTTATTACAAACATTAGGGCCTATCATTCTCATTCCTTGTGCAAACCCTCTTTTGGTAGTGTTCATGGCCCAGTGGATATAGACATTGGTTAGTTCCTGTGACTTGACCCAAAGAACTGTGAGTTCAATACCAGACTACAGCAGTGGTGAGCAAGTAACTTACAGGATAGAGGGAGATAACTCATGACTACCAGAAGAGGCTCTAGGCAAGGAATAAGAATGATATACCCAAGTGATTGTAATAAAGGGTTCGGTTCGAAATTCCTAGCACCTGAAGAAGGCCAGAAAACAACCGAAACATCGTATAAATTGCAAACAAAAATGAGGACAATTGTCCGAATAATGTAAATACTGTAAATGCTACTTCATCTCAGAAATATAGACAAAGACTAAGTAAAAGTATTGAATGAAATTGATTTATAAGATTGAGACATTGTTATAAGAACCTGAATAAGTGAGAAAGTTTAAGTGACTGAAATAGTAGGTTGTTAGATTGATTCATTTATTTTCTACTGTTTATCAACCATTTGCAGGTTATTTAAAACCATAAAATAATTCAAGATTGTAAGATTTTTTTGTTGTTGTTTTTGAGAATGATTTTAATGATACTACAAGTTTTACTAATTAACTCATAGCTGGTTGAGAAGAGATGGATTCATATCTTTCTCAAAGGTATTTACACGTAAGTCAATATAATGAACACAACTGGAATTAGAACTTGGTTCTGTGATTAACAATTCTGAGCCATTATCCATTATACCACTTGCACATCCAAGCATACAGCACCTGGTATTCCCAAGTGGTCACCCATCTAAGTATTGACCAGGCTTGACATTCATAACGTCAATGATCTTACAGTGTTTCAATGTTATGTTACCATAAACCATTATAGTGGGAGATGCTGATTCAGTGGATAAGAGAAGAGGCTGTTGCTAATGGTAATGCTAGGTTGGAATGAGATGAATAAACTGAATTACTATTTTGTTGAAAATCAATGAACTGAAGTGCACATTAATTTTGAGAGAATTCTCTACCAGTAATCCATAAAACAGTCTGTTCTACACACATTGATACAAAAGATGTTAAACTGTTAGAAATGATGGGCACTTAGGTTCTGGTGCAGTATGCAGTATGGGTAATTTTAATAATTTCTGTCCTGAAAGAAGATGGTACTCTCTGAGTATGATGATAAAAGTACTATAAGTCCTTGGTTGAAATCTAATTCTTACTCTATGACCTGGATTAAAAGCTTTTTTTCACACTGAATAGTAATGAAAATTTTTCTAAGCTTACTTCAGAAACACTAAACAACTGAAACTCAGTGGAAATAATTCTCAGCAATTACTTGACAACAGGAAAATCAGTTGATTCAACCCCGCCTCTAAAGAAACAAAGAAAAAAAGAAGCAGCAGTGCTTCTGAGAATTTACATAAAGCAGTTGGGATGAAAAAGAACCAACTCAGATGACCTTCAGTTATGAGTGCCAATGTCAATAGGTTGCAGCATATTATAACTTTTACATTGGTCAAGTCATTGATATTTCATATGCATCCAATTGTGATAAAGTCTTTAGCTCCAACAGAAAATTGGTTATATTTACATAAAATAAGTCTCTGAAGATATTACCTGAGTAAAAAAATATATATTCAAATTCAACCTTGAACTGAAAGTTCAAGAACCTTACCAAAAAATAACATTTTTAAATTAAAAAATAATTTTGGTTAAGGTTGGTACTAAGTGTTAAAACTAATTGCAGAAAGGATGAAACCTTTTCTTGATGGTGAGTTCTTTAAAGAATGCCTGTTGAAGGTAGTGGATGTTGTTTGTCCAGAAAAAAAAGAATTATTTTCTGCGATCAGCTTATCAGCAAGAACAGTAACAAGGTGAATAGAAGACTTCGCAGCAAGTGTCAGAAGTGGCTTGAAGGATATTTTTTAAAATTTTTATGTGCAAAGTCATTAAATTTTAAGGACATCCTGACGATCGTGAAAACAATGAATTTTATACTGTAAAGAGAACTAAATCATTGCCAGTTTCAAAAATTTCTAAAACAAATTCAAGCAGAGTAAGCCCACTATTAGGATCACCATAAAAAAAGGGTTAAAAGTTATCTCCCATGGATCATTCAGGTGCATGCTGGGAGACAATTTTACTACATATTTTATTGTCTGTAAATGTTTGTATCTAAGTGAGAAAATATAAATATATACTTTTGGTAGAGGCTAGCAAACATGGCAGGCAGAACTTTGCCGTGCTCTCTATAAACACATCTTTATTCAATATCCACAACTGTTTGCTGTACTCATGTTTCTACCATAATAAATTCTCTAGTTATTTCCAATACTCCGCGAGTGTGTCATTTTTCCATTACTGTTTTATTTTGTCATGTTAAAAACATAACATCCACTTTACTTTTTTTTTTTTTTTAAGTTTCATGGCTTAGCTGCGGAAAATTGCTGAAATGAGTATTTACTCTGAGAAAAGAAATTGCTATGTTGTTGGAGAGTCCAAGATAATTCTTACTTTCAGGATCCAGAGTAGATTGTCAAATTATCATTTTTAGCGGTCTTCATGGCCCACATGAACATTTTTAATCTTGAGCTTCAAAGAAAAAAACTAGTTTGTAACTGAAATGCTTAGTGAAATTACTGCTTTTGAAGGAAGACTTTGACTGGAAATCACAACTTCAGAAAGGAAACTACTTTCATTTTCCAATATTTTTCTAAAATTCTGAGATGAGGTATTTACACTATTTACATTTTTCGGACTATTGTTCTCATCTTTGTTGCCATTTGTACAAAGTTTCAGCCATTGTACACTTTGGCCCCCTTCAGGTACTAGAAATTTCGAACCGAACTCTTTATTATCACTGCGGTATGTAATTCTCATTCCTTGCATAAAGCCTCTTTTGGTAGTCATGAATTATGCCCCTCTAACCCTCTAAGTTATTTGTTTACCAATGCTGTAGCCTGGTATTGAACTCACAACTCTTTGGGTCATGTCGCTGGAACTAACCAACATCTATAACTATAGGGCCATTTTTTTTTTTTTTTTTTTTTTTTTTTTTTTTTTTTTTTTCACAAAATTTGGAATAGCCATTATTGCGAAAAGTAAGTCTCTCAGTTATTGGGAAAATTTAACGACTATTGATAAAATGACAGCTGTCTTAGATTTGATTTGAAACAGAATCTTTTCTTTACATGGAAATTGTTGAAAGAATTTTATGACTCTTAGGGACAGGCTACCCCCTGGTCAGTAACAGATATGGAGTTCTCAGAAATAAAGTTTCTTTGTTTTTAGGGAGTTTTGGGGCACTGATAATTAAAAAAACATAATGAATTTTCTTTTGACCAAAGCTAAATAATTTCTTATAACAGTAGTATACAAAGTGAGAAAGACTAGATAATTAAAAACTTCTCAGATCAAGGGATTGTCTCCTTTTTTTGTCACTTGTTGGTGAAAGTATTAAAATGATAAAACACAGGTGTGAAAAACAACTACACACCAAAGTTTCAATAGGAGATAAACTTTGGAGTGATAATTAGATTTGGACATTTGGGTTGGACCACGCCTCTCAGACACTCACATAGGAGAAAAGGAGACAGGGCTGATCAAATGACCAGTGAGGAAAAAGGCTCTGGTGGGATTTCGGGAAAGTCGAAGAAACGTACCATGCTCCTCTGACAGGGGTAAGAGACCCTCACACAGGAGAGAAAGAGACAAGATTGATCAGGTGACCAAAAAGTGAATCCCTGATCGGTCATTTGGAAATGCTAGCATACCCAAAGTACGTCACACCCACCTTCACTGAATGCAAGACTCAATATAAGCAAGATTCAGTGGGTTTTCCAACAGTTTGTTCGACAGTTCATCAAATAGTGGAGTTTGAGTCAACTGGCCACACTAAGAGATTCAGCGTTGGCTCATTTGGCATTCATTGCCTCCTAGGTCTGGGGCAATCATCTTTTGCTAGAGATTCAACATGAAGAGTAAAAGTGGACATATATGAAAAGAAACAGATTGGAGGAACCCAGCAAAGACACAGTCAAGACAGAGACTGATGCAGAGCAAAAAGTCTACAGACTGGATAGACCTGGCCTGGAAGATAGAGGCTGGCACAGACCCAAAGACAGTGTGTGCAGATCGGAGAGACCCAGCAAAGACATGACATGAAAGATTCAACACACATTTGCGTTGAGTCGAGTTGAGATAGTTTGAGAGTGAGAGTTTGGTGTTGGAGTTAGGTTGGTAGGAGTTAACATGAGAGACATGTTGTCATATGACTGTCTGCCTTAGAAAAACCCCTGTTGTTAGCCTGGTATCAGACCAACTAACTTAGATAAAGTGTTATATACTATAGAAGCCATAGGTTGAAATTATAACTGTCTGCATGTAAAAGTGATAAACTAAAACCAAATACTGTACCATAAAGAACATACACCTTATTAATTTATTGTTAATCTTCATCAGAAAATATTTAGAAGTGTATTAATGGAGAATTTTTTCAATTTTTATTTTTAAATAAGCAAAACCTAAACACTCATTGGACACACCTTTTCATATCACTAATAGTCATAACACCTATACTTAATGTAAGATCAAAATATTTGCAGATGATTTAACCTTGTATTATTCACTTTTAACATTCATCATAGTTATCATGCATTCAAAATACAGTAATATACTCAATTTTAATAACACATTTAAATTTACTGTCATTTCATGAATTAAACTTGCACACCATGAGGTAAACTTGTGAATCCCTCAAAAGTTGATGCTTTCATATATACTAATGCCATAAGATGAACATATGCTGATTACTCAACCAACAAAAAACAAAATAACAAATTTAAAAACTGAAACACCTGCATTGTTTCACTTCCAAAATAACTGATGAAGCTAAATAGCAAAATGTTAATTTAATATTTTTGTCAGATTTAATCCAAATTTTCAAGTCACATAATAGTATTTAAAGACAGATTTGTTTCATAATTAAAGAAAGAAAGAATTTTGACCATCTGAAACTTCTTTAGCCCTAAATGTCATTATTTAATAATAATTAGTTTTTGTCTTATGAAATATTTTATTTTCTGTCTGTATTGAGAAGGGATCAAGTAACTTTTTTTCCATGCATGTTTATATTGCCATAAAATGCAAATACCAAAACCAGTAATATTTACTTAATTTTGTAAAATGCTTTCTTTATTTCCAGTTATGCAATTTTTTCCTTATTTAAAATATACTGATATACAATAATGAATAAAAATATGTCTAGATATATACTTTGTTCAAGGTTAGTATCTGCTTTTTAAGCAATTTGTCGCTATAAACACTTGTTTACTCTGTCATATAATTATTTTCAAGATCTACCCTGCTTAGTTTTGAGCAGTAATCAGTATATGTCCATTACTATGAAAAGGTCATAAGCATTGGATCATTTGCCAGTTTTACTGCTTTTTCTACTTGATAGGCAGCTTTTGTTAAAAGTAGGATAATCTCAACAGGATAATCTGTGTATAAGTAGGCCTTATGTAAACTCCTTATCACATTCTATCCTTTTCTCTCTCTACAGCTACCATTATGCTTCTGCGCATGGCTAGTTGAGTTAATCTCACTCAGATGAGATTAACACGTTCATCACTTATGCTGCATTATAATTCTGATAAGAAAAGAGAAATATATTTTAAACCTCATTTATTTTGTCTACAGAAGTGAATGCACTCAAATGGAAAAGTGACATCTCTGATTGCTGAATATCAGTTTTAGATTTATTTCCCTTTATGTTGCTGGATTTTATATAATACTATTTATCAACTACCCAGCTGCAAACTTCTTATGGATTATATATTTTGTTTGTCTGCTTTTCAAGGAATTTTATTTATGAGATGCTTTATCAAATGAAAAGAACATCTAACTGCACAAAACATTTAAATCTTTAATCCAAGCTATATTTTATTGGAACGACTTTACTATTTGTGGATATTCTGTGACAATTCTTACCATATAAAATATTTGAGTATAATTTTATAACTTTGATTTGATAATCACATGTTTTGCAAATTTTGTTTTTGGTTTTCCAATTCTTTCTCTGCTGGATAGAGTTCCCATCCAAGTGTCCAAACCTGCTGATGAATTCACAGACACCTGGGCCCTATTTATATAATCTCAATGGATACTATAGTTATACTCCTTATCAGTGGCCTGCAGCCCAACTTTCAAATGTTCCTTCATCAGCATCTACTGACTCTGCAAATTCTGACAACACCTACAGTTCATGGACTACACAGAGCAGCAACTGTTCTCCAACATTGCCCATGATCAATAGCTTCACCAATGGCTTCCCCAGTAGTAGTTATCCATTACCAATAATATCACCACCTTCTCAGTATGCAGACGTCAATGGTTTTACTAACCATTTCTATCCACCTTCTTCTATGGCTCCATACCAAACAACTTCTCCACCTCCTCCTCCACCTTATTATACAAGTTCTTCATCAGCACCCTCTTCCCCAACACATAGCAATATACAACACTCATCAAAACACAGTTATTCACAACCTTACCCCTATTACCCCTATGGTTATCCTGCTCTCATCAATCATTTTGTAACCTATGAACCTCCACCACCACTTGATTATATTCCCAAATATATAGATAACCAATGGAAAGATAACATTTGCAAATTTCTGCAATTACCTTTCAAGCCAAATGCTAATGTTAACAATTTTCCTTTGAGAAAAGGTGGCCTGCAAGGCACAGTCTATACAATGAGCAGTGATGGTAATTGCTTTTTTCGATGTATTAGCCAAGAACTAACAGGAGAACAAACCTACCATGACAAACTGCGAGCCAAAGTGTGTAGTTTCATGGAGCAACACAAAGACAAATTTGAGGCTTATGTCGATACCAGTTTCACTAAACATATGCGAAAAATGAAAAGAGATGGAACATGGGCAACCCATGCTGAAATATTTGGCATGGCTACTTTGCTTGGTTGCAGCATTCATGTGCATACAAAATACGGTTGTAAGACAGAATGGTTGCAGCATAACCCTCTATTTCAGCACCATACTCCATTACCTGGTTATGAAAATTTAAAGGCTCTTGGACAAATTTTTGTACTGCATGTTGGCCAGATACACTTCAATCTATTTGTTATATGAGCTGAACTTATTAGATTTGATATTTCTCATTCTCGGTATATTTTCACCAAAACCTCTACTGGCCAGATTTCATGATTAATGTATAGATGTATTTAACTGTAAATGAAATTTGCATATGAATTCTCATAAAAATCTTCCAGAAATTAACATTTTGGTTAATCTTTCTTAAGTCTTGAAATAAAAAACATTTATTCAGTATAGACTAAAAACAAATAGAAACAATTTGTCATTTGGAGAAAAAAAAAAGTTACAATAAACAGCCATTTTTAATTTATTAGTATTTTGGCTTCCTAAATTTCTTTTTTTTAGAAAATTTCTTGACAAACTGCAGGTTTAATTCAGAACTCAGTAACTTTGAAATTACCCAAATGTTTTTCAAGATAATTTGCAATGAAAATGTTGATAAAATTGTAAGCTTTTTGTTTTTATTCTTGGCAGGGTTAACCCTTCGTATTTTATAATACGAAAATTTTCTTGCAAAAATAGGTGCATGATATTCAATTGTGTTTATAATCAGCTTTAAATTGATAAAATCAATTTTTCAGTTTTAAGCAAATATGTACATATGATATTATCTTGGCTTCTTTCTTTTTTCAATTTAACTAAAAGATTTTCTTTTTCTAATCATATTTTGATGTCTATGACAGATTTATTTTTCTCTATTAGTTTCTTTTATTGATTAATATATTCAGTTGTAAATATCACTTAAAGCTCTCATGTGTGTATTATTTGATATTTCTTTTATCCTGAAGAAGCCTTATCTTTCTAATATCTAGTCTTTATTTCTTAGATGAAACGCAACTGACTTGTTTCAAATGACTTTGCATTGTTATTTCTCTCTTTCACACACACATTTACTGTTTTGAATGCTTTTTCAATTTTTCTATAAGATTTCATAAAGTCTAATCACTTTTAAAACCTATATGATAAAGCCTATCAAGTATGACATGTATTTCATTAAATTTGATTTCACTCTTTTGATATAAAATTTTTGTAGTTGATCAATCAGCAGATAAACTGTTTTATTAAAATAATTTTTTGATTACTGTTAAGTATTTTTGTTTTCAAATGTGATAGTATTTTTCTTTGGTTATTCTGTTTAGTTTTTTGAGAATGTAATTAATTAGTCAGTTTCAAAATTTTTGATCAAAATGTATTTTCAACTATTTTACTACATATTTTATTGTCTGTAAATGTTTGTATCTAAGTGAGAAAATATAAATATTCTGTTTGAAATTTTATGAATGTATTTGCATTAACACATAGAGAAAAATGGCTTTCCTCTGATTATCTTATTTATTTCATATGATTTTGATAATATACTTATAAGCCGATGCTTGATTAGTTGTTTGACTGATTTGCATTTAGTATTATTAGTATGTACGTAATATTAATAAATCCTCATACCAAACCTAGTAATAATCCTGTGATATCATTTAAAATAATTTCACATTAATTGATGCTGCTCTATTCAGCATTCTTCTATATTTCTAATTGCCTCATGAATTGTGTCTCTGATTCTGAACTTAAATTGAAAAAAATTATATATATTTTTGACTGGGCTGGTTTAGTTTTCTGTTGGACTAAAAGAGCAAGAAACAATAAAATAGCAATTCAGTGCTGTATCATTCACTCTTATTCACTTTAGGCCTTTAATTACAAATTTATTTTATTTTAATCAGTCTTATTTCATACGTATGATAATTATAAAAAGTTAACTCGAAATAGCATTTCAGCTGATTATCACTCTTTCAAATACAAGTAGCTAACTTTAAGATAAGATAAAATGTTATGTACAATTTTTAAGCATTTTTAGATTTTGAAAACTTTGAGACATTTAAATGAATGAAAAAAGATTGAAATTTGAATTAAAGAACTGATTTTTTTAAATTAAAAAATATATATACCCTTGTTTATTTTAAATATGATTTTATCTTGTTAGTAATAATGAGTTCATTAAAACTAATAAATTATGTTGGCATATTGTTGGACTTGATTTGTAGTAATTTTCACTTGAACTTTTCTTAATTTTTTAATGCACAATGAATTAAATAAATGCACAATATTAGCTGAAACTGATAAACTGTCAGTCTTTTCACTTCCTCTCTCTGTCTCTCTCTCTCTCTCATATATATATTATTATTACTTCAAATATGTTTTTAGTAAACATCCGTATTTGACTTGATGCTCCATTGTTATTTTAGTTTGAAGTAATAAAAATGCCCGATTAAAAAATAATATCCATTAATTCTTTAGAATTGATATGTATATAAAGCCAGTGATGTACAAAATGAAATGATTTTTAAAACTTGTATATTTATCAGTTATAATGCATTTGGTTCTACTATACAAAAATGCCCATATTCAAAATTCTTTCATACTTTGTATGTATCCACTATTTAATTTAGATAGCAAATAAATTTGTCATCCACTTACAGATTTTTACTTTTTTATATAAATTATTTTTAATATTACCACATATTAAATGTAAATAGCAGTTTCTATGTAATTCAGTTTCTCTCCTGATAATGATTAAAAACTTCTATTTTCACTGCACCAGACTAAACAGAGTTGTTTTTATTTTTATTGTATGTAATTGATTTCATTCTAAGAACTAGGTTAAAAATTAACTTATCAGGTGACTTGCATTGATGATTACTTTCTTTTTCCTCCTATTTTTAATTATCACCTAAATCTGTACTGAATTTGATTCCAAGAAAAAAATGAACTTGTATTGATACTAAATCTCACCAGGAATTATTTGTGAATATCAGCACTTCTTTAAGGAAGCAAGAAAAATACAGTCATGTAACTTACAAAGACAAAAAGCTGTTGTTGCAATAATAAAACAAAAAATTGAGATAAATTTAATCAGAACTATGTAAATTTTAAATCAAGCCACAAAATAATAATCTTTATATTTACCATTCTTACCAAATATTACTTATAACAAATTTTATATTTGTTAATCATATCAACATCTCACTTATTGCATTTTTTGTATAATAAAACTGAAAATTTTACTTTGCTTTAATAATCAACCAGAAGATTTCATTTTACTTTTTCCTATCCTTATCATATATCAATAAAGACCATTGTCATTTTATTCTTTGAAGATGCAAGATATACTCTTGTTGTGTCTACTCTATTAAATAATAGATAAATGTATAAAAACAGTTTTCTATATAATAAAATTGTGTGTTCACTATCACCTTTCATGCTAGTTTGAAAAGAATAATAATAAAGAAAATAATGCATATATTTTTTGCCACCTGTAGAGATATTGACATGCTTGAACTTATTGAATGGTCTGTATATCATGATATATTTACTTGTAAAAAAAAAAAAGTGTCAAAATGACATTACTGAAGGAATTAAACAAAATAAGGCTACAGAATCTTGCATCAAATGTTAAATAATATTTAAATGAAAACAGGATTATTAAACTCATAACAGATGTATGAGAAACAATTTTAATGATTTCAGTAGAAGTGACAATAAGGATAAAAATAATTTTTTTTATCACTTCACCCAAAGCAAGGCAATAAAGCCTCTAGGATGCAAGAGGTTATTGAGTGTTACAGAATATGAGAAAAACTACTATTAAGGAGAGAGGACAATAAAAGAATAAAAATTAAGAAAACAGAAGATAACAATATTGCATTTAAATTTTTGAAGATCAAAGTTGACTGGGAAACAAAAATCTGGAAAAGAGCTCCACATGCAAGAAGTGCAATAAAAGAAACACAATTAGCATAGAACTTAGTTACATCTAACCATTTCAACTGTAAAATTATGAGACCTTGCCACCAATCTAGTATTGTGTTTAATTCATAAGGTCTACAGACCATCGAGGAAGGTTCATCATAGCAATTACCATGAAAGTATTAATAGAAAAGCACAGAGAAGCTATGTTACAGTGGTGGAAAAGAGGAAAAAGATGATATGCCAGGTCAGGACCAATAATTTGAATCTAAAATAAAAATTAAAAAAACATCAGCTACTGGAATTTTAAAATGTTTGTATTGTATTCCAAACATTAAGGATTGATCAACTATTTATAGATTAGCTTCCACTTGATTGCAATCAATTTATTATTCAAATTTTTATATTTCTTTCAATTGCTTTTATTTGTGGTCCTGTATACCTATGGAATGTAAATTTGTAAGTGAGTAGCAAATCTTATAGAATTGCCAAGGATATTCACCTTGATTAATTACTTTACTGCAACTAAAGGATATAAATGAATTGTGAAGTCATCTTTAATCTGATGTTTGATTGAATAAGCTCATCATTTAGTTATTTTCGGACTTGTGTCTGTTCAGAGATTTGAGATTGTTTGCATATTTCACAGTTTTGTTATGATTTTCACATAGGTGATTAGTGAGGATAATTTTCTGATACTCTAATGTTGAAAGGAAATATATAGTATAGTTTATATAATTGCCTTTACTATGTTATTTCATTAAGTGTGACCACCCGAGGAAAAGATTAGGGTTATGGGTTTTTTGTTTTTTTTTATAAATTATATTCTATTTGCTTATTCCCTTTCTTCTTTTTTTTTTTTTTCTTATTACAAATAGCTGCAGTTCAAAATGGAAGCATTAGTGTAGAAAATTATCATCACTGCAGACATTCATGTTATTTGAAACTTTTATATGATTTTATGAAAAAAAACTATCAACATTTGTTAAATTAATCAGTTATTTATAAAAAGAAAACAATACTTAATACTGCTTTTGTTTTTATTTTCATAAAAGTAGTTATATCATGGTGAAAAAGTTTAGCTAAAATATTTAATACAGCCATAGAGAACTAGAAAAACAAAAATAATATCTAATTTATTTTAAAGGCTCAATCAGCAATGAAGTTATGATCACTCAATTTTTATCAGTTTTCTGTCTTATGTGCTATTGAACCAGAAGTCAATTTCAACAGTGAATAATTAAAGATGCAGACTTCTATGCCACACTAAAAAAATCACCATTCCGAGACATGCGATTACATATCTTATAACCATAAAAGAATTTATCTTTCACATACTTTTGTCAATTTCTAAAGTTTTGTGCACTTCTAAGATTCATCATATCCATAACTGACTTATAGTATCTTTTGCCACCGTGATACACCCTGCCTTTTCAGTTGGACATTAACTCTGTTTTTTATCATTCCCTTTTGTTCCTATAATGTTTCTATTTTTTTTTTTTTTTTTTTTTTTTTTTTTTTTCATTTATTCATTCATTCATTCATGTGCCAATCACAACCCACATACTGGCCAACTAAAGAACTGATTTACTACAGTTATCCTTCGCCTCTTTTTTCCTAGTGAGTTTATCAACTTTGTGGTATTGACTAACTTCTATAATAACCTGAAGAAAATCCTTAAACCAAAATGATTATTATTTCTTCTGTTTTTGTTCTTTTGTTTTTCTCTTTTTAAAAAATAAAAGCACAACCTCAGAGAAAGTTCTGTAATGTCTGAAAAGTTGTTTTTACTTTTTGATGAACACACACATCAAGAAAGTTCTATAATGTTCAAAAGTTTGTTTTTCTTTTTTCTTTCTTTTTCAAGTCGTATCACACCCACAGACTTCCTGATGCATGACCACATGATTATAGGCTGTAACTGCATCCTCAATTTACAAATTGGCATCAAGTAAATGATCTTTGCATACACCAAGTGTGCTCAAGTTCAATGTCACACATGTAATTTCCTTAATTTTCAGTGCATGTCATTCTAAGCCTGATCAAGAGTACAATAAACAACAAAAGAAAATAATTAAAAAATCAAAGAAAAATTACCTGAAGGTCTGATTGTATCTGATGATGATGGCATACAGTTTGCTTGGAGGATTGATCATACCAAAAACTGTTTCCGTTAACTTAGTTTAAAAAAACAGTCACATGACGTGTAATTTCCTAGGCTGTCACAAGTTCTCATCTCCCTAAAATATGGACCCTTCCCCTACTTCCAGGTCTAGATACTCCTTATTAGTGGATATTTCTCTGTTTCCCCATATAAATTAGGGTGTTGAAAACCATTTGGTCTTGCAGTATTCACACAGGATAAACTAATGTAATTTCCTGAAGTATGTTTACTTCCCCTCCATCTAACAGTCCACCCTATCACTACTCACCTGACAATTATTAGTACACTAATTATGCCAGCAGCAACCCCTATAATCAATTTCATCAGGATTTCTTTATACCCCTTGCTAAATCTCTCTAGTTATCCATTCTAAAGTATTTAATAGTTTACGGATAGGAATCTCCTCCATGTATGTCAGTTCCACTAGCATGGTGTCAATAGAAAAATTGGGAAATTTCCATGTAATTGGAGACCACACTACTGAACTAGATGTTTATGGGTTTCCTACGTTCTTAAATCACAAATTAACTTAACCTGCATAGCCAGAACCATGTAATCATTGTAAGCTGTGCACCCTTCTATCTGTACAGTGGCTAGTGGGGCTCAGGCAATAAGCTTACTCTAAGGATTGTCACAACAGTGTACCAAAAAATACAAATCACTGGTTGTTGCTACTATTCAAGATCCTTGACCTACCCTGATTGCAATTGGAAGTTGAGTGTTCGTTTTAATTTTGACCTGGCAGTTCTTCTCTATTCCTGCCTGATTATGGCAGAAAAGTGACATCTCACAATAGTCTCATGAATTGGTATTGTAAATGGGATTGGAAACTTCACATAATTTGCTGGTATTTGCCAAGCACCTCTCTGCTTCAGTGTGACTTAATACTTTGCTATTTACTATTTATCACTTCCAACTCCAGTTCAAACCTGGCTGATAACTTAGAACTGTTCGCTGATCCTGAGCATGTGAGCAATGAAAGAGGAAAATTTAAAATAATATATACCACGTAGGAGTGTTCTCTATCCACCAATGGAGCATCCACCATGATCACAATCGATTTTGAGTCAAAAAGTGTCCTACAACTCAATATTCTGTAGTAATGCCATATGTCACCTGGATCACTCACTAATTTGAAGTTATCTGGGAGCATCTGAGCTACATAGTAGCCCCCTCAGGTCATGCAGAGTGATAAAACGAGGAGACAAATGACTAACCAACAACAAGTTGAGCTGTAGTTCCAAGTAGCTCAAAGATATGGACATCCAAAAAATATTTCCTTAATCTATCAACCATAATCTTGTATAACTAATATCTATACATAAGGATTTCTAATATGGATACTCATTTGTCCAGTCCCTGGGTTTTGTGAATCCACAATACATTTAAGATTAAAAAAGAAGTTCATTTATTTTGTGCCTATTATCAGATACCTCATGTTGATTATGCTATCTTCTATCACATGTAATACTCGCCCCTGTATATTTACTAACTTATCCAATGCTCTTTGGATCACACGAAGGTCATCCTCCAATGCAACTTCAAAAAGGTAGCTGAGAGCATTTCTAACAAATGGCAACACCATTCTGTGAGTTATGACCTATAATCTCAATAACAGTTATTTGCATTCCATCACAATTTCCTTAAACTTGCATTCACATAGTTTATCAGCATTCAAAGGTAACATCCCCAAGGAATTCTTGTGAGAAGTCTTCTTTTGTGCCTGTCTGGATATTTTTAATGCATTCCACCAATACTTGAAACACAGCATCATATACTGCTAGGTCAATTGAAAATGTCATTAGCCACCTCACACATGTGAATGATACCTCATTTTGTTCACAAAAGACAATGTTCTGGTAGTTCTCAATCACTAAACTTGACCCAGACAACCACAAAAATAGGACCAATAGAACAAGGCTTGCCATCTGAAATGAGAGATATATAGTGGTTAGCCTCATTCTGTATCAACTCTCAAGACAGTGAACATAGTTCACACTCTGAATACTGCTTAACTTAACATTTTCTACTGAACTACAACTACTCCATCCCATGCTAGAAAAAAAAAAACTAGTCTAACACTTTATTGCAAGTGTTTAATTTTAAAAATCCTGTACAATAAATTCACTCAGGATCATAAAACTATTTCATTTCCTCATAAGGCCATTTAGCCTTCTTCAGATTGTCAATTCCAGTAACCTTCAAGGAATTTTGAACTGAACCCTTTATTTAATCTACAGGGATTGTTCTTATTCTGCTGTCCATGTCTAGGGATATTTCTTTTTGTTCTTTTATAGTATAGCCCAGTTATTACTCACCATGATAACATTGAATTTAAGCCCGTACTACCTGGTACAGTGATTGAACTGAAAAGGCTAGTGGGTTAAAGCATTGGTTTGGGAATTTGATCACATAGTTGTGATTTTAATATTTGGTTCAGGTATAGAAACTGGATGGGTGTGCGTTGTGGTGCAATGGATATCAGCTCGGAATGAGAAATCGGGGAGCCGAGTTCAAATTCCAGTTGAATTCATTGTATTCACTTATGCGCAAATATCCTTGGGAAAGGTATAAATCCATCTCTTCCTTCCAGTTATGGGTTAAATAATAGGACAGATTGGGTTCTATAGCCTTGGCTGGCAACCAGTCTACAACAGAAAGCAATGGCAACCTACTGCAGGATAATATTCTGCCCAGTCAGTCATGTCGCAAAAGAGACATGATCGTTCAAACATGCATCATGTATGGCACTTAACTGATTGATAGAAACTGGGTGGCAATAACTGAAGAGTACTATTACAGGGGTATATTGTTTGAATGTCTATATCTTATGATATCTAGTTTTTTTCTTAGTAGTCTCCCCCTTCCCCATGCATTTCAGTAAGAAAGGAGATTGAAAAATTTCCTTAACATGTAACCTTCCCAAAATATTTCAGGAGTGAAGAATTTATTTGTTAGGTAAACATTATGATGAAATTAGACACACTGATGCTCACAGTTTTTTTTATATGTACTAATGAGTGCCTCTTGAAATAGCTTTCAATAACTCTTAATATTTCTTTTATTTCTAGTAATGAAGACAATGATGTAAGTGCTTCTTCAACTTCAGATAGAACAATTTTATATTCTAAGGAAATGCAAGGATCATCTTATAGCTAAAAAATAGCTAGCTAGCACAATATCATAGGGTAACATTATCATTGTATATTTTAAAACATGAGACTGAATCTTTCATATACAACATTAAATTGTTATTCAACTCTGGACTTCTTTAATTATTGTAAGCAAGTGAATGTGCAGCCCTAAGTACAGCTGGATTCATCGTGTATTTATATTTTAGCAGTAGCCACCCACATCAGGTGAATTGTGGATTTACACCCAACAGCTAAAAGGTTATTTCTCAGATTAAGCTGCTGATACATCTGGCTTCACTGAACACAACTGCCAACATTTACTTGAAGTTTGCTTTTAAGAATTATCTGTACCTTCCACTTTATTGAAGCTATCAAGCTGGTTTACATATGTAGGTGATAATTTTATCCTGTGACCCCCACAAAGAGGACATACAGGGTTTATTCAATTATGTGAACTCAGACCGTCTATGAGTATATTGTGACAGAGAAGGAACATAAGAAGACATTTTCTTTGCTTTTTCTTCTTTTGTAACATCTCGGTTGCCTGTATAATTTATATAGTACAAATGTGTATAAATAACTGATGCGTAGTGTCATATTTGAAAATTGAGTTCAGCTATTGTTATTATGTATTAAAAAAAGCAGTTGGATAAAAATCATCAGAAGTAATCAAACCTGAAAGAATTAAGGGTTATTAGGAGCACGCACCTTCATAATTATCATTCATTTTTTCTAAAACAATAAACAGGAAGAGTTGATTTTCTAAGTGCCATTTAGATGTGGCACAAGGCCAAAAAGAGTCGGCACTCAATGAGGATTGAACACACTATTCAGTTGTAATAGATTCTAGTGAGACAAGCTTGCTAACTGTTACACCACATCGCGGTGCCCTAGTTGATTCTCTAAGTGCCCCTTAAACGTGGCACAAGGCTGAAAGTATGCAGTACCCAGAGAGGATCAAACTCACTGTTAAGTTGTAATAGGATCTACCGAGTCAACCTTGCTAACCATTACACCACATAGAGGTGCCTAAAAAATAAACAGGAAGAGGACCTCTATAGACACCAATTATGTTGCTACAGTAAATATTTCTTACATAAGAAGTATAGGGAAATTGATCCAAAACATTTGTAAATATTACAGCATGTGTAGTATTAACTAGTAAAACATTGATCCTTGGCTAAAAAATGCATTTATAACATACCTTGCACATAATGTAAGGTATATAAAGGGGGAAGCAAACTGTCTTTTTAAAGTCATACTTAAAGAACATCAGGAAGAAAGCTATAATCAAAGAAAAGTTGGGAAAATTTTATATAGTTGATCATATCTGCAGAGTAAAGAGAAATTCTCTGCTAAATGAGGGCTGCTTAATAAGAGATATTTGTTGGGGAATGAGGAAGTTGAAGGAGATGACATATTAGCTTATAGATTTCAGTGCCTTATGTT
The DNA here is from genome assembly GCA_037127315.1 of Ascarosepion bandense. NCBI lineage: Eukaryota > Metazoa > Mollusca > Cephalopoda > Sepiida > Sepiidae > Ascarosepion > Ascarosepion bandense. Next base: position 115,631 of record JBBBDQ010000566.1, on the reverse strand, counting down.
TTTGTTTTTTTTTTAATTCAAGTTCACCTCAAACAAGGCAGTAACGCCACTAAGATACAAGGGATTACTGGGTGTGGAAGAATTAGAAATCAGAAATATTACTAAACAAAAGAAGAGTAATTAGGAGGACAGTAGATAGTAATTACAATTTAAATTTTTGAAGATTAAAAGCATGGAGCTCAAAGGTGTTTCACAAATGAAAAGTTCAAGAACAGGAACTGTTAGAATAGAACTTAGGATCACATCTAGCCAACTCAAGTGTAAGTTGATAAGACCCCATCAACAGTTTAGTACTGCACTTCAATTCAAATTTTCTAGGTATCATAGCAAAGAGCTCATCCAAATAATTACCATAAAAGTATTTCTAGAAAAGGCACAAGAAGGCAACTTTATGGTGATGGGAAAGTTACTGATGCTGTTATGCCAGATCAGAACCAATAATATTGCTGATTCTTTTGGATTTAATCAAAGAGCTCTAGATATGTAGCAGGAACACTGGACCACATGTGACAGCAATATTCTAAACATGGGTAAATGGTAGACTTATAGATAAGTTAGGTAGATTCTAGAGAAAAGTAAGTATCTTTTATCACAACACAGTGAACAAAATTTCTTAGAATCTCATCTGAGAATGGATTCAATATGGTCTTTCCATTTCATGTCAGCCGAATTACTGTTGTAGAGATTAGCATCAGCCATGCTGATGGAATGCAGAAGAGGTATCACACATGATTAATACAGTTCTGGAGGTGTTAAAATTAACAAGTAATCCTTTACCCCAGTTAATAAGAGACTGAAGGTCATTTTTAACATAAGCCACCAATTTGCCCTTTGATCAGATTTACTATCAAGATAGGAGTAAATTGTTGTGTTATCACCATAGATACCAGGTTGGGTGCTGATGCCATTGGGAAGGTAATTAATAAAAATCAAAAACAAAAGAGGATAAAGTATAGAGCCCTGGGGGACACTGGCATTAGTACGAAAGGATCAAGAAAAGTGTTCGTTCAGGATAAAAAAGTAAATGTTGGAGAATTCCTTTGTGTAAAGTTTGGAATCAACTTGAGTGTTCTCAAAAAATTCAACTGTTTAAAAACAGCTACCATTGAAAATGAAAAAAGATTGCTTCAAACTTGAAGTTTTTTGTTGTTTGTGATACTGATTTTATTCTTTTCATTTTTCAGATTTAGAGAAACGTGGCTACTTCCACAGTGTTCATGAATTTCCCCCTGCAGAACCATTTACAGGGTGCCCTAAGACATACCCCAGCCAAAGTGCAAAAAATACAGGTAAGAGTTTATATATTAAAGGTCATCTTTTCGTAAAAATATTTTAATATTTGTCTATATTTCTGAGATGAGCTAGTATTTACACTATTTACATTATTCAGGCTATTGTCCTCATCTTTGTTGCCATTTCTACAACATTTGGCCATTGTATGCTCTGGCCTTCTTCAGGTGCTAGGAAATTCAAACCAAACCCTTTATTACCAATCACTGGGGTATATCATTTTTAATCTTTGCGTCGAGCCTTTTTTGGGACTTATGAACTTAATGTTCAGTAACCATTGTTTACCAGAGTTCATATTGCAATTTACATCTATACATTAACATCATAAAAAAAAATACTAGAGAAAACCATGAACATCAAAAAATTGCAATATGAATTCTGGTAAAAAAAAAAAAAAAAAAAAATACTGAACATTAGCTGTATAAGTCCCAGAAATTCAGTTGTTCTTGATCTTAAAGACATATGGCTCAGTGGATACAGATGTTGGTTCAATGTATGCTAGGGGATAGATTATAGATGCCTAATTATATTATACTAGCAGTATAGCCCGGCATTGCTCGGGTGTAATGAAAGCTTTAAAACTAATCCATGGTCCTGCAGCTCAGATACTTTGGACATTGGCACAAAAGACTAAAAAGCAATAGTTGTTTCCAGTTAAAGCGAAACCATAGACTGAAAGAAAAATGAATGGATGTAAGTCAAATTTTGATCTCCTGGTATCGATATCAAATTTTCTGCACTATTGTAAGAACTGCAACCTTGAATATCGTTTCTTATGTCTTTGTCTATGAGTGTATCAAATTTGATTAAAATTGAAATAATTCTTTCTATAACCCGATTTTTTTCGATTATCGATATTTATCGGGGTATCTTGACACAAAACCTAGCTAAGAACACTCACAGACACTTATAGTACAACTGTGTAAATTTTCAAGAAAATTGGTTCGGCCGATTTGGAGTCTATCGGTAACGGACACACACACAGACAAAATTCCATTTATAAATAAGTTTAGATTTAGATTGATGCCAAAACACTCTGAAATGTTTATATTGAAGCTTTTGGTGTAAATGCCAAGCATGCAGTTTCAAAATTTCTGGCACAGGAAATTGCAGCTTGGGGATCTTTTTCTCACAAATGGTGCTCAACTGACTCTACTATACTATGCAGTAGACAAAATTAAAAACAAACAATGCTCATGTGCAAAATTAAAAATATAAAATGATGACAATTTACCCAACGCACCTTGTTTAAGACAACTTCATTGCAAATAGCAGTCTATCACAGAAATAGTGAGATTTTGGGAGCCAATATTTAAAGGGTTTGTTTGTTCATGTTGAATGCCCAAGGGTTAAAAGTTAATTGAAACTTGGTGCATCTTTGTGTTTGATTTGAATTTGAATGTATTAAAAGGAATTTTTCTTGATTGACATGAAAGTAATCTTGAATCATGTTGCAATTCATAATTTTATTCAATAAATAATCAGATCAAAATGATTGTTGACAAAGAATTAAAGAATGTTTCCAGTATTTTTCACACAAATGAAAAGTTGCTTATATTTTCTTAAAAAAATACTTTTTTAACCTTTAAAAAAACAAGAGTAACTCTATTAAGTCATTTTTTTATTTAAATCTTATAAATAAGTAAAGTTTTGTATTATCTGTTACACTATCTGGAAGCAATGGTAATTGAAAATGTCAAACATTTGAAATTACATTGGAGTAAGGAAAGCATATGAGTAATTAATTAACAATATAAAGCAATGTTTCAGAAAAATGTAATATTTTGTTTTTTATAAATAACTTTCATATTTCTCACTTGATTTTGGTTAAAATCGGATAGTTTATGCTTAATAATTTATCAATACTATATATGGAAATTATCTTGCATTTCCTCCCTGACAATTGAAATTTATTTAATCATTTACATATGAGATTGTCTCATGAGTATTTTCATTGACAAAATATTGGTATAAAAATGGTGAACTGTTTGGTGCTCAGCATATTGTTACCTGATATTATAAATGTCAGTTGTTAAGGATATGTCAAAGGTCGTATTGTGGGGAAGCTGGCAAGACTTAAAAGGAGATAGCTGTTGAGGTGGGATGCTCTGAGTTTGGTGTCTCAATGATAAGACAAACATTCAAAACATTTCAAAGTCAATAAAATGACTTGGGATAAACATAAGCTGAATAGGATCTTTATTTTCAAGAAGTTTGACAGTTGTGGTGAAATATATATATTTTTTTTTTTAATCATATCACCCCAAGCAAGGCGATAACGCCACTGATGCGCAGGGGGCTACGTAAGAGTGAAAAGATTGGAAAAGAGATAACCGGAAACCACATCCTAAACAGGAAATAAGGGATGAGCCTCTTCACCTCTTCAATAGACGTGGGTGGAGTGTGAACTGGGCGATAGTTTAGTCTATCTACTCCAATTGAAAAAATACAAAAACGGAAAGAGTGAAAAGATTGAAAAACAGAAAACCAGAAACCGCATCCTAAACAGGAAACAAGGGATGAGCCTCTTCACCTGTTCAATAGACGTGGGTGGAGTGTGAACTGGGCGATAGTTTAGTTTATCTACTCCAATTGAAGTGTGATGCGTTTCGTCCTTTAGGACTTCATCGAAATTTCTACCTGGAAAGATGATGGTGTAGCTGTTTCTTATCCACAACATTCTAGAGACTCCATAAGCTCATACATGACAGCAAGATACTGATTTGGAAGCCACAACTATGTCATTTTCAGTGATGAATCAAAATTCTGTATTTCCTTTGGTGGTAGTTGCACCATGTCTGAAGAAAGTCACATGCAAGATACAAAGCTAAATGCATGAAAATGTGTAAAGTTTCTTCTGTAGTGGTTTGGTGTTATATTTCTATCACTGATTTTGGGGCAGATTTAAAATGATCAGTAAATGCTATTGTCTGTCAGGACTCCTGTTTGACTTTATGGAGTAAGAAGTTATCCATTATTTACATGTTGAGTATTATCCTCATCTGTATCTAAGAATATATCATCTAGATTTTATTTAAAAGATGAAATGGATAAATTGTCATCTACATTATTCAAAAATGAAACTAACACTTACTGGGTTCTCTTGCTTGCATAGTATGGTGCAGAGTCCTGTTGCCAGACACTGTATCTTCCAGCAGCCAGATTCTTAGCCCAGGGCAGTACTACCTCCTCAATGCACTTGATGTTGGCCTCCATGTTTAATATAAGGTCTTGTGGGAAGATGAATGGCAGCATAATGTCACCATCACTAGAGATCACACCAAACACCTTCATAATTACCATTAGACTCATCCAACTGTTCTTGAGTCTTCTGAATTGTCCTCAGATTGACACCCAAATACTCTGAAATGTTCACATTAGAGCTTCCAGTACAAATACTAAGCAGTACAGCATACCGTTTCCAAATTTCTGTTGGAATGAATTGCATCATAACATGTCTCTCAATAAATCCCGGGCCAAACTAATAAAGCAACAACTTTTAAGCAAAATTCAACTTTATTCATCAACATAGTATATCACCCTAGAAGGAGACTGATTCCAACGCTTCTCTAACAATTTACTAGCTTCTTTGTAGAACAATCTGTCTTTGGCCTCAAAATATGCCTCAGTTTCCGATATCACTTCTTCATTGGAGCCAAATCTCTTTCCCTGGAGCATTCTTTTGAGGTTTGCAAACAGCCAATAGTCACTGAGGGCCAGATCTGGAGAATAGGGTAGATGTGGAAGCAATTCGAAGTACAATTCATGTAGTTTTGCTATTGTGATACGGTGCGTTGTCTTGGTGAAACATCACTTTTTTCTTCTTTATTTGTGGTCGTTTTTGCCGATTTCTTCCTTCAAATGCACCAATGCATTTATATAATATTCACTATTGATGGTTCTTCCTTTCAAAAGGTACTTGAACAAAATACCTTGTGCATCCCAAAATACGGAGATCAAAACCTTGCCTACTGATGTTTACATTTTCGGTCACGTTGGACAGCTTTCACATGCTGCTCTCCACTCGGCTAACTGTTGGTTTGACTCTGGAGTGAAGTAGTGAATACATGTTTCATCCACTGTCACATATTTACGCAAAAACTTTTTTGTTGCATTGAAACAGTTGCAAACAACGCTCTGAATCGTCGATGTGTTGTTTCTGATCATCTGTGAGCAAACATAGCACCCACTTTTAAACACAGCTTTCTCATTGACAAATGTTCATGCAAAATGGTGAATACACTGCTTCTGATATGTGCAACTCCTCTGCTATCTCATACAACTTCAATTTGCAATTGGCCAAAACAAGTTAGTGAATTTTTTGGTGTTTTTCGGAACAACTGCCAATTTTGGATGACCTGAGCATTCAGCATCATTTGTTCCTGTATGACCACTTTTAAAGTCAGTATACTACTTCTTAACTGTTGTTTCTGATGGAGCAGAGTCCGAATAAGATTTATCAATCCATTGTTTTGCTTGAACAGAATTTTTTCCCATCAGAAAGCAATGAAATTCAGATTTTTCCATTGTTTTGAAAATTTGCAACAGTAGCTTCAATTAAATAACTGTAATTTGTAAACTAATAATCTGATTGGGCACAAATTTTGTCACAGGCCATTTGAAAGTTAGTACTTCATAAAATCATATGGATTTTTTTATTAGTGGTGCCATCTATATGTCAGGCCCGGGATTTATTGTGTGATGTGTTAGTACTCTTTTTCTCACAGATAATGCCCAACTGATCCTAATTGCTTTGCAGTTGACAAAAAGAAACAATACACATGTGCAAAAGTAAAAATTTAAAATGACAACAACTTACTGGTTGAAATCGGTAGTGCTGCTCAGTTGTTGTTTGTCTTGTTCAAAAAACCGCTTTTTTACCTTTCTGTTACTCACTATAACAATCTTCAAATTTCAAGGGGAACATTTGTTGTTGAAATATTATTAGGTTATTTTTTGTACATCAAATTGCTATACCTTTAAGAGTAAAATGTCTAATATTAAAATAATTTGAGTAAGAAATATAAAAATTGCAAGAAATAGAATATTCCTTTTTTTTCTTTTTTTTTTTTTGTTTAAGCAAATTTTTTCCTTAAAATTTGGGGAAGGGATGAGAAAAGGACAATGACCAAAGTCAACGTTAAGAATATCTCATTTTGTAAGAACTTATCATAGTCCACTACTTGCATCTTATTTCAGCAAATCATCATTGATTTTTCTAAGTCTATTTTGTCCTTTAAAATTTTGTTTTTGAAACTAAATTATTTTGCTTTATCCATCTATAAAAGGATAATAAATTTTCTTAATCTTCTAAAGAATTCTGTCACTTGTTAATTTTCTTTCTTTTTCCCTTAAACAGCAAATCGTCGAGCTCCACCACCACCACCACCTCCTGCAGGTGTTTCAGTAGCACGATGAGTCGTCTCTGAGTGTTTTGTTTTCTCTACCCCACACTACTCAGAATCCCTGCAGATTTCTTTTTCCAATTCGGGAAATCTGCCTCACCCATGGAGCTGATGACAATGAACTAAGGACAAATTTGATGACCACAATCAAATGTTTTTTTTTTGTTTTTTTTTTTCCAATGATGGTTCTGTATATTCGTTTTTGATTTTCTTTTCCACTCTTTTTCTGAAATCACAGATAATCAATACTGAAAACCAATTTTCAAATTTAACTGTTTATTTCAGTTTTTAACTTACTAACCTTGCTAACCCCAACCCTATCTTTGTTTATGGTTGGTGTCTGCAGGTCATAATGATAGACAACCAACGGGAATGACATTGTGCAAAAAAGAAAACCCAAAAAAAACAAATGCAACATTTTCTAAAACTAATTATACTCTTTGATTGTCATGCAGAAGTTTGATCAATTTGTGTGTGTGTATATATATATATATATATATATATAATACTAAAAAAAAAAGAAACAATTCAAATAAACAGGCATTTGAACTTTTATTTCTTTATATTTGCAGAAAACTCCTGAACTGCTATGTACAAAGTCATGTGGTCAGATACATATATATATGCACACATGCCTAAACTTCAAAATGTATATACATTATATAATGGCATGTGTGGTGTGGTTTCACAAATCTCTTGTGTATATGAATTGGTTGAAGGGGATTTAAGTTTTAATATTTCTCAATTATAGAAGTATTTTTTGATTAGTTAATATGCTGGTTAAAAAGAAGTTCAGCTGAAACACTTATGATCTACATTTATGTCCAAAATATAAAGCATAAGCTGAGCTGATCATTATTAAATACGTTTCTACTTTCTCCATCATCCTACAGATTTTTGATTTTTCTTTCACCTGTAACAAATTGAGGACTGTGTAAATGAAAAAAGCTTAAAAAAGGAGGAAGGGTTTTTCTTTTAAACAAATGCAGAAACTAAAACAATATTTAATAACACTAATATTTTCCTTGTGATAATTTGGATATTGTGTTAAGATATTAAGAAAGCAGTTAAAGATTTTTGTACATTGTGGCTTTGTGTAGCTAAGGAAAATGCAACATTTATCATTCATAAAAAAAAAATCATTGCCTATGTTGCTGCTGCTTACTAAAATATAATTACAAATGTAAAAAAAAAAAAATAACAAGAATTACATAAAAACAAAAATGTTGGTTTAGTTGGCATAAGTATGGTTTTCACAATTGGCCTTTTTGGGGGGTTTGTGAAAATATCAAATTTATTGGTGTTAGATGTTCATATCCACACACAGATGCAAAATTATGGTTGGACATGACTATACAGATTTTACTTTTATGCCTTAAAAAAGTTGTTAATGTTTTTTGGTGAATCTTTGCAAACAGGTACTAATATTTGAATTATTTTTGTTTAATTCTATTTCTATTAAGTTCAACTGTTACTGCTTGCCCAAACTCTGAAGGTGTGAAGAAAATAGTGCCCTTTTAAATGTATTAGCCTGCACAATGTGCAGTTACATAAACAGCCATTTTGTAATCTGATGCTCATGTGTATGCACACACACACACACATTGATGTAAAAAGTAAATCTAAGTTTCAACAAATTTGAGCTTCTTTTTTTTTTTTTTTTTTTTTTTTTTTCTTTTCTTTTCCAAGCATCACACATGATGTATGCATTCTGTATTTTTGTATGTTTAGATTTCTAATTGTGGGGGAAGAAACATGTTTTGGATGTTTCAAGTAAGGAAGCTACAAGAAAGATTAAAAAGGAAGAATGGCAGAAAGAAAATTATCGCAAAAAGAGTAAAATATATACGGACTTTAAAAATTTTACTTTTGGATGTGGTCTGTGCTTGTCTCTGCAATACAAGTTTTCCAAGGCTGATGTCAATAAAAGCAGGTGAAGATAATAAAAAAGAAGAAAAATCTGACATAATTAGAAGAGAATACCTACATTTTTTAGAGATTTTTAATTGCAATAGTCTATATAATATTCAGATTAAAGATCTTGTATATTTTTTTGCTTTTCTTCTAAATCCAGTTCTAACTGGGATATATTAAATCTGTGGTTGAATAGCCTAGTGAGATATTTGTACGAAATTTTGACTTGTCTTTCTCATCTCTAAAGCTATAAGTTTTTTTTTTACATGGTTGCTTACATTGATTCTCACTGCTAGTATTTTCCTTTGTTATTCTTCTGCACTCACCTTTCACAAAACATTTACTTTCTTTTTGTGTTTTTTTTTTTAATGGTTGTTTTTGTCAACTAGTTTATTTTTTAATGATAAATAAATGCTAACTGAAAGGATAAACTTACTTTTCTTAAATTTAGCAAAATGAAAAAAAACTCTAAGCATTATTTCTCTGTAGAAAAAAAGAAATCCCTGTAGTTCATAACTTTTATATGAAAGTCTAGGTTGTGTATTTTTCTTGTGTAAAGGAAGCTGAAAAAAAAATTAACTTTTTTGTGGAGTCATTCAGGATTATTTTTAGTAATAAATCTCAAAATATTTAAATTACTTACATAATTTCTAATAAGTTAAATATCCAAGTTCATAAATGCAGTGTAGATGGACAGTTAATGCATTGATCACAAACTTTTTATGGGAAGATGAAAAAGAAAGTTTATTTTTTCTTTTGCAATTTTACCAATATTATAAGCAAACTGATTTTAACATGTTTACAGAAATATAATTTATTTTTAGAAATGTATGTTAATATATTTGTACTGTGAAGTGATATATAATGTGGATTGAAGACATGCTTCCTTTTCTAGATAAAGTCAATTATTAGCTCAAGTGACAGCATCTGCTGATCCACCCTCACAGATGTTTGTTTGGTAAAATGTCGATTAAATGATCATGATGAGGATGTTGAACCCTGATTGTATTAGGTTCTGAGAGTATATCATCCTCTGATGATCAAAAACACCAGCAGTAGATTCTCAGTTTAGTAGTTTCTATTAGTTTGAAATTCAAAAATAAAAATAATTGGGAGTAGAACTCATCTCTATGTTGATTTTTCATATTTATTCTCTTGGTCTACTGGAGATTAATTTAATTTCTCAAGCAAATTTGAAAGATTTTCCTCAATGATTGTACATTCCAAGTGAAAATTTCAGTCAAGTTCTACCAACTTTGAATATGTTGCTCTACGTAAGTATAACCCTCAACTGTTCAACCACAGCAAATCTTCCTTCTTTAAATTAAAAGGCTTTCTAATTTTGTGCATAAAGAAAAACTTCTATGAAAAATGTTTTAAATCAGCCTCCCTATGCTAGAATGATTGACTACATTTTTTTTTTTCTTATTCTATACTAGATATGAATTTAGTTCGTTCACTTTTGAAATACAGTAATGGGCTGATAAGAAAGCATTTTTTATGAAAATATCTATTTAATTTTAGGGAAAAAATTGTCAGATAATTAGTGATTATCATACAATGTTTTTGCAGGGAGAAAAGATATTTGGGAATTTGAATTAAAAGTGAGAAAACTTCTTAAGTTGGTGAATTTTTAAATTAAACTATTCTTATTCTTTAAAAAGATTTTGCAAAAATTAGCAAATGAAATTTACATCAGTAAAGAATTGTGGCCATCAAAAGAAGCTTTTGGTTCCAACTGGACGTATAATGTTAGCCTGTGAAAATGTAAATGTTTGAACTGAACATCTAGACTGTATATTGCATTTCTCCATATGTTCAAAGTAAGGACTAAGTAATGAAAATGATTAAATCTCTACTGTTTTTAGGGTTTTTTTTTCTATCATTTGGTCAAAGTCTATAAATGCTACTTATAGGTCTGAATTAAGCAAAGGAAACTGATAAGTTGTATGTTGGTTGCAAGGCAAATATTTTTTGTAAAAGAAATAAAAGTTCAAATTCACATGAAATATTATAAAAAGGAAAGAGAAAAAAATGACCAATTATTTATGTAAATTTATTCCTGGAGTTATCTGTTGTCTCCTGAAGTGGATTCTTCTTACTTGTTCCGTTATTGATTGAGCAGTCAGTTTAATTCATAATTTGTTACATTACAGTTCCAACTTGTTTTCATCTTTTTAAATCTTGTTTATAGTATGTTTTTCTTTCTTTTCCCCAGCAACTGAAAAAGGACAATCTTTTGTTATTTTTGCTGTTATTTGTGTATATGTTTACAAAGGTCTATTCTTGACTTATGAAGTTGTGCTGCTTTGTATGATGTTCAAGGGAGATAACATGACAGTCTGTAAAATGTCTTCATCTTGGTTGTCTCACCTCAAACTTTTCACCAAATAATAAAATCATACTTTTATTAGTACATAAAATCTATAATGTTTTTTTTTTTTAGATTATGTTTAGAGTCGATTGGAACTCTTAGTAGTATTAGGCAACTAAATAATTCTATGTTTGTAGACTTGAATTATTTGTACTAAGATCAGTTTTTCAGACATTTGCCTTATCAAGTGAACTGCCTTATCTGCATCAACTGTTAAAGATATTGTTTTAAAAATAAATTATATGAATATATTTTCTGACTGATCAATGACCATTGGTAACTATTGATCCATCACAATACAGTCCAAAATTCTTATTGTCATACACTTAGACAAATAAGACACTTGTGAAACCTGTTGGTTTATGACTTAAAGAAACTTATCAGTATATCATAAAACAATATAATACAAAATGCTAACAATTTTGGGCTGCACTGTGTTGTGTTTTTTTTTTTTTTTATTATTTTTTAGTCGTGCATATACACTTTTAATCATACTATTATTTTAGTTGATTAGCCTTTTGGTAGCAGAGTACAATAATGGAAAAAGACACAAAATAATAGTCAAAACTTGTATGGTTATTTTTTGCCCTCTGGTGCAACTTCATGATAGTTTCGTTTTTCTTTTGAGGTTTGTTTGAAACTCAATAATTTGTCAATAGAATGATCTGCCTTTTCTTTTTAATTGTGTAGTTTTCTAGGTAAAATGGGGCAATTTTTAATGATAAACTAATTAGAAAAGGAATTTATTAGATGTGATTCTGAATTTTTTTTATTGTGTACTTACTTTATCCCTTCAAAAAATCTTAAGTTTCCAGAAGTGAAACTATTTGAAAATTATTAATGTATGAAATGTATTAAAGTATCCCGCTGTATTTCAACTGACAACTTTCGTTGTATAAAGAGGCCTACATTTCATTCGATCGCAATGACCGCCCAACATGTCCCTGTACATTTATGTAAATTATCATTGATTAAAATACTTAATGGAACAGTGTTGGAATTTTACAAATAAAATATTAAATCTGTACAAGTTTATTTTGTTTTATTACTGAAAAAGCCTGTAACAGTTTCCCCCAGTTTGAAGATACTTGTAAGAAATATGTAGTGTCTAATTTGCAGTAACAACTGAATTCCTTTAAAATCAATGCTTCAACATCAAACTAACCAACAAACTCATTGTAAGTTTTTACAAGAATTAACTGAAAATTCTACAATCAGATATGATGCAGAAAATAAACCTTGCAGTAACTGCAATCTTTTTGTATATATGAAAACAAACTTATTTAAGAATTGTTATAAAACCCACATTCTGTTGCAACTGTTCATATGTAGGTTTCCACATTTCAATGTTATTTTTTCATATTTTAGATTATGTTTAGGTAAGTGGATATGATGAATGCTGTAGCCAAGGTAAATTAGAGTATGATATGGATGTTGTTTCTGCTTGCCTGACAAAAAATTTAATGAATAATTACAGATTTAAGTTGAATGCTATCCCAAGTTCTAATAGCAATTGTCATAAAGGAATAAAAAAAAATCTAAATTTATTAAAATACATGGTATAATATTATGGAGTAGAAGAAATAGACAATCCTTCTGTATCATTCAGTTCCTGCAGTATGGAACTTGCTACACACTAATGACTGGCAGAACCCTATTGTATTTTAGATTTGTCATAATACTCAAATTACCAGCAAAAGAAAGTGTCTTTAACAACAGTATCACTTACTTTGGTATTATTACCATCATTTTATTATACTTATTGATTATATGAAAGTTGTTTTTAAAGTAATGCTTCCTCTTTATATGCAGAAAAAATTATAAAAGGTACAAGAAGCACAAAAAAAAACATTAAATAGAGCAAGTTTAAGATACAAAACACTAATTTTCCACTAATGACTATGTATTTTTGTATTTGATGAATATAAACATGCATTTTTGTGTTTTAACAGCTGTGCAGAGCCATCCAGAATGTTGCTTGTTCGACATATGCTACTACTGAAATGAATTGCCTACCACTTATGCTCTCAATCACAGTTTGCTCTTAATAAATGTTCAGCATAAATTCACTTTTCTAAATGGAAGAATTTAATAGTACATCTCATGGTATACATGTTTTATAAGAACTTTTTTATTTGATACTATTTTGTTATACTGCCAAACAGTTACTACATGTAACAGAAGAAAAAATATGAGTTAATAATAGAATGCTACTATATCAACAACATCAGACTTTGATGTTGTAGGCCAACATAATCCAATTACTTTCTGGACTACCCTTAATGCATGAGAGAACTATGCTACCTTCTCCTATGATAGAGGCAATTTTGGAACAACATATGTACATCTTAATTTTTTTTTTTCATGAATGATCACATATGTAATTCATAAAAATTATTGCATTCATGTTCAATAATGGTTCTTCTTTTTTAAATTGTATTTGAATTTTCTTAAGTTTACTTTTTGTTTTGTTTTTTTAATTAAAGTCAATCATGTTTTTTTTTTAATCAATTCACAAACACTAAACTTTCTTCTTGGGCCAAATTATTTTGCCAAAGATTATCTGCTTGAAAAACTTTTGAAAAAGATTTAGGTTTATTTTTCAAATGATTTACATCAAATATATCTAACTTCAAGCCCTAATCTCATGATGGGTGATACACCAAGCTGCAAATCATAACTAATAATACCCGTTGTAAAATATAGCATTATAGGTTTCAAAAAAAAAAAAAAAAATCCAATATTGATCATAAGATAATGAAAATCTGGTATTACAGATTTCTACTAATAAGACATTTAGACCCACCTCACAATAGGTTAATAATAAAAACCATAGAAGTGAAATATTTGAAATTCACATCTACACAACTAAGAAATGTTAGTGTTTTTTTAATAAATTATAAGGCAAATTAAAATCCATAAATAAAGAAAATAAAACTTTGACAATATTTTAGCACGACAGGAATAGAAAAACTACTACTACTACACATTGAAAAGAACCAACTAGGAAAAATTTATTTTGTTCCAGTATGAACAGAAAAGATGATTTATTTTTTTGTTTTGTTTTGTTTGGAAAAGATTCACCTTTTCAAGAGAAGATTGCAATGAACTAAAAATAAAATATGACATGTGAAATCTATGATACGGCAAAGCTAGTAAGGTCAGTCAGATGGCCATTGTTAACAGCAATAATATTATCTGTGAAACACAGATGACTTGGAAAAGTTTTATTTTTTAATTCTCAACAACCCAGCTGATATCCAAGTGAAAGGAACATTTCCAGTCAAGATTCCACCACACACAAAGAGGTGATAATGAAATTTTGTTTCCAAAAACAAAGAAAGTTTCCCAGCTGTGATTCGGTGGCTAGGTGAATGAAGTTCAAAGGTGTGGAACAAAGTGATAGATGACATTCTGTTGAAACTCATTTTAAGACAGATAAATAAGTAAAGAATAAAGATTTTTTTTATATATTTTCCTAATGAATTCATGCGAAATTTAATCAGTATCAGAAATCATAAAACAATTAAAACAGAAAAAGACAAAGCCAAAACCCATCTGTGGAATGTCAAAAAGGTTGTTACAAACTAAAAGAGGGAAATTTTGCATATTAGGGAGGTTCAGACAAGTGCAAAGGTTAAGTTGATTTCTTGATGGAGAGAAAAGGACAATTAATTATGAGAATGAATAAATTGGGATTTCCCTAAGAAAGGAATTGGTGGCATAAAAGTCCTACCCAAAACGGGTAAAGATGAAATTTTTTCATCGGTTGAACAAAGGAAAAGAAGACAGAAAGAAGTGACGTTACAAAAATAGCTCTACTCAATTGGCTGTGTCAAAGAGAAGACAGAGCTGACGTTGTATAGTGACTCCACCCCAAAGGTGGGGGTGAGAGTGATTTCATTGGCTGCAAGAGCCAGAGACTAGATTTGCATGAACAACCACGTGTCCATCTTACCCCACACCAGTAAAGTATGGACAAGCATAAATACAGAGCCCCGAGAAGCCAAAGGCAGTACCAGTTGAATCCCAGTTTGTATCCAATAGCCAGTTCTAAGTTCCAGCCTGTACAGAAACGAAGTCAATTGCTGCCACTGTCGACTTTACCCACCATACTCAAAGACAGTTCTTCAGCAGTTTCCGTGAAGCAAAATCATTTTTAATCACCACACTCAAAACTCCGACCAGAGGTGAAGTGATATTGCCAACCAAAAACTTAAATTAATAACAGATGGCAAAACGCTTCGCAGATTATAACAGAGAAAATTGGTTGAAACTTCAGTTCTGTTGCCAAATTGAGAGGAACAGGGTTTGGGAAGAAGACGATTTGTAATTGTTTTTTCTGTATTTTCCTTTTTTGTTCTACAACTTATTCAGGCGTCATTCAATTTATTTCTGGTGCCGTTTTCATTTACCCACTTGTGTGCACACATCCAGCTTGGTTTGACTTGGCAGAGCGACATCTAACGAGAAGTCAATGTGACTTCCTTCCTTGAGATCAAATTTTACAATGTGGGCAAGGGAGATGACCGTTGGAAGGGCCAACTCAACGACCAGCTGCCGTATCGATGCCATTGACGATGCTGCAGGGTTAGCATCACAAAACCTTAAGGATCTTTTAAATGATAAAAAAATACACACAGTAAGTACAAAATACAATAAAGTAGTTTTAATAAATTCAGTTGACAAAGTCTGTTTATTTTTTTTTATTGTATTCTTATAATTTCAGTTGATCATGGATAGAATGTGTTTTTGTTTGAGTATTTTCAATCATTTTGGTCATTATCATGCACTAATGTCAATATTTTATACACAAGTTTTGTTAGCTAAATTGAAATACACATATAAGTGATATCTAATACAGGGTTGTACTTGTGCTACCAATGTAAGAATTTAATGTGTTTTTACTTTGTGTTTTTTTTTTGTTTTTGTTTTTTTAGTTTATTGGAATTGGAGATTGAATTATTTCTCTGGCTTATCAACTCTTTTCAGGTTATTTAAAGCCAAAAAATATTTTTAAAATATTTTAATTTTTTTTGATAGGGGATGGCTTAACAATACAAGTCTTACGAATTAACCCATAGCTAGGGGGAGAAGTCATAGATTCATACCTTTCCCAAAGCAAATAAGTGAATAAAATATCTTTGGACAGCTGTCATAGATCCCTACTTAGTATAGATCGAATATTCCGCAATGACAAATCTTTTATCTTTGAACTTTATTATTTCACTAAAGTGCTAGGGTTCTCTCCTTTACATTGTATATTCTGCCGACAAGCTTTCAAAGATTATAAAAACAAAATGTTTCCAGACCCCCATTCATTAACACTTTCAACTGACTGTTGACCATGAATGAGTTAACAAACACCAAACATAAAATATAATAATTTAATGAACAAAGAAAAGGGGGTGAATAACAAATATGGAAGTGGGGATAAATATGATAGTGTTCTTAATCAATAGTAAGACGATGAGTGGTGAACAGAGCAAACCAACAAAGTAACAGATCATACGATTATATTCTATTTCGACATTTGTAAAAGTGTTTGTACGAACGTAATATTTTTGTGGTGATTGTAGGCTACGGCTAAAATGCGGTGGTGGGGGTGTAATGACTTATAGTCTCTTTGCTCAACATGTTTTTTTTTCTTTATTTACTTAAATGCATTGGGGTTAAGGTTTGCATTCACTCGCTCAACATTTCATAGGGTTTCTGCTCCTTTCTTATCAGACCCACTAATGTGTTTTATTTGAAAGTTATATTCCTATAAAATTAAGCTCCAACTTTGCAATCTCCTGTTTTTATTCCTCATTTGATCTATGAAAACTAATGGGTCTGTGTAAATAATTGTAGGGGCTAGAGAGTTTGTAATATATATTACAAAGTGCAGCACTGCCGAGACTAAAGCCAATGCTTCCTTTTCAATAGTAGAATATGACTTCTGAAATTTGTTTAACTTCGAATAGAAACTTACTGGGTGCATTTCATTATCTTCATTTTTTTTGCATTAATACTGCACCTATTCCTACATGGCTGGCATCTATATGCATTTGGAATGGTTTGTCAAAATCTGGTGTCTTAAGTATTGGATTTGATTTTAATCTTTCTTTAATCGCTTGCAGGGCTCTTTCTTACTCTGGGGTCCATACAAACTTTTGTTCATTTCTTAGAAAATTGGTCGGAGGTACAGCTATTTCTGCGAGGTTCTTACAATAACGTCTGTAGTAGTTTGCCATTCCCAGAAATCTTCTCAAGCTTCTAGTGTTGATGGGGCTTGGATAGTTTGCTATGGCTTCCGTTTTCGCTTCTATCAGCCTGACATTTCCCTGTCCTGTTACACATGCCCTAGGTACTTAACTTCAGTGGAGCAAAAGTCACTTTTATCTAGACTGACAGTCAATTTTGCTTCTCAATTTCCAAAAGACTTTCTTGATTGTATCCAGGTGTTCTTCCTCAGTGCTGCTATAGATCACCACATCATCAATGTATGCATCGACTCCAGGAATGTTTGATAAGCACTTGTTCATTAGGTGTACGAATGTCACCTGCGAGTTTTGCATCCAAATGGCATAACCTTGTATTGATACGTTCTGTCTGGGGTGATAAACGCTGAAATTTCCTTTGCTCTTTCTGTTAGAGGCACTGTCCAATTTCCTTTTAAAGGTCTAATATGATGATCTATTTAGATCTTCCTATGTTATCAATGCAATCTTCCATTCTGGTAGTCGGATATGCGTCTGCTTTTGTCACGTTTAGTTTTCAGTAATCAGGACAAAATTTTATAGTTCCACTGGTTTATCCACCAGTACACAGGGTGAGGCCCATTCACTTTGGCTTGATTCAATTATCCAGTATCTCATCATGTATTCTATTTCTTCCTTCAATATTTCTAACTTTCATGGATTTAGGCAGTATGGATGTTGCCTAATGGGTTGCTCTGTGGTCAATATAACGGCATGCATGGCCGCATTTGTCTGCCTAGGCATGTCCACAAATAGATCACGGTATTCCCTTATTGTCGACATTAAATTCTGTCTTACGCCCTCTGGTAAATGTTTTAATTTCTCCTCGAGATTATCTAAGATTTTGGAGTTCTTCAATTTTCCAGCTTGGGGTAATCTTCCTCATGCGGTTTTTCTGATATTTCACTCTGTTCTTGTGCCATCATTATAGTTTAGTTCTTGTTTCTCCTCCAATATTTTTTTAACATATTTATGTGGTATAGGAGTTTCTTTTTCTGTCAATTTGGTGTGTGTATGAGGTAATTTAGGTTACTGGCTTTCGTCAGTATTTCAAATGGACTCTTGATATTTCTCTTTAAAGTAGGGGGGGGGGGTCTTGGCTTTCTTATCATAGGTCTCTTTCATGCATTCTTGACTGCTCTGGAAGTGTCTTCGCTAACTCTTGTGTTGCTGTCAACGTCCTTTTAATTTTTGCTACATATTCGTGCATATCGTTGATCTATCATCCATCTTTCTCTTATTAACTTAAGTGGTCCTCTCACCTGGTGTCCGAATATCAACTCGAATGGACTGAACCCTAGAGATTCCTGCACTGCTTCGCATACTGCGAACAGTACAAAGGGTATGCCCTGTTCCCAATCTTCTTGATTTTCCGTACTATATGCTCTCAACATGATTTTTAAGGTGGCATGGAATTGTTCTAGTGCCCCCTGGAACTGTGGATGATAAGCGCTGTGTTTAATCCCTAACTGTTGTGTGACTTCCTTAAATAATTTTGAGGTGAAGTTAGATCCTTGATCTGTTTGTATAACTTTTGGTTAGCCCATCTATGTAAAGAAGTTTACTAAGGCATTTATAATTTTCTTCGGATATATTTCTTAGCGGAACGGCTTCAGGATATCTGGTGGTAGCACACATCATAGTTGGCATGTATTTATGCCCATTTTTGGTTCATGGTGTGGGCCCTACGCAGTCGGCTAGGATTCTGCTAAATGGTTTTTTGGTCACCGGAATTGGTTGTAATGGTGCTTTCAGAATCTGTTGGTTTGGTTTACCTGTAATCTGACATATTCTACATGTTTGGCAAAATTTTCTTACATCTTTCATAATACCGGGCCAGTAAAAATATTGGGTAATTTTATCGTAGGTTTTCACCACTCCTAGGTGTCCTGCCAATGGTTTCTCGTGAACCAGTGACAATATTTCTTTGTATTTTCTGGGCACTATTATTTACTTGTATGAATCGCACTCATCAAGCTCAGCACGGGTTTGCGGTTTCCATCATCTCATCAATATGCCCACATTAATGTAGTACTGCTCTATTAATGCATACAATGGCATTATCTCCGTGTCATTCTTTTGTTCTCTCAATTCTTTTCCAGGGTAAATTCAGATTGGGGTAAAGTTTCGTTGGGTCATAGCTTTTTCCTTCTTTCTACATTCTTTTTTCTCCTGGGGGGTTGTTCACTGTATTCTCATTCCCGTTATTGGATCTTTTTCACCATTGCCTTGTAACTATTACTGTGGTTTTATTTTCTACATTCTGTGGGATTTCTTCATGCTCCGCATCTGTTGTTTTCCTGTTTATATTGTTCCCTATCAGTATTGAGATTCCCTCCGAAGATAGCAATTCAAGTAACCCAACTTCCATCTCAGTTTCTCCATTTCGATTTCAACTTAACAATTGTAGGAATAGGTGGGAAGCCAATATATAAGGTTTTTATTTTCCATGTCATACGTCTCATTTTTGCTGGTATGTCTCTCCTTCTTGCCAACAATCAGGAAGCTCCCATATCTCAATATTTTTACTGTCTTGGAACGTTTTCCATCTTCATTAAATATCTATCCATTTGTGATGAAAGGCCAGTAACTTTCGTCTACCTTTCCCGTGAGTACTGCCTCCTGTGATTATACATTATGGTAGGTATTTATTCTGTCTCTACAATTCACTGCTATGTGCCCTGGTTTCTTGCAATGGAAGTACAGTGTTGGTTGAGTTTCCCACCCGAATAACGGTTGATTATTTAAAAACGGATGTGGTCCTGGGCATTCAGCGTCTTCGTTATAGCGCACTTTTTGTGATTGGCGTGGTGTAGGTGCTGTTGTCCTCAATTTGTGGTTTTTGGGCATCATGTTGTATTCGTTCGCCAGTATTCCCATGTCGTAGCTAGATTTGAGTTTTCTTTCGCTTAGGTATGTTTTCAATTCTTCAGGCAGGTAATTTTGGAATTCTTCCATTAATATAATTTGTCTCAACCCATTATAATCGCCTATTACTCCTTTTGCTTGGCACCATCTGTCCAGATATATTTCCTGTTGCTTGTTATATTCAACATACGTTTGGGAGTCATATTTTTGATAACTTCTAAACTTTTGTCAGTAAGCCTCGGGTACCAATTCATATGCCTTCAGTATAGCTGCCTTGACTATCTCATAGTCCGCACATTCTTCTGTCGATAGAGTTGTATATGCTTTTTGTTCTTTCCCTGTCAGTCTTCTTTTTCTGTGTGCCCTGTCCTCTCAGGACGTAGGCAATCATGGTTTTCCACATCTCCTTATCTCTGGTGGTTCTTAGTATGCGTTTTTTGTTACACCTCGCAACTCCCATTCCATCATCCACCTGATCACGCCCCTCAAATATGTTATCCGCTGACTTCCTCTGTCTCTTTTTCCTTCCATCTGGCCTTCCAGTATCAAGTTCTCCAAGCCCTCCTTCCTCATTGCATGTCCCAAGAACTTCAGTTGTCTCTTCCTGATGCTCAGTATTAATTTTCTTTTGGTTGACATTCTTTCCAACACCTCATCATTGCTCGCATGCTCGGTCCATGATATCTGCAGCATCCTTCTGTAGAACCACATTTCCGCTGCTTCAAGTTTTTTTTCTCATCTTCGATGATATTGTCTAGCATTCACTTCTGTATTGAAGAACTGACATCATATAGCAATCTAGCACTCTCTTCTTTGTTTCTAGTGAAATTTTTCTGTGTCTTAGTACTTTACTCATCTTCTGAAATGCGTCCTTCACCATACCAATTCGCCTTCGGATCTCTGTGTTGCACTTTCCATCTCCTGTTAAAACATTTCCTAGGTATTTAAATTTTTGTACTTGCTTGATTCTAGTATCCCCCACCTGTACTTGACATTTTGGTTGCTCTTTTTGCTGATGACCATGCATTCAGTTTTCCTACAGTTTATTTGTAGTCCTTTTTTGTCACTCTCCACAGCTACTTTCTGTAGGAGTTCTTGTAGTTTTCTTTCAGTGTCTGCAATCAGCACCATGTCATCTGCATACCTTATGTAGTTCAAATTGTGGCCTCCAATAACAAATCCTGTCATAGCATTTAGAATCCTCAAAATATTCTTGCTGTACAAGTTGGACAGATCCAGTGAAAAGATACATCCTTGTCTTATGTCTCTTTCTATCTTTGTAAATATTCTGAAATTGTTGCCTGTCCATATGCAGGCAGTTTGCTGCCAGTAGAGATTCTTGATTACTCTTATGCCTTTCCCAAAAATGTCAAGGCTGCCAAGCATCTCCAATTCTTTGTATCTTATTTTGTCAAATGCCTTCGCATAATCAATAAAACATAGGTACAAGTCCTTCTTCATTAGTATTGCCTTTTCGGAGAGCATCCTAATCATAAATATGGAGTTCCTTGTTCCAGTGTCCTTGACGAACACACACTGTTCTTGTCCTATCTCTGGCCTGATTCTGCTTCTCGCTCTATTCATCAGGATTCTGACAATCAGTTTTGTAACATGACTCATTAAGCTGATAGTTCTGTGTAGTTCGCACTCATTTGCACCTGGTTTCTTCGGCAGTGCAATAAATATCGACATAGGTTGTCTGGTATTGTTCCACTATTATAAAATTCGTTTATTATTTTGGTAATTTTTCTATGCCAAATTCTTCCAGGGCTATCAGCAGCTCTATTACAATGCCGTCTGGATCAGCTGCTTTGTTTCTGTTCAGTTCGGTTATTGCAGCTTATACTTCAGACTTTAATATTTCCTCATCCTTGTGTATTCTCGGTTGCTCTCCCCTGTCGCGGAAAAGATCTTTTATATACTCTTCCCATCGCTGGGGTGTTTCCTCTTTCTCCAATATTATCATTCCATCCTTGGATTTTATGCATCTTGTTGAAGAGCAGGTTTTTTGTCCTGTCAGTTCTCTTATATCTTTATGCATCTCTACTTTATTGCTTCTGCTTAGTCTCTCTACCTCTGCGCATTTGTTGTTGAGCCATTCCTCTTTAGCCTGTCTGCATTTGTTCCTTATCTCCCTGTGTAGTTTTCTGTCTTCCTTTTCATGTCTTGGCGTTATTTTTTGTCTCCTTTGCATCATGTCAAGAATCTCTTCACCCAGCCACTTGTTTTTTCTTCTGCATCTGGTTTCCTTTGGGGCAATGTTGTTTGCTGATGTCACCATCGCTTACTTTAGCGAGTCCCATTTTGAGTGTCCTTTTCCAATTCGTTCTTCATATTTCTTTCGCACGCTGTTAATGTATTTTTTCTGCAGGTTGAGGTCATTCGCGAGCATCTTGTATTTCAGCCTCGGTGCTGTGCTGAACTTCTTCATTCTCCGGAGTTTTATCCTTAGTTTGCAGATGACTTGAACATGGTCACTTCCACAGTCGGCACCTGGGTAGGTTTTGCATTGAACGACTGCGTTCCTGAATCTCTTGTTTATAGTTATGTAGTCTATTTGGTTCTTCGTGCCTCCTCTTGGGCTTCTCCATGTCCGTAGACATCGTGGGTGTTCTTGAAACCAGATGTTAGTTATTACCTGGTCATTTGCTGTGCACCATTGGACCTCTTTTTTCTCCTCATTCATTGCGGACTCCTAGTCCGAAGTTGCCGGTCATGTCTTCTTCCCTCTCTTTACTACCTTGACATTCAAGTCACCCATTATGATCTTAATTTCTTGGCACAGGGCCTTGGAATCGCCCAGTATGGAATAGAATGATTCTATTTCGTCCTCAGTGTTTTGAGTTGTTGGTGCATAAACTACTATGGTAGCTATGTTGAAGGATCTTCCTCGCAGTTTAACCAACTGCGAGGAAGATCCTTCAACATAGCTACCATAGTAGTTTATGATCCTTCAACATAGCTACCATAGTAGTTTATGATCCTTCAACATAGCTACCATAGTAGTTTATGATCCTTCAACATAGCCTTAACCTCATAGTAGTTTATGATCCTTCAACATAGCTACCATAGTAGTTTATGATCCTTCAACATAGCTACCATAGTAGTTTATGATCCTTCAACATAGCTACCATAGTAGTTTATGATCCTTCAACATAGCTACCATAGTAGTTTATGATCCTTCAACATAGCTACCATAGTAGTTTAAGACTCTCTCTGAAAGCTGACAGTATCGAAGAACACATTTCTTCATTTCATTGTCTAGTATCAAGCCGACCCCTTTTTCGTTGTTTTTGCCTCCTGCATAAATTATCCTGTGGTTGTCGCTGCTGAGGTCTCCATTGTTAGGCCATCTGGTTTCGCATATGCCCAGAATATTGATCTTCAGTCTGTTCATCTCCTGCTTGACATTCTCTAGTTGTCTACAATTGTTGAGTGTCCTGACATTCCATGTACCAAAAGTAATTCTTTCATTGTTGCGCACAGTCTCAGTGTAATGTTCCAGAGACACCTGTTGCTCATGTCGTTCTTTCCCGGGTGAGGGACAATTTTTTGGAGTAAACTGTCCCCTTTACACCATTGGTGGTAACAGTCGTGGATGACGCGTCAGGTGGCACCTGTCACCCATGCCGATCCTTACCAGGCGAGGAGTTGCTTCCTTGGGAAGCAACCACCTTCATGCTGTTGGGTTTCATATATTTGTCGTGAAAAACAATGATTGAGCGAGGGGGGATATAGTGGAGTGGCATTCCGTTGCATTCTCCACGGTGATTTATTGAGACACCACCTGTATTTAGCTAGCCATTTGCTCTTTGAGACTTCTTCCGCTCTTAAAAGGCTTAAATTTTGTTAACCTACAGGGTTGCTAACATCTCGGAAAAAAAAAAGTGGAAAATAAATATTAAGTATGTACTTACTATAAATACAATTGACTAGTCCTGCAGAGGAGGATAAATTTCCCTCCTCCTGGGTGGTTTATATATAATTTTTTTTTTTCTAGAAAATGTAGAGATAATAACTCACTAAATCTGAAAGGAAAATATTAAAACAAAGCATGGAATATGATGAAGAAAAAACATTTTTTTTTCTCTTTTTCAATATTAGGCTAAGAGATCAAGGGACTAGTGTTTCTACAGCTATAGATTAACATTACCCATAAACAGAAGATTGAAATTTCTTCGAATTTTTTGTGCTTCTCAAAAATGAAATTCTGTTTTCATTTGGATAATTCCAGTTCGTCTATGCTTTAAAGACACCGGTCAGAGATAAGCGTGGTTTGAGGAAAAGTGGGGTAGAAATACAACTCTGAAATATTACACATTTCAAAACTCAATTAAATTTTAAATTAGACATTATATTTTATAAACTGTGACAAATAATAATAATAATAATAATAATGTACCACTTAACTGGGCAGGTCGTCGTTGGTTTCAATCCAGATAGCTGGTCGTAGGTTGACTCTGCTCGCGATGTTCTCCCTTGCCCCATGTTGCATTGATTGATCACAAGGCAGTCACATGAGATTTCTACTGTCTCTCTGCCAGACTAAACTAAACTGAACTGGAATATAAAAAGAAAGAAATATGGCACCAAAAATAAATGGACTGAAGTCTAAAGTGTTATAAAAGAAAGTCTTTATATACAGAAAATAATTCACAGTAGTATAATGGTCATTCGGATATTTCCCAATCCCTGCTCCTGTCAAGCTGGGTCTCTTAAGTAATTCAAAGTATATCATTTCAAATGTTTATCCTTCCAAGTAATAATCAAGGAATCTGGTTAGCCACGGTGCTTTACCCTGAACAGAGTTCTAAGTTTGCAGCAAGTCTAGTCGACTTTTGTTCTTTCTCTCTGGAATTTTGCAGAAACTGCCAAAGTGCTGGATTATGGGTAGGTTGGCGTGGTTCGTTTTCGGAGTCGGAATCGAGATGGATTTCTTGTTCTGGGCTGGATCACTCTCTGTCTTTAACTCTGTTCGGCTGGCAATTTTTTTAAAACCTTGTCTGCAAAATCACTTCTTGTCTGGCTTTAACTCTGGTTGGCTATTTGACTAACTCTTTTCGGTCGATTGGCAACAGGCTTCTCTACGGTTGGCACCCAACAGCATGGCGTCTATCTGTCTCTTTACATTTTCAGGTGGAAACTGTCTTTGGCAGGCGGAGGGCCCTACAGTTGGCACCCAACAACATGGTGCCTATCTCTGTCATTACATCTCTGGGCTGGGAGCTGACTGGAATTCGAACTGGAACTCCGATTCCTTGTCTTATGATGTCATTTTCCTATACTCCTTTTTGGGCTAGACTTATCCGGCGAATTTTCTTTCTGACGAAATTTTCTTTCTAACAAAATAATTTTAGGTTATAATCATTTGAATCATTAACACATTCAACCGACCGTTGACCATGAATGAGTGAACAAACACCCAACATAAAATATAATAATTTAATGAACAAAGAAAAGGGGGTGAATAACAAATATGGGAGGGGGGATAAATATGATAGTGTTCTTAATCAATAGTAAGACGATGAGTGGCGAATGGAGCAAACCAACAAAGCAATATATAACATACGATTGTATTCTATTTCGACATTTATAAAGGTGTTTGTACAAACGTAATATTTTTGTGGTGATTGTAGGCTAATGCTAAAATGTGGCGGTGGGAGGTGTAATGATTTATCTTATAGTCTCTTCTTTTCCCTTTTCTTTTCTCTCTTTTTTTTATACTTTAATGAATAGCTTTGGCTCTTGTCCTCATTTTCTCTGACGGTTGGGAATTATATTTTCTGGCATCAGGCTTTCTTCTTTCTTCTTTGGAGATCTTTGAGTGGATCGGCTACTTTAATGAACAGCTTCGATTCTCGTCTTCCTTTCCTCTGATGGTTGGGAATTATATTTTCTGGTTTTAGGCTTTCTTCTTCAGAGATCCTTAAGTGTAACAGCTATATTCTGCGATAGACTATCTTTATTACATTCTCGGTAACTGGAACAATGTGACTTGTTTTCTGCCTCAGGGAATGTACAGTCTTGTCTAATTTCTTAGATTTGCAATTAGTCTGACTTAACCTGTTGAGATTCAGCCAGCTACTGACTATTTTTGAAGTGCACCTTGTGGTCTGTGAATTTTGGTGCAAAAATTTTCCGGCTTGCTGAGCGGTTATCCTCAGCCAACAGCTTCACTTCTTTTGTCTGCTGCTTCTGTTGTTTTCACCTACACGCATATGGCTTATGTATGATATCAAAGGTGGGTGTGTATCTGTTGCTAGCTTGTGTGTGATATGGGAAGTGGGTGGGTATTTATTGTTGGCTTACATCCATCACACAGCTCATGGATCCTTCTGCAGATAACACAAAATTTAATGTGTTTTGCCACAGCCTTGTTTGCCTTCAGTATCCAATAATCATTAGATCTGAGCTTGTTCAGAGTTAATCCTTAACCTTGGTGTCGTATCTATCGATGACAGTAGTCAGTTATTCAATGAGTTACAACACCTTTAGAAAGATTTACTGGGTGCCTTAGTTCAAAGAGACTTACTCAACTCCATTCCTACTTTAAGAAGTCCTTCAAAAATTGGAGATATAGTGAAAGTTTTACTAAACCACCTCACTTTTTCTTGGAAGGCTTCACATTATATGTGAATATAATGTGATATAATATAATGTATAATTTCTCTCACATATAAGCTAGCTTTATATGTGAGAGAAATGTCAATTTCCTTTCTTCCCCACTAATATGTTCACACTGGTTTCTGTTTGTTAGCTGTTTTATTCTAGCAATAATTCTGCGAGAAGCATTCCAGTTAGAGAATTTTGATAACTTAAGAAATCCTTCTTTCTCAATAGCATGTGTTTTTAAAACTCTCACTTCAGGATCTCCAACAAGAAGCTCTTCCTTTTCTTCAGCTTGAATAAGTTCCCATTTCCATGAAAATTTGGGTCCAGTGAACCAGGGTTAAAATAGAACTTATTTTCATCTCTACAAACACTGAAATACTTGTGCACCATCTAACCAGAATTCAAGAGTAGGTACAGGTCCTGGCAAGCTTCTTTTCTAAGCAAGTGTACAGCAACTATGATTTGTTTTTTCCCCTCAAAAAATATAACAGTTACCATGTTATTGGTGCAGATTAAATTATGAGATCTCTATCAGTACTTAATTCCCTTGCACCATCCCCAAGACAGCTACATCTGGTAATGAAACATATTGATAAGAATTATTAGGGAAATCTACTATTTGACAGATAGACTGAGTAACAGAAAAATTAAAAAGTTGAATACCAGCAACATATTCCTTGGAATATTATTAACTGGAACCATGAGCATAAAACAGTGGCAACAAAAATTCAAAACTCATTTAAAAAAAAAAAAAAAAGGATGAATAATTCTGATGTAAGGATTTTTGAACTCATGTCAATCAAGGAATTGAGAAACCTACAATTTTTTATACTACAGAAGGTACAAAGAAATTTTCAAAAAAGATTTCCAGGTCTGACTAGATAAAAAAAAAAGTATGTTGACTTTTAAAGAAATTGTGCCCCTCAGTAAATACATTTTACCTGAAAAACCAGGAAATATTATGTTTGATGAAACTTCACTTTGACTAAAATTTTCAGCAATAGGAGTTCCCTATTTTATGCACATTGGCAATGCTTAAATCTCACAAAAAAAGCTAACAAAAATTTTGTTACTTATGCTGACGTTGTCAATCACAAATGCAAAAAAATTAAACTGAACAAATATGTTTAATTTTTGTGCAAATACTGGGGACAAATAATTGCTATAAATCTATGTAGTCCAGACCCATCAATGATGCATGCTATTAAGAATAAGCCTGCCCCAACAAACATTGTTATTTTACAATCATTTCTTGAGCTTGCAAGTTATTACTATCTTTATGTGCCAGATATTCATCATTAAATAAATTATTGAAAAATGTACAATGTGGATTTGGTTGAATAAATGTCAACAATCTTTTTAAGACATAATTCAGAAGTCAACATATTTTTTATCAATAAAACATTTCAATCCTAATTTTAAAATAATTGGAGCAATCATTTATCATAAATAAAAAGTAAAAGCAGTTAGCCATGTATCTGAAACACTAGAGGCTGAAGAAATTAAAGTTAAATCAAAAAAGAAGTGCTAGCTATTATTTTTGCAGTAAATTTCACAAATATTACACAGGATGAAATTTATTCTGTAAACAGATCACCTGATATTATTGACTATTTGGGGTTCTAAAAAAGGTATTCCAACACATACTACCCACAGTTTGCAACATTGGGGAATGGTTTTACTAAACTATAATTTTAAAATGAAGTAATTATCATCAAAGAAATTAGGACATGCAAATAGTACAGATGAATCCCCAAATTTAAGGAAACTTTACAGGAGATGGTGATTACTTTTTTTAATTTCTGAAAATAAGATAAAAGTGTTTTGCATAAAAATAAGGGTGATTTTGGACAAAATTAAAATACAATTAAAAAATGATGACTATATTTTAAAAATGAATGGCATAAAAGTGAGATGGACAGAAAAGCAATCTAGAGCCATATTTATCAATATTAGGCCAATGCAGTATTAGGGTCAGAGATTAAAACTATTTGAGGCCAGGGTTAAAATTTTACAGGTGGTAATTTTGTTGCTTTTCTTCATCTAAACTTATTTATAAATGGAACTTTGTCAGTGTGTGTGTTCGTTACCTATAGATTCGGAAACAGCTGAACCGATTTTCTTGAAAATTTACAGTTGTACTATAAGTGTCTACGAGTGTTCTTAGCTATGTTTTTTGTCGAGGTACCCCCGATAAATATAAAAAAAATTGGGTTATAGAAGGAGTGGTCCGATTTTAATCAAATTTGATATAGATAAAGACAAATCGATTATTTATATATATATATATATATGTATATAAAAAAGTCATGATGTTTGTGTGTGTGTTGGTTTATCTGCCTGTATGTCTATTTTTTCAGCCCTTTTATTTTAGTTTTTGCTTCAGGTTTGGCTCTAAGTAGGTATAATTGTAGTTCTTAGTCTCAGCCATGATACCATTTACTTAGAGGTCTTATTTTGCCTTCAAAATTCAGTTTATGACGAAAAAAACTTATTTGATATCGATACTAGGAAATCAAAATTTGATTTACATCCATTCATTTTTCTTTCAGTCTACGGTTTCACTTTAACTGGAAACAACTATTGCTTTTAGTCTTTCATGCCAACATCTAATGAGTCTGGGCTCCAGGACCATGGATTAGTTTTAAAGCTTTCATTACACCTAAGCAACACCGGGCTATACTGCTAGTCATTTATAAAATAAAACTTTAAAAATGTTAAATTATGAATAAAGAATTATTCACTCAAATCTATTAAATATTTAGTATATATAAAGTATTTAAATTTCATCATAAAAATATTTAAGTTAGATTTAATATATGCAATTCAAATCTTATTTCATATGAGAAATAAATGATGAGCATAATAAATAGTTCAAATATATAACTCAATATAAAACATACAACTAGATAATAATAATAATAGAATAAATAATCATCACTTTCCTTATTTTCTGTCATTCATTTTCAAGAAGCAATTTAAAAAAAAAACAACCATTTTGATAGCAGCATATATTTTCACAAAATTTAAATTTGAAATGTTACTTTCCAATAAATGCTGTGATGTAGGAAAAAAACTTGTTTACAATACTGACAACATTAGTTGTAGGTAATGACCAATACACTAGAAAGTACTTGGATAGAAACATTAATGTTTGGATAGTTTATCTACAATTTTGATCTAAACGGGCAACATTTTGTAAATTAGTATAAGATAAAAATTTCAACAAAATTTCCTTCTTAGTTAAATATAACAAAACTTGTTTAATTGAATTCTTGCTACCTCACACACACACACACACACACTATAGTTTAAAATTTGTTATGTTTATGAGGCAGAAGTGTTAGAACATATAAAAAAGTACACCACTTGGTGTCTGGAAATTTCACATTATGTGGTCATCTGACAATGAACAGGAACAATCAACTCAGAATCCTAAGGGATTGTAACTGATATTAAAAAAGTTAATGAAATTTTCAATGATTCAACATAAAAGCAAATCTGATAGTAGAAACCTGTGTTATAAAAGCAGTTTTCCTAGCTATATCTTTCAATCTTCAAAAAAGTACATACCAGCCATTAAGGAAACCAAACAAGATCCTACTTGATATACTTCCTAAAACCATCCACTTACTATCAAACAAATCCCACAATGCATCAACTGAGGATTATCCTACAACTTAACAAATTATATGATGAAAGTATTCTTAACGGAAAAAAGAAATTATGAAATAACACGAAATAACATGGTTTTTCAACAAAATTAACATTCATACTAAACATAACAAAAATACAACAAAAAAATGCAACAATGCACATTTTAGCCCACTATGACACCCTTACCCCTCCTGGTTTCAGAATTTTGTTGTGTGTCCTAAATGGCAGTAATTTACTTGCACCTGAGTCTGCAGCTGTTCGCTTCCATTCTGCCCAAGGTGATCAAAGATGTCAAATGATCAGTCAAATTTCTTTCACCCTCTCTGCCCATGCTGTGATTTCTAATCTCAGAGAAGTAAAAGATCTGGAGACAAGAAACGAGAGAATCTTCGTGCTGTTTTTCTGAACTGCTGACAAGAAGTGATTGGGTGCACATGCAGAAATAAAGGGAAGTAGGCAAGAAAAAGAAATGACAAGGCAGAAATGAAGGCCAGTCTATGTGGACTAATGGTTATATTGTAATTCTCTATATATCAAAAGAGAGAAAATAAAATAAAATAAAACTATAAGAACTAAAAATAAATTACAATCCAATTTTTTTCAGAGTCTACAATTTACTTGCTACAGCTATGTCTATGTGTCAATCAAGGGAATATAGTCTTTATGCTCCCCTGCCTATAAGCGATGTTTTGTGTTACTAGTGTGTGAAAGAGTGAAAGTGAGAGAGAGAATATTTCCGCATCTTTAACTTCACATATTTTTTGTCGGTACTGCTAATGCCAATGGTTTGGATCTCTTCTCTGTTCTGCTCTCAATTTTCAAATCTGTTATATTTTTGTTGAAATCTGATGCGAATGCGGGAGGATATTCCAATGTCCTCCCATTAAAATATAACTTCATTTGTCTGGTTCAGCTCAATTGCGCACAATTCCCGTCATGCCAGCTCTACTTTGTTGACCCTATGCATTCACCTGTCAGCATTAATTACAATTACCTCCTTATGCGGATGGTCTTTTTCAAAAATTTACAAATAATTTTTTTCAGTTCTGGTCAATAGTTTCCTTTCTTTCTCCAAGAGAGAAAGGGAGAGAATAAAAGACAAGCAAGGAAGAAAGAAACAGAAGTCTCTCCCCTCGCAGACCAGCTGTGTTTTTTATAAGTTTATTATCATATCAGTTGCCGTCCCATACATGCCTTATGTTTCGCTTCTCTAATTCTCTCTGACACCCCAGCGTTTATTTCCTTCCTCCCCTCTCTCTCTCAGAGAAAAGAAAAAAGTTGATTTTTTTTTCTGGGAAGAAGAAAAAAAATATATACACACAGAGATATTTTTCAAGCATCTACTTCTGAGCTCGAATCCAGGGTCCGTTGATGTCCGTTTAACTTATGTACATAAAGAATACTTATACCCATTATTCAATTAAAGTGTTAGAACAAATAAGTTAAATATTTTCACTCACCAAAATCAAGCAAACTACAAAATATTCAAAAGAAACACTCAGCTATTTTTGCACTGAACGTAAAGATAGTCACAAAATCTTATATAGCTGGTATATGAGCAGTTGAAATAAAGGTGTCTACAGTTAAGTTTGTGGATCAACTCCAAAAAATGGGAGTGACTGCAAAGTCACCAGAATCTTTGGAAAGAAGAGTATAGGTGTAAAAAAATGTAGGTCAGCTATTTTTTCAAACAAGAAAATAAAATCCCAGAGTGAACTGAAAAACTGAGCAGATAGGAATTATTCATATGTTACAAGCTATTTCTGGATGACTGTAGCTGCATGAAAAGAATTGGGTGGATGAGTTAGGTTGATAAAGTGCATGCGTTGGCTAGAATGAGGCTAACACAAGCAAGAAGTCTTGGTTTCTTGCCCAAGACCAAGGAAGGATAAAAAGAGCTGATACTTGGTTTCAAGCCAGTTGAGACAAAAACTCTTTTGGTCAACTTTGCCTTGGGGCAGAGAAGAACTCAGATAAGGCTCTACCGAAGAGTAGAGTTTTTCCTGAGGTGAACAGACAAGAGCCCGACCCCGCCTTAAGCAGGGTTTACGGGATATTTTTGGCTGAGCTTAAGAGCTCAGATTTCCCACTTTAATTGGCCTTGTGCTGCATTCACCTAAACCTAGAGGGGATGTAGTAAATACCAGTTGTACTAGTGAATGCAGGTTAAACAGGCACCCACCATTTGAGACTTTCTTTAACATGGAACTGGACGTGAGTTGTGATTTTGTTTTTGGTTTTTGTTGTCTTTTATGAGTGACCTTTGATAATTTTTGCAACTGATTTTGTAAAACAGTGCAGTCATTGGGTGAAGTGGCAACTCTGGTAATTATTGCAGAAAGAGGAGCTGAACCTGAGAGGAGAGGAGGACGAAAAGGAAAGAAGTAGAAAAAGAAAGATGTGCTTGGAAGAAGTATGGTAAAAACAACAGAATCCCCATGATTGCAATCCGTCACTAATTCACCAGAAAAATAGGACTTTTTACACAAACAAGGTTAAGAAACTCCACAATCCCCCCAAGTCACCTAACCCCTCCATGGTTCTGATCTCTATTCCAACCCTTCCCAAAAAAAAAGAAATCTTTCCCCAAGGGGAAGGCCATCTGTCAAGCAGACTGGAAGGCTTTAAAAAAATAACCTCTCCACGTATGGTGATCCTTATTTGGGGCCATTGTTCAAATTCATCTCTGTGAACATCAAATCTATAGAAGACCCAAAGAACCTTTTCCACACCCCGGGGTAATTACATTAATCCGGAATACCGGTAGAAACCTCAAAGTGTAGAACCATCTGGCAGCAGCGAGGAAACAGTTCCGCCAAATCAACATGGCCCGCTTAGGGTCACCAGAACTGCGGAAAATGGTGAGATTTGTATGCAGAGAGGGCAATGGTATTGCTCCACCCCTCCTTATATAAAGATTAAAACTAACATACCCTACGAATGTCAGCTAAATTGTCCTTGATTGACAAGTTATGTCCGATGTTGACACCGGGAATTTTCAACAATCTGTCTGGGTCTTATCTGCTGTCCAATATGTGATTAGGGTTGTTTCTTTTTCTCTTTTCAGACCTAAACGATGTCAATCAAGAGAGCCATCCTGAATGCAAAGGGTTTGAGGAATCAGAGTAAGGCTGCTCACCTGCCTCGTTATCACCTGCCTTCCGGTGTGGATGTCGATGTGATCCAGGAAACTCACTTTGTTTGCAACGTTGATGCCTGTGTCCTGTCTAACGACTTTCTCATCTATTCAGCATATGCAGACTGACTGGCAATAGGTGTTTATTTGCTGGTAAAGCATATCCTGGATGCGAGGGTGGACCTCGTTTATATCGATACCAGGGGTCGGTAGATCATGGCTGATATTTCTGTGAAAAGTGGTTCACTTCAAATCGTTACGGTTTATGCATCCAGTGACTGAGAGGAATGTGCCTCACCTTTTCGGTGGCTGGGGCCACTCTTGGTAGGTTAAACGTGCATAGTTTTAATGGGAGACTGGAATATTGTCCTGGTCCTCAAGGTAGACAGAGTGCAGGGAGCCAGTGGGAGACAGTGATTGTAGCTTGATTGATCTGATCAACAAGATTGGTCTCATTGATCACTCTGGGGGTAAGATGTGGATGTAGGCACTTAAGATAGAATATTAGCCAGAAGACGGACATAGATCTGCTAGATTGTCCCACGTTTGGAGGACGAGGTCTATATGGCATTGAAGAAGGTCGGAAGTGTTAAGTCTCCGGGACTGGATGGTTTGCCCTATAAATTGTACCTGTCGCACATGTTTGTCTCAATTTGACTGTCATGTTCAACAACTGGTTCCGCCAGGGTGTGTCCTAAACTAGATCTCCAGGGGTGGGGTCACGCTGTTGAAAAAAGTCAAGAACATTTCACAAGTCCCACACTCCGCTCATTTCGTGGAACTTATCAAAGATGTTCCCATCCGATTCAACCAGACGGTGAGTCTATTCACCAAGGTACCAACGGTGGAGGCACTATCAGATGTATTATCTCTAAATCGTCTTGCACAAAGAATAAAAAGAAACAAATAGAGTGATTGTTCTGGGACCAAATAAAGAGATATGGTACAGGTTGACTATAGGAAAGGATCTTATATGTAATAAACATGTTTTAATACTCCAGAGAGATTAAGAGAAGTTGTAATAAAAACTGTACACAATGTTGTTCATTGCAGTATAACTGCAACACACAGACAATTAAAATTAAAAGTGTGGTGGCCCGGGTATTCATGTGATGTAGAAAAATGCCCAAAATGTATGGAAATGAAAAACTTTCAGCAAACCAAGTCATTTCTTACTCTACTGAAACTACTTTTTTCATGGCAAGAAAGTTTATCTTACTGTGATATGCACCAGCTCGATGCAGCAACTTCCAGCATAGTAAGCAGTCCAGCTTGACTCATCGGCCAGTCCAGTTCAACCTGGCAGCAACCTAGCAACCAGTCAAATTTGACCCATTGTCCTCCAGAGTAGCAACCCTACTGATCTGCTGTTAACGTGGTCTACATGCCCATCACCAGATCGACCATACTTCAGCAGTAGGTGCAGTCAATGTCACCTGACTGCAGCAAACCCGACAAACCAATATAATCAATCCAGTGCAGCAACGACTAACAACTCAGGCCTCTAATCATCTAAAGCCTGCAAGTGACAGCGATGCTGTAGGGAGATGATTAATGTTTATTAAATTTTGCCTTGTGTCAGACATAACCAAACTCCCTACAACTTACAGGTTATTCGCTATCATCAGAAGGTTATCAGCAAAAGGTTAGAGATCAGAATGTGTGGATTCACAGAAGAATAAAAGTATATGTTTTGCATATTTAAATAGAAATTTATTAATGGAAAGTAGTAACATGAATTGGTAGAAGTTAAATTAATTAAGAAAAAGTAAGGAGTTAAGGGTGTCAAGAGTTCGTAGTAGTGACTTGTTGGAAAGAATTTATTTGTACGTAGACAGGAACATGTGTGTGTGTGTGTGTGTGTGTGTGTGTGTGTGTGTATTGAAGTTATTGCTCAGGGTGAATGGTGTGAGAGGTGAGAGAGAAAGATAGAGACAATAATAATAACGATTGCTTGACGTTTTTCAAGGGTACGAGTTAATTGCTCATCATCTAAACTCTCTGACAACAATCGAGCTTGCTAGTATTTTATTTCATTTGGGAATTCACTCCTGGATGTGATTCTGGCTTTTCCTTTGGACAACAAACATTTCACATCGAGGTGTGAAATTTTGTGAGTTTTGTGTGTTAAGCAAAGTTTATAAATTTGAGAAAATTTGTTTATCAATGAGTCAGTGCTTGGCATTTGAATTTTTAAATCTAGAATTTGTTTTATTCACTACAACGGAAACTGCTCAATCAACAACAGTTTAACAGTGACCCAAGGGATCATTTAAACTGTAATGACATAACACAATAAAAGTTGTCAGACTTTGGCACTCAACATCTTGTTTTTTTATTCTTGCTTTTCTGGTGTCAAGTCACCCTTTTTTTTTAAAGTCTGTAGAGTTGGTTACAAGCTTAATGCCTCTGCTTGAAATTAATTTATTAACCTCAATTTTCAGTAAACAATTCAATATTTTTTTAACTAAAACTTTGAATTTAAGGTTTTCTGTTTAAAAAAGTAAACAAAAAAAACTTAAAAGATGAGCTTGCAAATTCATAAAATCTTTATCTTTTTTCATTTGTTTTTAAAAGATATCTATCTTGAGAGAAAGTGGGGAGGAGGGGGAAGCAGTGAGGAAAAGAAAATGAGCAAATTGTAATAGATGAATGGGTCGTGAATCTGATTAGCTAGGTCTATAGTTAATGTTGACCAACCTACACTACTTCCTCTTTGGCCTTGTGCCACATTTGTTGTATTTTACAGCAATATAATATTGACTGCATAGAGAAAAGTCTACATTTTGTGAATTCTTCACTTTTTTGTTGCACTGCACATGCATTGGTGTATGGAATGCTCAAGAGTTGAGTGGACCACTTAGTTTGTCTTCTTCAATGTGTCTCGCTAGATCAATTAAAATTTAGAGAATCATTACAATTGAGTTTGATACTCACTGGGTTCCCCCCCCCATACTTTCGTTCAAAGAAAGGTGATTAATGTTTTTCTGAGCATATCGCATATGATAAAACTAAAAGGTATGTACAAATGGATAATACTTTTTTAGTACACCAGAACGCCAAATTTCAGTTAGCCATTTTGGCACACCAAACTTTGTGATGTATACAAATTTTTTTTTCTACAGGAAAAAAATAAATAAATTTATTTTTACAAGTATCTTTTTAAAATATACATTTATCTAGCAAATAAACATGAAATTAGATAGAAAAAATAGTTTAATTATTTTTAAATTCCTTCTTAATATGTCCATATTCCAGTATGTAAAAAAATGAATGTCATTCTAGCGTGCCGAAAAAATATTTTTTCTAAAGAATAAAAACGAATAAAAATTATTTTTATAAGAATCTTTATTCATTTATCTAGCGAATAAACATAAAATTACATATAAAAAACTACTTTACTTTATTCCAGTATAATAAAAATGAAGAAATGTTTGTTTGTGTGTTGTGATTTTGATTTGATAATTCGATGAGAAAAACGAAAGTAACTTTTTTTTTTGATAAATATTTAATTATAATTAGAAAAACTTCACCTCTGATCCCGTCAAAATTAGGTATGAAAAAAATTTAAGATGTTTTTGTAATATCTAATCAAAACTACAAGACATTTAAAAATTATGCAAGGGAGATGATTTTGATTTGTTAAATATTTTTTTTATAGAATAAAAATTAAAAATGAATAAAGTTTATTTTTACGAGAATCTTTATACATTTATCTAGTGAATAAACTACTTTTATCATTTTTAAATATTTTGTATATGTGAGGAAAAAAAATTAAATGAAGGTTTAATTAAGGATAAATAAATTGGAATTATTCTGTAAAATTTTAGCTCAATTTTTTTTAATGTTTTTTAAAAGAAAACGACAACTTGACGATGGATTCTTAAAAATTGCAATTAAAAATAAAAGTTTTTCATATGTAATTTTATGTTTATTTGCTAGATAAATGAATAAAGATTCTCGTAAAAATAATTTTTATTCGTTTTTATTCTTTAGAAAAAATATTTTTTCGGTATGCCAAACGACACAACACACAAACAAATTAAATATTTCTTCATTTTTTAATTTTTATTATACTGGAATATGGACATATTAAGATGGAATTTCAAAATAATTAAATTAGTTTTTGGATCTGATTTCATGTATATTCGCTAGATAAATGTATATTGTACAAAGATACTTGTAAAAATAAACTTTTTTTTTTCTGTAGAAAAAAAATTGGTGTACCAAAATGGCAGACTGAAATTTGGCGTTCTGGCATATGAAAAAAGTATTACCGTGTACAAATTATTTTTATTTAAAATGAATGTTTTTATAAGGTTTTATTTTTATTTTTAACATCTTAGACAAAAAAGTAAAGAAAGAAAACTTGTTTTAGCAAGATAAAAATGTCTTTAAAAAACTTTGTCTAAATAATAAATGATAATATATTTTACCTCCAAGTTCCAATACTTATGAAAGTTTGATGAGTTTGTCATGTTTTGTTGACTTGAGTTAAAAAAAAAATAAAGTTGAACCGTAAAAAAATTGCTTTCTATAATTAAATTTTAAAAATACTATAAGAAATCTATAAACTTTTAAAAACTAAATCCTAGCATTTTCAAAATTTATGCAAAGCAATTTTGTTAAACATTTATACAATAGTAAAAAAAAAATGTATAATATTCTTTTAGACTTTCTCAATTTTTTTTATTTATTTTTTGTCTTTGTTTTTATTTTATTTTATTTTTTTAGAAACCATTTTATAGGTTCTAATAGAAACTTTCTATTTTTTGCTTTGTTTCTTGAGAAACTATTTCTAGTAAAAATTGATTTGACTATCAGTTTGCTGTCAAGTGTCAACCTTATCCTAACGCCTAAATTGAAAATTACACTGAGAAATGTTTAAAAATAAAAAAAAAAACTCACTTGCATATGAAATCAAGAAAATAGGATTTTTTTTAAGCAAATTATCACATGAACAGCAAAAAGTGTCAATTAAAAAAAAAAAAAAATGACACAAGAAGGAAAGCTTAAATGGTAAATTTTGGTTTTGTTCCCCGAAAGCCTTTACCCACTTCAACAAATCTTTCAAATTCATCCATATTTCCATGCAAATGTATATGCTGAGCTCAAATCGGTAAATGTTTATTGAAGATACATACCTTTTTTTCATTTTATCGAGCAGAAAAATATGGAACTTCTTGTCGCTGTTTATCTCACCCCCCTAACTACGGTTCAAAAATGATATTCACTGCTGACTGAATTCACGCATAGTTTTACGATTTGTCGTCCTTTTTCCGATTCCTACGCGCAAAATGAGTTCCGAAACCTAACAATTCAGAGGAATTGCTCAAATGGAGAAAATCAACCGAAAAAAAAGAAACCTACGCTTTGTGGTGATACCGACCGAACAAAAGCGATGAACCGGATATGTGCTCTCTCATAACTAAAAAAAGCAAATGAATAAAAATCGTAGTGCACATCCGAGTTCGCGCGCAGATGTTCCGGTTGAAAAATAAAAATTAATCAAAGATCAAATTACCAATTTTATTTACCAGCCAATGGGAAGCCCGAAACCAAATACAAGGGTGAAATTCGAAACTCGCTGTTTTGATCCAAAATGCCGATATAAAAAGTTGTCAGACAGAAGGATGAAAGGAGAAGAGTGCAATTAGTTTTTTCCTCGACCATGCGGCTACTATGTTGACTCTCCCTTTCTCAAAGTACTGACCTTTTCTAAGGCATTCCACAAACCAACTTGCTGACCTACTGACCTTAGAAACAGCTACTTGATAATGAACATTATTCATACTACCAAGCTTTTTACCTCTCAGCATGATATCTTCAATGAACATTCTTTTATCTCCTTCATTTCATTACTATCTGCCATGAACTCTCGCTAACTTCGTTGGACCTTTATTCAAAGTATTGTAAATGTTATTTTACACTCAAAATTGCCTTTCTTGAATTTATAATAATTTTTTAATTATAGTGGGCTATCTTCCCACAAGGCCAAATTCCGTTAACATGCTACTGAATCCTACTACCCCTCACTACAAATGAAATAAGAGAAGAGATACCCGCTATAGCTTCAATTCATTCAGCGGTGAATCAGGGTTGACAACAGTAGAAAGGGATGAGATATAGTCCGATGTATTTATGGTCAATACTATAAAAGAAAGGTAGGTTTCTTCAATAAATAATTATCGATTTGAGTCCAACATGTACATTTGCACGGATTTAAGGATGTTTTATAAAGTTTTGAAGGGGAACAAAACAAAAATTTACCGCTTAAATTTCAAAAACTTTTATTCTTTACTTTTATGGGCTTGCAAAATGAGTTTTTGAATTTAAAAAAAAAAAATTAAAAAAAATCAATACTTTTTAGGGCGGACCTGAAGGTAACTACTACCACCTTTAATTTTTTTTTTTTTTTCAGCGCAGTCTTATCGGTTATTACATAAAGTTTCAATTATCCAAAAAAATTGAGAAAATTTCAATATTTAAACAAATTTGGGGTGGGGTGGCTCAGTTTTACATACGTTATAAAGTAAATTGATCCTCCATTTTAGAATTACTTGCGTTGGGGTCGCTTTGACTTGTATTTGTTGGTGGGGGGGTTAGTTTTTGCTCTTGTTTTTGTCTTTTTCAAGTTTTCTTCAGTTCTTACGACGGCATCTTCCTCGGAAACTCCAAGAATGGCTTTATTCAAAAATTTTGCATAGGATTCAGTTGTTGAATATGTGCAAGCAAAAAAGTTAATTGCACAGGATTGATTTAAGGTTGTATGAAAAACTGAGCCCCTTCCACTAAAATTGTTTAAATGTTGAAATTTTTCAAAATTTTTTATGTCAAGTGTAATTGATAAGATTGCACTAAAAAAAAAAAAAAAAAAAAAAAAACACCACCACCAACAACAACAAAAAAAAAAAAAATTTAAATGTGGTGTTAGTCTCCTTCAGGTTTGCCAAGGGCAGACCTGAAGCAGACTACCATCACATTTAATTTTGTCGTTTCACATTTTTTTTTTTTTACTTTTTTTCAGCACAGTCCTATCGTTTGTTACTTAAACTTTCCGATTATCAAAAAGAATTTTGAAAAATTACATTATTTTAACAAATTTTTGGGGACTTCAGTTTCTCATACAACAAGTAAATCGATCCTCCAATTTCAATTCAGTCGCGTTGGGGTCGATTTGTTTATGTTAATTTCATTGTTTTTCAATTCTTTTTACTTTTTCAGCGCAATTGTTACTTAAACTTTTTGATTATCAAAAAAATTTTAAAAAATTACAATATTAAAACAAATTTGTTGGGTGGGGTCAGTTTATGTGTTGCAGGGTGGGGGTCCAAGAGGTGTGAGTGCCAATCGACTCTGCAACTAAGAAGGTGGACACAAAAGCAAGGAAAGGAGACAGCAATAGCAAAGAAGGATTACAAATGCAGATGGTCAGTTGGAGACAATAAAAATCGTGTCTTTATTTTTCTTTTCTTAAGCGATTGGTGAATGGTATGGCGATGGAGGTTGTGTATCAGGAGCGGTATCGCTGGATGTTGTGGTGATACTGAGCACAGCAAGGGACCAGATGTTTGTACTCTCAGGACCAGAAAGCAAATGACCAAAACTGGCCGGTTCCACACAGAAGACCTGGCAGAAAGCCAAAAGTTAATTAAATATCAAATTCTAGTTCGTGAGCCTACACGAATTTTATTTATCGGCCAATGGGAAGCCCAGAAT
The DNA here is from genome assembly GCA_037127315.1 of Ascarosepion bandense. Lineage (NCBI taxonomy): Eukaryota > Metazoa > Mollusca > Cephalopoda > Sepiida > Sepiidae > Ascarosepion > Ascarosepion bandense. Next base: position 74,414 of record JBBBDQ010000566.1, on the reverse strand, counting down.
CAAATACGAGTGTGAATTCCCAAATGATCTGCTGAGATCGACAAAGACAATATAAAAAGCCGATACAGAAAGCATCGCCATGAGACACACAGAGCCAGACAGAGATACTTGAGAAAGACGAGCGTAATTAGCACTTCCCTTGACCACATCAAGCGACACTATGCTCACCTCCTTTCCCTCTCGTCTTCTTCTTCGCTGTCTCTAAACTACTTACCGACCAAAGGAGCAGATACATCAAAGACATTCCTAATTTACAACACTCCCACATTCATACACACAAATTCTCTTTTCAGCATTTTATTACCATGAACACTTTAACGTCCATTGGACCCATTGTAAAAACCTTCATGATCATCATCATTCTGCGGCCTCGGCCAAGATAGAACTCACTACACCCTTCCATAGCTCCTGCAAAGTCTTCCCTGGCAATAGATGTATCTCTGTGTATCCTGTCTGGAAAGGTTAGTTTACGAGATTGATTGTGAGATGATGGGTGCCTCCATAATATAAACGATGAAACAAGTTCATCTGTGGCATGTGCACAATGCCCAGCAAACTGGACACGTCGCTTTTGAACTAATGTTGATACTTAGTAGGTCTCCATACATCAGTTCTAGAGTTGGGTGGTTTTGCCATGAAAGATCAAGTACTCTTCTGAGAAAACGAGTATAACATCCAACTAAACAATGCTGTTGTTTTGCTGGAAGAGTCCAAGTTTCAGATCCATAGAGAAAGACTGGTTCAATAAGTGCGCGAAAAACTTGGATTTTGATCTTACGATCAAGATTGGATTTCCAGATCTTATCCATTTTGTTACAAGCAGTCCATGCTATGCCTTTTCTGATATCAAAGTTTTTTTCAAAATTCTTAATGTGTGATCCTAGATATTTGTAGTCATCAACAGGTTTAAGGATGTTATTCGAGAGAGTTTTAATTTCATGATTGCTGCGAATGTTAATTGGCATACACTCAGTTTTGGTTTCATTCAGGTGAAGCCCTGAACAGTTTGCTGCTGATTCAAGAGAAGATAGGAGTTCCTGAGCATTAAGGAGGTTGTATGACAACAGCGCAATGTCATCAGCAAAATCAGCATCTGTAATATAAAGTGAAGAGTAACGTGAACTTCTTCTAGGCTGATACATGAGTCCATTTTCTTTTATTGTATCCACAGAGATGCGCACGATGTAGTCTATTACAATGATGAAAAGGAAAGGTGCAAGTGTATCGCCTTGGAGAATACCAGCTAGAATATCAAAAGGCTCTGTTTCACCATCTGGAGTCAGGATTGTGGCTTGTGTGTTTGTATACAATACTTTAATAGCTTCAATGATTTCTACTGGTATGCCATAAAGTCCAAGAATTTCGAACATAGTCTCGCGATTGACTGAGTCGAAAGCTTTACTAAAGTCTACAAAGATAAGAGCTGCAGTTTTATTGCAGAATGTGATTTCCTCAATTATTCTATGCAGAGTGAGAATTTGTCCAAGAGTGGATCGACCTGGGCGGAAAACATTTTGGTTTTTGCATAGAATGAGCTCTATTTTTGAGCGAACACGATTTAGAAGTAGTTGTTATAAATTTTTGCAGCTATAGACAGCAATGAAATACTGCGATAGTTGGTTGGCAGTGTCAAATCACCCTTTTTGGGAGTGGGAATGATTTGTGACCATAGCCAGATGGTGAGACATGGCTGACCTTTGCATAGTTACATAAGTCAAGAAGTAATTGGTGAAAAATAGGGTCTTTCCACAAGATGGCTGGAATCTTGTTCAGACCAAGAGCTTTGTTCATTGTCCTCTTTAGAACAAAACCTAACTCTGCAATGGTGTACTCTCCTGATGGTATGCTCAAAGCATTACTAATATGAACTTTTGAAAGGGAGTTGTCTTCTGGTAGGTTTGCAGGATTACCAAGGAGGTTTTTAAAGTGAGAAAGCCAGTTACCAAGCCGTTGCTCACAGCTTCCACCTTTGATTGTTGGTAGAGATTTTAATCCCTTCCCCAATAGTTCATTTATAGTTTTCCAAGCTGCAGAGTGTTGTTGGTTGATATGAAGATGGGAAATGTCATTTATTTTCCCATTTCCGAAAGCTACTTCTGCCTCAAGATATGCATGGTTTTAATTGGTTTTATTTATTCATTTTTACATGAATTATGGCTCAAGGCCGAAAAGGTGGGAGGGGGAACAAAACTTGGGTTGGTCTTCAGTTACTCTATCCTATACCTAGCTAATCAGATTCACGACCCATACATACGTTACAATGATTCTCATTCACCATAAGAATTTGTCCATCAACACTCATACTTATCTAGCACCAAAATACCTCAAAATCATACCGGGGACCTACAAAACGCCCCAAATGTACATAAAAATTTGTGACTATTTACAAATATAATACAAAAATATATTTTAAAAATTTGTACATGAAATGATATGATGGGGAGGGGTATGCAGAAACAAAAAATCCCCAAAACAAAAAAGAACAATTTCAAATAAATATTTATACAAAATGTTAGTAAGACCCAAACACACCCTCGTGATTAATTAAAGAGGCCACTGTATTCTGCCTGAAGAGACAAAATCAAGTCGCTCTCTTTCTAAGGGGAATGGAGGCACCGGGTAAAAAATAAATTGGACTGGAGAGTATATAAGGCTGACCCAGCCGAGAATAAAACGGGACAAAATAACAATGGTCACTGGGAATCTCGAACTGGATCATAACAAAAGCAATGAAGCCGGGAACAGGCTAGGACAAATACATTCACTCACATTAACTAGGTATACAAAAGAATGCTAACCTTAACCGCGGGAGGGGTTCCAGAGGAATCCACCCCGATGTGACTCGCAGAACTAAAAAAGAAAATCAAGGCTAGCCCCGGTCACACGAACCAGGCTCGCTGCATATATCCACCTTTTGCCAAAGTCTGTCGGGTGCAGCCGTTTCCGTTCAGTTCTAATCTTCATTTTGAGCTGGTGCTCAAAATATCGGATTAGATCCTGATCCGAAAGACGACCTCCCCGCAAGACTTCCTCCAGACGCGTCATCCAAATCACCATTCTAGCCGTGGCCAGTAGCGACAGAAACACCATCCGCTTCACTCCAGAGTACGGGGGCGACACATTGTCCACAGCGTATGCGCGATCAATGAGCACAAGCTCCCGCGGCGCGATACGAGCAGTCAACTCGCCGACACGCGCCCACAACGGGCGAACGCGCGAACAATGGAAGAAGGCGTGCGCCGACGTCTCCTTAATTCCAAGGTTGCAACGTTCACAATCTGGCAAATCCGCCAGGCCCATTGCGAAACGCTTGTCATTGAGCGACAAACCATTCCGAGCCAATCGCCAGGTCAGAGAAAACTCAGAGTTGCTGAGCCAATCCGCGCCTGGCGCCCAAGACCAATGAGAGCGGTACTCCACTCTCGACATGCCGAGCTTACTCCACAGCTTATCCTTCACGGCACCCTCCACTAATCCCCGATAGAAGATTTTCCTAGGCTGTGAAAGGTCACTGGACCGTGGAATGGCCTGTAAGGCCGCCAGACATTCGAGCAGGAATTTCGGTCGCACCCAAGGCCTGACGGTCAGCCATAGGGTCGGGGGAGCGATGGTAAGGCAAGGGAACATGTCCCTCACTACCCCCACAAGCAACCGATCTTCCTCCAACGCGCGCCTGAGGAATGCCAACCTCGAAGCGAGCACGTGGCTCCTCAAGTGTGGCATCCCCAGACCCCCTTGACACGGACGGAGGCAACAGACTCCTTTGTCGACCATGTGTTTGCGTCCTCTCCACAGGCAGGAGAATAGCAAACGCTCGAGCGCCTTCTCATGATCGTCACAAAGGGGAAGTACTGACAGCCGGTAAAGGATCATGGGAAAGAGGTATGTGTTGCACACCTCCGCCAAGCCCTTCACGGAGAGACCCCGTCGACGCCAAACCTTGACCGACGCGCCGACCTTTGCCAGTACTTCAGACCAGTTTTTCTCCAACTGTAAGTCCGGACCGAACCAAACTCCGAGGAGCTTGACCGGCCCGTCCGTCCAGTCGAAGGGCCCCGGGAGGGAAACACCCTTCCAGGCGCCTAACCGCAAGCCGGAAGACTTGTCGCAGTTAATTCTGGCCCCTGTCACCTTCTCGTACCGTACAAGCGCCTGCTGTACCGCCTCTATGTCCCTGCGGGAGGACACAAAGGTCGTTACGTCATCGGCGTACGCGGAAACCCTGGCTCGAGCCCCGCCAGGGACAGCAATTCCACGTAGGACCGGACTGCCCGTCTCGTCCCTTAGCCGGCGAAGGAGGGGCTCCAACGCCAGGACGTAAAGGAGAGAAGACAGTGGACAACCCTGTCGGACCGACCTAGACAGCGCGAAAGCGCCCGACAGCTTCCCGTTCACCTGTACCACAGCCTTGGGGGAGCGATACAGAAGGCTAATCCAGCGGCTGAAGTCGGGTTTGAATCCGGCGGCCTGCAGGACAGCAGCCAGGTAGCCATGGTCAATCCTATCAAATGCCTTGGACTGATCCAAATTGATCAGCGCGGCCTCATCGTCGTCTTCTACACCCTCTACGATCGTGCGAATCAAGTGCAGGTTGCTCTGAATTGTTCGTCCCTTCACAGAACAAGTCTGATCCGGTCCCAACAGAGACTCGGCAACTAGCTGCAAGCGATTCGTCAGGATCTTGGCCAAAATCTTTAACTCTGTGTTTAGCAGAGTTATGGGCCTGTAATCATCTAGTTCCCTCCCAACCTTCTTGCCTTTTCTCAACAGCGTGATCACGCCCCTGGTGATCCGACCGGGGATGGACCCCTGCCGAAACCAGTGGTTGAACACGACAGCCAAGAGCGGGACAAAAAGGTGCGACATCCTCAAGTACATTTCATAGGGCAAACCATCCAAACCCGGCGACTTGCCTCTGCCGACCTTCTTCAAAGCCACGTAGATTTCGTCCTCCGTAATCTCCCCTTCGCAGCTAGCCGCTTCAGCCGGCAAAAGTCAGCCAAATAGCTGCGAAACTCCTCGTCACGGAGACCAGGCTCCTTGGTAAATCGGTGTTCGAAATGCTGCCGGAACGCCTCGCACATGTCGTTGGTGGACCTAAGGAGATGTCCCTCCGGGTCGCGTACCTCTCGAATGTACCGGTCGCCGGCCTGGCGAATTTCTTCCTTGCGCAGTTCTGCGCCCATGTTCACAGCTTCGGAAGACATCTTGCTTAACTTAGCCCTAATTACCTGACCCATGTAGCGCCCGCTAGTCGAACGCTCCAGGGCCTCCCTGGCTAAGGCTATCTCTAGGGGATCCCCACCAGCCTCCGCCCGGGCGAAATTAGCACTAAGTGTCTTTGCCTCCGCAGCCTTGTCTAGGTTGAGCCGCTGGCTATATTTGGTGGCGAAAGACCTAATGGAGTCCTTAAGGTTAACCCACCACTTACTCCCAATGACTCGCCCAATTAATTCCCGCTGAACTAGTTTTGTCAGCTGGTCACGAAAGTCCCGCCTGTCCAATAAGGACTGATTGAACTTCCAATAACCAGCCAACCTAGGCCTAAAGTCTAACACCACCCGGGCACAAACGAGTTTGTGGTCCGAGTAGCCTAACCAGTGGAACGTTGGACATTCTAGGAAGTCTATGTCGGCTTCTCTGACTAACATCCTATCCAGGTACGCGGATACCCGGGTAGAAGGCCAACTATGCGTCCACGTCCACATGCTCCCATCCGGATGATCGACCCGGTATCTATCGACGAGACCAAATTCGCCGATCAGATCAACCAGGCTACGATCACCACTCCATATGCATGGTTTTAATTGGTTATTTTGGACCCAGCTGGGAGGCCGGCGCCTCACTGACAGAGAGGTCCCTTGCTGTGAAATTCATACAAATACGTTCACGCAACAGCAGCATGCTTGCTAAACAAATAAATGACTATAATTAATTTCAGGCTGTATTAATTACAGTCAAAAGTGTATTCAGTGTTTGTTGACTGTATTTAGATTAATTTCGGTTCGAAATTAAAGGTCTTTTGTTTTTGCTTCATGGCGAAAATTAAGTTTTTGTGCTTTTTTTGTTTGTTTGAAAAAGAGGTCGTGACCATTTTCTGCCAGCAGGCATATCCGGGATCGTTTACACAAAGTGGGAGTGGTGATTGGGCACACCGTGACAAACGTTAACTCGATTCTTCATTTTCAAGCCACTATAAAGTTATATGAGAAACTGACACCCCAAAATTGTTTAAATATTGACATTTTTCCAAATTTTTTTGTCAGTCATAAAGTTTAAGATGTAAAAAATAATATTGCACTGAAAAATGTCCAAAAAATTTGATGATGAACAAATTTACAGGTAGCAGTAATGTTTTACCGGCGACTGGTTTCAAAATGGATGCTCGATTTACTATAAATAAAAAATTTCAATATTTAAACATTTTCTGCGTATGAGAAAATGATCCCACGCAGAAAATGTTTAAATAGTGAAAATTTTCAAATTTTTTTTTATTGTCTATCGTAAAGCTAAGGGGGTAATCGATAGGATTGCGCTGAAAAATAAAAAAATAAAAATATGAAAAACAACAGAATTAAACGTGGTGGTAGTCTGCTTCAGGTCTGCCGAAAATTCAATTCAATATCAAGTGTGAATATACAGAAAAGTTCGCCCCAAATCTTACTAAAAAATAATTCAATAAAAAGTAAAACTCAACAAAATAAAAATAATATTTTTTGATAGCTGCAGAAATTTAAATACGTTATTTTTGTTCAGATTGATTAGACAGAAAAATCTACACTTAATATTAATAAGTAATGAATATTTTTTTAAAAATCTTACTTGTAATTTTTTTGTGATTTTTTTTTAAAATGAATCCTATTAATTTTTTTTTTTAATAAAGACATGTTTGAAGATTTAAAAAAAAACGTAAAGTAATGTCTTTTTTTTTAGTGTCTTTACGCTGTTTATCATTTTTGAATGTAAACCCTTTTTAAAAGAATATTTGATTTTTTTTTTCGTTTTACCAACTGTTAGATTATTTTTTTTTTTGGTGTATGTTAAAAAAGGAAATTACTCCCCCCCCCCACTATCGGAAGAGTATAGCTCATGAATTCTTCAAAATGATTATAAAATTTTTGAACAGTAAAAAACACACATTATGTGCAATTGCAGAAATTATGAAACCAAACAGGTAAGAAAATAATAAAATGCAGGTATACCTGTACGACTGGCACCCCACTGTAATTTTTTTGCTTTAAAGTTTTGGGAAAAAAAAATGTTCTTATAATGGCAACTTCTTTGGAAACCCCATGAATGGCTTTTTACTCAACCCCAAAGCGAGTGCTTCCAATATGGGGGATCGATTTACTAGAACGTTGTATGAGAAATTGAGTACACCCTAAAAATCTTTAAATAGTGAATTTTTTTCAAATTCTTTTTGCTAATGTGAAAGTTTAGGGTCTAATTGATAAGAATGCACTGAAAAAAGTAAAAGTGAAAAGCAAAAAATTACTTTAGTGGTGTTGGTTGTACATGTTCGGCAAAATGCAATGTAGTATTAAACAAAAAAAGTATCATTTAACTAAAAAATAAAAAAAATAAAAAAAACTTGTAATATAAAATAAAGTTATTCATTCTTTTAAGTTTCATAATGAAAATTTGTTATTGGTTAAGTGAAAGGAATAATTTGTTTTTTTAAACATAAATATCAATGTTTTCATTATTGCACTACTGGTGTTCAGTATTTTTTTAAATTTTTATTTTTTGCATGCTTTTGACCTCAGAGTTAACCTTGAAGTTGTGGAGGATAAAAAAGTGATTATCTACCTTGGTTTGAGATAGTCACATGGGTCACATGACGGTGGCTTATGTCACTTCATAGTGTAATAAAAGTAGCCAGCCTGTCAGTCAGCTTCCAGGAGTCAAACCGAGTAGTAGCTTTTTTTTTGCCTGGGCTCCTTGGTCCCAGGTTGAGGCTAAATCTACCTGCCTCTTGTAAACTGATGCTGCAATTTTTCTATGGAAATATATCTTCACCAGATATAGAAACTATTTCCAGCTCGCACTCCTTAATTTGGGAAAACCTGTAAGTCATTGTTTTCCTGTTTGTGGAATATTACCTCACTCGTGACATAGCAAATAAATCTGGTCTACTTGAATCTGGATTCCTAAATATGACTTTTCCTGAAACACATGATATATATATATATATATATATATATATATATATATTTTGTGCATGACTCTGCAGCATAAAACTCTCTCTGAGAACAAAGCATGTTTCTCATTCCATTTCATCAGTATATTAAGATGTTATTATATTATGGATATCATAAGGGGAAATGGAAACTGGGAGAATATTCCTTTGTTGCATAGCTCACCCACCATTTGGTGACCCTGACATCATGTAATATTATTAGTACCCCATTAAAGTAAAAAATAATCATTAAATTGAAACGTAATCATTGTTTTTACAAAATCAGTTGTTTACACTATTTACATTGTTTGGACTCTTGTCCTCAACTTAGCTGCCATATTCACAATGTTTTTGCTGTCGTACACTCCAACCTTCTTCAGATGATTGGAATTTCAAACTGAACTCTTTATTTCATTCACTGGAGTAGATTGTTCTAGTTTCATAAGTAATGTTTCTTCCAGCTGTCTCAGTATCGATTATCTCTCTTTAACTCTTCCCTCTCTCTTTTTTATTCAACCACCACTTTTATCCACTGGGCCATGTGTCCTTGACCAATCACCTGAAGAAGGTTGGAGTGTACAATGGCTGAAACATCACGAACATGTCAACAAATGATGATAACAGTCTAAACAACGTAAATAATTACAGTACCTCATCTCAGAATTATAGACAAATATCAGTTAATTAATCATTATAAGATAATTGTAATAAAACTACATGACAAACACAATGTGACACTTTTTTGATATAAAATTTTTTAACCACTAAGTTATCTTAAAAATTGACATTCTGATATTTTATTGATTTTTAGATACTTTGGCTTTCTAGTGTTATTTATGAAAAATCTTGAGAAAATTTTAGAAAATTGCCAATAAACTTCAAATTTACTGTAATTACTATATTTTCTAATATCATGAATGGCCATCTGTATTTACAAAACCTGTCACATTTATACATGCACAAAAAAAATTAAAATGCTTTTTAAAATACTCCATTTTGCTTAATTGTAATCTTTTTTTATTTATTAGTAAATAACATTTAATTTTATAACAATATCACTTGATAAATTAATAGAGTTTTAAAAGTTTATGAATTATTCTAAATAAAATTTTAAAAAATTAAATCAATTCTTATAAAAATTCATTACGCATTGAAAAAAAATTTCTCTTCCAATTCTACTCGTTTCATGTGGAGTATCTTTGCCTGTCTTTCTGTGTGATATGCATATAACTCTGTCCAAGGTTTCTTTTGTTATCTCTAAACTGGATCCCAGTAGAGCGTGCAGATTGGATGATATCCCTGCAATTTTGTTTAAGATATGTTCCCCTGAAATGGCTCCTGTTCTCTCTAGACTCTACAATGAATGCCATGCTACTGCTTGCTTTCGTGTGTATTAGAAATCCACTTATCTTGTAGCTCTTGTTTTAAAGGATTCGGGCAAACTGTTTGATCCTTCTATCAGCATATTAGTCTTCTACCTCATTTTGGCAAAGTCTAAGATGCTCTAATCAACTTTTGAATTGGTTAAGCATCTCACCTTGTTGGGTCTTTTTTCAGACAAGCAACATGGCTTTCACTTCTTTAGGTCAATTGCTGATGGGTCAACAGTTATTGATGAAGTTTTAGATAAGAATGGTGAAGCCCAGGCTGTTGTTTTAGATATTTTGATGGTGACAGGGTTTAACATGCTGATTTTCTTCACAAGTTGAAATGTTATGGTAATTCTGGATCAATTTTTAATTTGATTCAATGCTTTTTTTCTCAAATTGCGATATAAAAGTAGTCTTAAATGGTGACTCTTGCATATCTTTTTGCATTAATGTGGGTGTCTCCCAGGACTCTCTCCTTGAACCTATGTTGTTCCTAATTTTCATCAACGACCTTCCTGATGTCATCAATTCATGACTGTATTTATGCTGACACAATTATTTACCTTTGTCTAAATGTTAAATCTGATGGGTTAGAATAGGTCAAATGGGAGGCTAATCTGAAAATCTTCCTTCAACATATTCTTAATTTGGTGAAGAAATGGCCTGTTAATTTTAACAATACCAAAATCAAAATGCTCTCTTTGAATCATTTGAGAGAACTTTTTTGCTTTTTATCAGCAAGGTTATGGTAAACTTGGGGTGAGCAACTCATTGCACCTTCTTGATCACATATCTTCTACTGAGATGAAGTGAAAAGATTATCATGAATCGATTGCTAGGTTTGCTTCTAGGAAAGTTGGTTCACTGTGCTAGCCTGACAATTTGTCTCATCAGAATCTATCTTACACTTTTATAAACTTACTTCTCATCCATATTGCTTTCACATCTATTTTGATGCTTTTACCATGTATTTAGAAAACCTTGATAAACCCCAAAGAATCTAATATTATCAGTTGTGATCTGGCATCTCAATTACATCCACTTTTCTACTTCTGGAACATAGCATCACTGTGCCATTTCTATAAATATTTACATGGTAATTGTTCTAAGATTTTCTTTGATAGTTTGACTTTACAAATTTAAGTGTAGTAGTAATATGGCTAAATTGGCTGCTAGATCTCATCATTTTACAGTTGAAATGGCTACTTGTAACTGTAAATTCTATGCTGACAATTTCTTCTCTTGTACTTATCACTTGTGGAACTCTTTTCTTGTTCTCTCTCCTTTAATTTTTTTCCCCTCAGATTCTTTCACACTCAGTAACTCTTTGTATCACAGTGGCTTTATTGTTTTTTAATTAATAAAGAAACTCATATTCAAATTCAAATTTCCATTGAACCAAGGTCACACTGATATCAGTTGGGCAAATTTACCCAGCCCTATTTGAAGACTACATCGTTAAGAGATAACATGTTCTGAGTCAATTGCCAGGTGAGCAAAAACTCAGATTTGCTGAGATAATTCACTAATGGCACCCAAGACCAGAAAGAGCAAAATTCGCCAGAAGCTGAGCTGCCCACAAAGTGAGTTTGAGGCAACCCTCCTCTACTAAAGCTTGATACAAGACATTTCTAAGCCATGAAAGGTCAGTGGGACAAGTAATCACCTTCAAGGCCTTTGACACACTCTGAAGAAAGTCAGTTGTTTCTGGGAAGACTTCCCTAATCCTCCTCTCTTAGATTGACTCTTCCATCAAAACACAGTAAAGGAAAGTCAACTTCCAGGTGTGTCAGTGACACTCCACGTGTGGCATTCCTGTCCTTCCCCACCACTGCCATGACATTTACGTCTGTCACCAACTCACAAGAAGGAGAATAGCAAATACTCAGTTGCCTTCCTATGGTTCTTACAGAGAGGAAGTACAGATCTGTGACCTTCTCGTATCATTCAAGCAGCTTCTGTACTATAAAAATGGATATGTCATCAGCACACGTGGAAAACTCTAGCTCGAGTTCCACCAGGGACAGCAATTCCATGTAAGGCTGGACTACCAGCCCAGTCTCCGAGCCAGCAAATAAAAGGCTCCAACGCCAACAACAGAGGACAACCCTGACAAACCAACCAAAGCAGTGCAAAAGTGCCTGATCACCTTCTGTTCACCTGTACCACAGTACTGAGAAAGTGATAAAGGATACTGATCCACTTGCAGAAGTTGGGTTGAAATTCAGCAGCCTGCAGGACAGCTCACTAGATATTGACGGTTGACTATCTATCAACCTGGACTGAATAAATTGATTAGCGTGGCTTTCTCCTTGTTTTTTTACACTCTCTAGGACCATGCACATCAGATGCAAGTTGCTCTTAATTGCTCAGCCATTCACTGCACAAGTCTACTCAGATCTCAATAGAATCTCTGCAACTGACTGCAAACGCTCTGTCAGGATTTGGCCGATATTGTGTTGAGCAGAGTTATGGGTATGTGATTATCTAAATCCTTTCACTTTTTCAATAGTATGATCACACTCCTGCAAATCCGGTCAGGGACAGACCCCTGTCAGAACAAGTGGTTAAACACAATTGTTAAAATGGACACAAAGAGAACAGCCTCAAGTACAGTCCCTTGAGATTTACCTCTGCTGGCCCTCTTCAATGCCAAGTAAAATTTGCACTCTGTGAACTTACCCTCGCAGCTAGTCACTTCAGTTGGTGAAAATCAGCAAAATAGCTGCAAAATTCTTCAGCACAGAGACCAGGCTCTTTGGTAAACTGGCTCTTGAAATGCTGCTGAAATGCTTTTTTTGTGGACCTCAGTGTACACCTCTTCAGGGCATCAATCTCTTGAATGTAACAATCGGAACCTCGACAGATCTCCTTTCATAGTTCAGTGCCCATTTTCATGACTTTGTTAGAAATCTTGTTTAACTTATGTCTGACTACCTGATCCTGGTAGTGCATGCCTAGCTGTACCTATCTCTAGTGAATCTTCTCCAGTTTCCACCCTGGACAGATTACCCTGGAGTGTCTTCACCCTTTTAGCCTTATCTAGGGAGATTTATTGACTGTATTCGGTGGTGAAAGACATAATGCCCCTTCAACCGCCTATTTCCAATAAACCACTCCTCTAATCTAATTAGATGTTGCTAGAAATCCTTCCTGTCTAGTAAGGTCAAATTGAACTTCAGAGTGCAGCTATCCAAGGTAAAGCATCTAAGGCCTATTCGGTCACAGACAAGTCTATTTAAATATTTCCATGGTGTATGGAGGTGTCTGTAATTATAATTTATGACAAGTCTGAAAGAAATCAAACTGGAAAGAATAAATTAACACTATCAGTTCAATAATTCTTTATCACCCTTCATACACACACACACACACTTTACTTTTTTTAGTAATTTCATTATTTTAATAAATTGTTCTCAAAATAATTAAAAAAGACCTCTTTGGGTGCAACTGAATATTTTAACATAAAAAAAAACAGCAATGAATTAAATTGAAAAACATAGTTTTAATTATTTTTTTTTTATACTTCTAAAGTGGCATGAAAAATAAAAGTATATAGTTTAAAAAATTATTTTCTTAAACAATCAATTATTTAAGGTTAGTGGTAATTTATTTTTAAATATAAATCTTGATTATTACACTGCAGGCATTCTGTATTTCTTTAATTTTAACTTTATTTTAAACTTTTGTACTTTTCAATGTTTAACAGTGAAAACTACTGTTGTTGATCTATGACTTTGATCACATCTTACAGATTGTGAATAAAGAAAGGTCATCTTTTATGTTCTAAGCAAAAAGCAAGCATTACTTTTTAAAAAATTCAGTTAAATCTTAAATTTACCCATTTACTTTGAAACATGTCTAGGACAAGCACTTGATTTTTCAGAGATTTTTAAATTCGTTTTATGAGGGTTTCTCTCTAAATCCATACACATTTTTCATCTATAACAGCAGTTCAATGAGTCCTTGTGAAACAACTGAATGTTTTAAAAAATATCTAAAAGCTTTATTTACATATGGAATTTTTTTTAATATGATTAGCTTCACACTATTATGTTATAAATAAAACCAAAATTTAACTTCAAAGACTACATTTAATTTATTTAAAATGCATTTTTGAGTCGAGTGATGTGTTTCAAAGTCCTGGGCAGAACCTACTAATTTAAAATGTAATTTTCCATGGAAAATTAGGAAAACCAAAAAAAAAAAAAAAAAAAAAATTATATATATATATATATATATATATATATATATATATAAAGTTATAAGTTTATTTAATAACTAACATGTCGAGAAGATAAAGTAGTAAATTGTGAAACACTTCAGGATAGCTTAAGCCATTACTTCAGATTAACTAAACTGGAACTGATCATAAGAGTGAATATGGTTTCATGGGATTTAAGTTTTTGTTTTTCATTTTAATAGTTTAAATGTACATGTCCATCCCAAAGTACAAGAGGTCATGAAGCAGGCAAGGCAGCCTTACCTTGATTACTCAAGCCCCTTGCATACAAACATGCCAACTTGAGAGACATTTCTCAGACTACTCTAGGCACAGAATCTGCGGCAGATAGGACCCAACAGATTTGCTATGCTACCAGTGTCTAGCATTGATGTAATCCATCCAATGGTGACAATGCCACTAAAATCTATAAGAAAAGTTACTTTTTTTTTAGGGCTCTGTATAGTGAGAGATGAAGCAAAACTACAGCAATCCCATAACAGTGGTGTGACAGTTTCCAAAGATGCAGAGACTATTTGTGCCATCCAGATCTTAGGAAAGGAAACTTTGTTGAGCTAATAAATTGCCAGGTTTTTGTGGCTGCCAACCTTACAACTGTAATTACCCCAGGAGCATCACAATCTGATATCAATTTAATATTCTCAATTGGTCAGTTTTATGTTTTCCAGTCTATTCATACTAGTGTATTGTTATTGTTTTTGTGTGTATGTGTGTGATTGAATTTTTCTGTTTAAGATTTGACAGTAACCTTTAAGACATAAGAAATTGAACAGGTTAATTAAAAGTAAGAAAATAATTGGCAAGAAAAGCATTTAAAAATGTTTTTAAGAATCTAAGCAAATTGTTAAACATATAAGATATAAACTCCTATATTTTACAGTTAATAAGTGAAGCACAAACAAAAAACATCTACAAATAAATCTTACTAAATTCAGTATATATGAAAACATTTTTACAATTCTGCACAAGCATATCTTGAAATTAAATAAGTGGTTTCAGGAACCTGAGTGGATGTGCTTTCCACAATATTCATGTGGTTTGAATCAGATCGGATTTGGAGCCAAACATAATCAGACAATCAGAAACTATATCTTGGATGACTAACAAGGCCCTTGTCTTGACAAACTTTACCATAAAAATGCCAGTAGAAGAACATACAGTCAGTGACTAGATCTTGAACATCAACAAGCCTTTATCTCAACACACATTGACATGGCAGCGCATCAGCCAGTGATAGTTTATCTGCATTAATGAATATGCCAAAACAAAGCTGTGACAAAAGGAAGTGATACATGTTTTGTCAGCGATCGCTATTCACACACACACACTGGTGTGCATCCCATTTTGTTTTCTTTACTTACAAAAAATTACTTCAAACTTTGCAGACTCACTTGCGACAAATCATTACAAATAATCAAATTTTTGTTTTATTGCATGACCACAACAAAGAACAATGAAGTTTATATGTAAATACTTATCTGCCTGTACTAATGTTGATGGGATATTTAGCCCGATTGTCTTCTTTTTCTGTGAAGGTCATTTCTTTGCATTTGTAAATTTGTGTTGTAAATGGTGACCCTGATGCAATTAGAAAACACAGCCATCTGAACCCCACAGATTAAATTAAACATAATGTTCCCTGATATTTGATTTTATACAGTATGGGAGATTTAAGTCAAGTCTTACTTTTCGTTTGAATTTGTGAGAAAGATTAATGGTTTGTACAATAAATTAACAGTCCAAAGAAAAATGGTAAACTCCCAAAAATAGTATTTGCAGATAACCAGTATTTGAAATAATGGCATTCCTTGCATTGAATGAGGGAGGAAGTTGAGAGGGAAAACTGCATCCTTCTATTGTTGCCTTCAACAATACTTGTCTGATTGAAATTTAATTTTATTTCTTGAACATTAGAAAGGAAAAAAATATTAATTTCATTTATGCTTATATAACAGTCATGAAAAATTGAAAAGAAATATTGAAACAACAAAGATCTGGCTCTACTGATGAATGTTGCTGATATATAGCAGCATATGAGAACTGAGGAAATTCTAAGATGCATCTTAATGACAAAGAAATTATTGATAACAACTAACTAGAATGAGATAGCTGAGATTCTCTGGAACGTATGAGGAAAGAAGGTTTGGAGAATTTCACTCATAGGACATATTGAGGCAAGAGAAACCAATCGGGATTCATAATAAGTCGGCCGAGATCCCCCCCCCCTACGCGGCTGAACTTGGGATCGCAATGGAAAGTTAAACCTCTGTCACGATGACGGAGGTGTCACCTACTCCTTCCAACTCGGCGTGGAGTGGAAAGGAGGGTGACTGGCAAGTAGGTCAAGCAGGTGACAAAACGTCATAGGAACGACTATGACACAGTGGGAAAAAACTATGTTCGGGTCTCCTGTCTCTACAGCAGCAACCAAGCCTGAATCCCCTATTCCATCGACCTCTGGCTGGAAGGACGGCAAGGTACGCAAAGGAGAGGAATACTACCAGCAGCTACGACAGAAGTATGCAGACTACATCTCAGGGACAGAACTGTTGTCTGTCCCAGAAACTTTGGCAAGCGTCGAACCAAGGATCATCTCTCTGTTAACAAAGGACCCGAAGACGCAGAAACTGGTCGGGGTTAACAGAGACATCATCAAAGAAAATATCAAGACCTTGAAGATCAAGGCGAATGCAGTTGCCAGGAGGAGTCACGCTGGGAAGAAGCGAAGCAGCTCGCAGGAATGGCATTGGCCACCAAGACACTGAGTCTTCAAACAGAATACATGGGGACAAGAAAGACAAAGATCACTCTACACGGCGTCCACATAGATATCTCTGAAGACCATGTGGGTCCAAGTCGGGCTTTAAAACTGGTGACGTTGCCCTGCAGGTGACAGTGACCCGCAAGGAGTTTACCAGTACACCAAACATCCTCACCTGCAGAGGCCGCTCCATATACGTCATGGTGGAGGCAAGGAGACCAAGCTGTTGGGCGTGTGGCTCAACCGACCACGTGGCAAAGACATGCCCAACTAGAAACCTGGCTCCGAAGAACCAATCATCACAACCCAAGGACAAAGCAGCAGATACAACCAAAGAATTGCAAGAGACTACCAAACCTACCAAAGACGGCGAGTGGCAAACAGGCGAAAACAACAGCACCAACAGTGGAGAAGCCCACACCAAAATCACCACCAACACAAGCCAGGCAGGATGTCCCTCAAAAGACTACTCAGCAACCAAAAGACACACTACCAAAGGACATACGTCATCAAGAAGACATGGAGACTACACGCTCTTCCTCTCTGAAACAAGGTAGAGAGGAGGAAGAAAACGTGGAGAATCCAAAGGCACTGAGAAAAAGCAGGAGTAAAGAAAAAACAACTAGCAAAGCAGCGTCCTTACCAGCAACACCAGAAAAACTCTCATGCGCTGAAAAAGCGAAAAGTTTTCCCCCATCTCCACAAAAAACTTCCCAGTCCCCTATCTTTCAGCTGACACCATTGACATCCTCGACTTCGAAAAGTCTTCCCACTTCCCCATAAAAACCTACCCAGTCCCCCACTTTACATTTGACCCCACTTCCATCTCGCACCACATCCCCTGCATCTACACCCACTCCCACTGCAACATGGGTCAAAAAAAAAAATCCCTTCCCCAGAGGGAAGACCTCATGAAAGTAGACGAGGACACCTACAAGCAATACACTGCACAAAGGCGCACCTTACTAAAGCGCCTATACAAATTAAAAACTGTAGATGGCATGTCTACTGAAAACCCCAAAAACTTTCCTCAGGCCCCAACGTTATCACTCTTGTCAGATGTACAGAAGGAAATCTGCGGGTCTGGGACCACATAGAACAGGTAGATAAGCTTTTTTCTAAAATTGTAATGTGTCTTTGTGGCACACCAGAATTACGCAAAATGGCAAAATCATGTGCAGGGAGGGTCCCCGTTTTAATCCACCCCTGCTTATACAGGACGCTAAAACTAATATATCCCACGGACGTTGGCGGTATTGTCTCTGGCGGACGGATTACGTCCAACATTGGTACAGGGTCCCTGGGACAATCCATCGGGGCCCTAACTGCTAGGGATTTTCAGCCGGTATGCGACTAATTGCTCTTCTTCTTTGATTTCAGATCTAAGAAATGTCTATTAAGCTAGCTACTGTGAATGCAAACGGCCTGAAGGATCGGAGTAAGGCCTCCTGCCTGCTTCGTGACCTCTTCTCGTTTGGTGTGGATGTTGCCGCGATCCAAGAGACACACTTTGTTTGCGACGTCAATGCTTGTGTGCTGGCAAGCGACTTTGTCGTTTATTCAATATATGGGAACCGGCAAGCCAGAGGTGTTTCTTTGCTGGTGAAGCGTACCCTGGATGTGAGGGTTGACCTTGTCCATCAGGGTGCCGAGGGCCGGCTGATCGTGGCTGATATTGCAGTAAAAAGCAAGGTGTTTTGTCTGATCGTGGTTTATGCGCCCAACGATAAAGGTGAGCGTGTTGACTTTTTCCGTCTGTTAGGGCCCTTCCTGGTCGATTCCAAGCGACTAATTCTAGTGGGGGACTGGAATGCCGTCCTGGACCCCAAACTGGATAGAGGGTGGGTGCTAAAGGGAGGAGTGGTGATCGTAGCCTGGTTGATCTGATCGACGATTTTGATCTTGTCGATAGATACCGGGTCAATCATCCAGGCAGGAGCATGTGGACTTGGGCAAATAGTTGGCCCTCTACCAAGGTGGTTAGCTACCTTGACAGTGTTAGTGAGAGAAGCCGACAGACTTCTTAGAATGCCCGACATTTCACTGGTTAGGCTACACGGACCACAAACTTGTTTGTGCCCGTATGGTGTTAGAATTTAGGCCTAGAATGGCTAGTTACTGGAAGTTCAACCAGTCCTTACTGGACAGGCGGGCCTTTCAGCGCCAGCTCATTAGCATAGTTCAGCGGGCGTTAATTGGGCGAGTCATTGGGAATAAGTGGTGGGCTAGACTTAAGAATAGTATTAGGTCTTTCTCCAGACAATATAGCCAATGGCTCAACCTAGATAAGGCTAAAAAGGTGAAGACACTTAGACATAATTTTTCCCGAGTGGAGGCTGGTGGTAATCCCCTAGAGATAGCCTTAGCTAAGGAGGCCCTTGAACGATCAACTAGCAGTCATTACATGGGTCAGTTAATTAGACATAAGTTAAGCAAGATGTCTTCTGAAGCTGTGAACATGGGCGCTTCATTGCGTCGGGAAGAAATTCGTCGGAACGGCGATCGGTACATTCGAGAAATATGAGATCCGGATGGACACACTCTTAGGTCGACTGATGACATGTGCGAGGCATTTCACCAGCATTTCGAACGCCGGTTTACCAAGGAGCCTGGTCCCTGCCAAGCAGAGTTTCGTAACTATTTGGCTGACTTCCCCTGGCTTTTACCGGCTAGTTGCAAGGGAGAGATTACGGAGAACGAAGTCTACGTGGCTTTGAAGAAGGTCGGCAGAGGCAAGTCGCCAGGTTTGGATGGTTTGCCCTATGAATTGTTCTTGAAGCTGTCGCACATTTTTGTCCCTATCTTGACTGTCGTGTTCAACAACTGATTCCGGCAGGGGTCCATCCCCAACTGGTTCACCAGGAGTGTGGTCACACTGTTGAGAAAAGGCAAGAATGTTGGGAGGGATTTAGACGATTACAGGCCCATAACTCTGCTAAACACAGAGTTAAAGATTTTGGCCAAGATCCTGATGGGACCTGATCAGACTTGTGCTGTGAAGGGCTGAACAATTCAGAGCAACCTGCACTTGATCCGCACGATCATAGAGGGTGTAGAAGATGACGATGAAGCTGTGCTGATCAATTTAGGTCAGTCCAAGGCATATGATCGTGTTGACAATGGCTACCTGATGGCTGTCCTGCAGGCCGATGGATTCGCACCCAACTTCAGCCGCTGGATTAATCTCCTGTATCGCTTCCCCACGGCTGTAGTACAAGTGAACGGGAAGCTGTTGAGCGTTTTCGCACTGTCTAGGTTGGTCCGACAGGGTTGTCCACTGTTGTCTTTACTTTATGTCCTGATGTTGGCGCCTCTTCTTCACAGGCTAAGGGACAGGACGTGCAGTCCGGCCCTACATGGAATTGCTGTCCCTGGTGGAAGCGCTCAAGCCAGCATTTCTGCGTACGCCAATGACATATCGGTTTTTGTCTTCTCGCGAGGACATAAGAGCGGTACAGAAGGCGCTTGTACGGTACAAACAGGTGACTGGGGCCAAGATTAACCGTGACAAGTCCCCTCCTTTCCCCTCCTGGGGCCCTTCGACTGGACAGACGGGCCGGTCAAGCTCCTCAGAGTTTGGTTTGGTCCTGACTTACAGTTGGAGAAGAATTGGTCTGAAATACAGACAAAGGTCGTTGCACTGGTCGAGATTTGGCAATGAAGGCGGTTGTCCTTAAAGGGCTTGGCAGAGGTGTGTGCTACATACCTCTTTCCCAAGATTCTTTACCGGCTGTCTGTACTTCCACTTTGTCAGGCGCATGAGGAGGTGCTCGAGGGTCTGCTAATCTCCTTTCTTTGGAGAGGACGCAGACATCACGTCGTCAAATGTGTCTGTTACCAACGTCCGTGCAATGGGGATCTGGGGATGCCGCACTTGGTGAGCCACAAACTCGGTATTCCTTAGACATGCGTTAGTGGATGATTCGTTGCTTGCGGGGGTAGTGCGGGATGCGTTCCCGAGCCTCACTATCACTCCCCCGATCTCGAGGCGCTGCCGTAAGCCTCGAGAGCGACCATTGTTCATTCTTGAATGCCGTGAGGCCTTAATGGCCATTCCGCGGTCCAGTGACCTTTCACAGCCTAGGAAGCTCTTCTATCTGGGATTAGTGGAGGGTGTCGCGAAGCATCGACTCAGGGTGAATATCGCTCTCATTGGTCTTGGGTGCCAGGATCGGCGTACCTCAACAACTCAGTTTTCACTGACCTGGTAATTGGCTTGGAATGGCTTGTATCTCAATGACTTGCGTTTCATATTGGGCTCGGCGGATTTGCCAGACTGTGAGCGTTGCAACCTTGGAATCAAAGAGAAAAGAGACGTCTTCGCACACCTACCATTGTGTGCGCGTTCACCCATTATGGGATCGAGTTGGCGAGTTGACTGCTCATATCACGCTGCGAGAGCTTCTGCTCATTGATCATGCATACGCTGTTGACAATGTGTCACCACTTCCAGAGAGTGAAGCGAATGGTGTTTCTATCACTACTGGCCACGGCTCGAATGGTGATATGGACGACGCGTCTGGAGGAAGTCTTGCGGGGTGATCATCTTTCACATCAGGAGCTGATCAGATATTTTGAGCTGGTGCTCAAAATAAAGATTAGAACTGATTGGAAACGATTGAACCCAACAGATTTCAGCGAAAGGTGGGTAATTGCGGCTAGTCTGGTTCATGTGACTAGGGCTAGCCTTGATTTTCTTTTTTAGATCTGCCAGTTGCATCGGGTTGGATTCCTTGGAACCCTTCCGGTGGTTAAGGCAAGTCCCTATTTGTGTACCTAGTTAATGTGTCTGAATGTGTCCCCAAGCCTGTCCCCGGCATGTTGTCTTTTGTTATGATTTAGACTGTGATTCCCAGTTTCCGTTTTATTTTGCCCCCCTTTTATTACAGCTGAATCAGCTTTTTCATTCCCAGTCCAATGTATTTTTTTTTCCTCCTTCCCTCCCTGTAGGAAGAGTGTTGCTTGATTCTGCCATACTGGCAGAATACAGTGACCTCTTTGTTTTTGAGGGTGGAGTGGGTCAAGCTAACACAATGTTTATGTTGTCTTTTTTATTTTTATTTTTTGTTGGGGATTTGTGTCATACCCCTTCCCCCCCTATATCATTTCATGCCACATTTTTATGTATATTTTATATATTATCATAGAAATTTTTATGTACATTTGGAGTGTTTTTAGGTTCCCTAGAGTGAGATGTGGTATTCTGGTGTGTGACAAGTATGGGTGTTGATGGACAAGTTCTTTTGGTGATAGAGAGAAATTGTAATGTATGTTTGGGTCACGAATGAAATTAGCTAGGTATAGGATAGAGTACTGTAAGACCAGCCTCAGTTTTGTTTCCCCCTCCCGACTAGGCCTTGTGCCGTAATTATGTAAGTCTTTGCATAATAAATACATATACTTACCTGGCACAGGAGTTAACGGTGATCAGCTAGGCCATTCTCCCAGAGCGAGGCCCTTCCATTGCACTCCGGTTGGGTTGACCTTTGCAATCGCCCCAAATGTGGGTGACTCGGGTGTGCTATTTCTAAGTGTGGGGTCAGCGTTCGCACTCACCCCGATAAACAAACCAAAAACAGATTTTCTTTTAAGTTAATTAAATTATAAGATTATTTTCTGCATATATCATTCAAACTTAAAACAAGCCAAACTCCATGAATTATAAAGATTTTTCACTTTGAAAGTGTTTTTTACATGTAAATAATTAAAAAAAGACCCTGTCAGAGTAAGAAAACATTTTGCAAAATAAAAAGTATATGTATTAACTAGGTACCTCCACCCACTCACTGAAAAACATGTATAGATACCATGAAAAAGACCCAAAATTAATAAAAACAAAGTTTTAGTGTCAATGTTTGTCATTTTTAAGGGTAAAGATCAAATTTTTTTTTAAACCTTTCTAATGCGTTCGAAATTTACAAGTCTTTCCAACTTTCTTAGTGAATGACAAGATTTTTACAAAGCTATTTTTTTTTTGCCAGTGAAAAACATTAATTTGGGAATTCTTGCAAAAATTAACTGTCAGATTTTGATAACACTTTCAGCACTTATGACTGAAATTATTTTTAGAATCATTATTTTTGTAAAGTCTTGGTAAAAAATTTTTTTCACATACCCCCTCCAATTAATTTATAGAAATTATCTACTGTCACCAAACTTTGCATTAAATGCAGGACTCTTTGGGAATGTAAATCACTTTTTTGATAACACTTTTCATGATGATTATTATTTACATAGAATATGAAAAATGTGTTCTGTTATAAAATTTGAAAATTAATTTAAAAGAATGTTTTATGATTTTTTATTTTCAGAAAGCATCTTCAAACGTAAAGTTGAAATAACTAAAATTCAATAAAATATTAGGTAATTGCTGAAAATATGTTAATTTTTTAAAATTACTAGGTAGTTAAAACCAAGAAATGAAATGTTCTCTTAGGTTTCATGAATTTATGTCAATTCTGTTTCACCATATTTAACCAGACGTGTGAATGATAAGCTATCATCAATCACAGAAGTTAATTCTCAGTTTTAACAATATACATCTGTGACATGTTGTTTGTGGAAAGTTAGCAATTTTAAACTTAAATTAATCTGATTTATAACAACTATTACTTGTTTATAGCATGAAATTTAGAACAAAAGTATTTCTTTATCATAGAGGTCATATGTTTCTGATGCATGAAGTGATTGATGTCAGCCAGATGTGGTGACAAGCTAAGTATGGTTAACCAGAACTGACGTAAATTTATGAAATGTGAGTGAACATTTCGTAAGTGTAAGAAGCTTTGAAACGCATGATCTTTTGATATGTTTCTTATAACAGTTCATAGTTTTAAAAAAATTGACAATACTAATTAAAAAAAAAAAATTTAAAGAATCTTAAAGTGAAATCATTTGTATTAAGTTTTTCAAATTTCTATTAGTACATTCTCTCTCCCTCTCTCTGCTATTTCACTGTTTAACGAGAAACTGATATTTTGTTCATGCATTGCACATTCTCTGAGATAAGCTTCTAAAGCTATGCACATTGCAAGGTTGGTGCCAGGTTAACTTGTGCATATAAATTTTTCACAGAGGTGAAAAAAATGGTTCATAAGATAATATATCATAACATTTGTCTAATAAGTCACCGTCTTTGAAAATGTCACGTTCTTTATCTTTCTGTTCTTTATTCTGAAAATACATTCGTTTGAAAAATATTTAACATTTAGATTTCAATCATTTCAGAAAATGATAACAAAAATATATATAATAGAAATAAATATATCTAAACAATAAGCAAGCATTTATTCAATATTCTTTGTTTTTAAATGAGAAATATAATAAATGATGAAAGCCTAATGAATACTCAGTTGCTTTAGCAGCAAAACTACAAAAACTTAATAGTTTTGCAGAAGATCAAATCTAATGTATAAGAATTTGTTCCACAAATTTTCTTGGAATTTGTTACTGAGATCTGAAGGCAAATAGGCATGACCAAGGATGAATTTCAGAAGCTGAGTAGAATATTGAGAGATAGTAATTTAACTAGAAATAAAGAAGATAGTACTGAATTGCTATGTGATGTCTGCTCTTTAATATGGCAGTGAATGATGAACAATCTCATCAGAGATGAAGGAGGGACTTGAAACAACCAAAATGTGGTTCTACAGAAGGATGCTACAGATACCATGGACCGAGCATGTGAGCAACGATGAGGTTCTGGGCAGGATGGAAATGAAAAGAAAACTAATAATTAACATTAGGAAAAGATAGCTAAAGTTCCTGGGCATATAATGAGGAAGGAGGGCTTCAAGAATCTGATACTCACAGGTCAGATAGAGAAAGAGAGACAGGGGAAAGCAGCACATAACATACTTGATGGGCTTGAGCAAGTGGATGGCTGAGTGGGGTTTGGGTAGAATAACAGGAAAAGAGACACTAAGGATAGGGAGATGCAGAAGGCCATGATTGCCTAAATCCTGAAGGGACATGGCATATAGAAAAAAGAAGTAGTATCAGTAGTAACATTAACTTTTTTATTTATTAGATGAAGCATTTTTAACCACGATTATTAATTTTGGATCAGTATTTACTTTCATCTTCATTTTTGGTTAAATGAAGCATTGTCAAACATTATTATTGTTACTACTACTACTACTACTACTACTGACAAGTACTTATGTTTATCTTAATATTTTATTAGATTAAGCATTGTCAAGCATTATTAATTTTTGGCTAGCATTTACTTTCATGCTGCTTCAATTAAAAGTAAAAGCAATTTACTAAGCTAAAAATCTGTTGAAAGTCCTTTAAATGCTAAATCATCCACAATAAATTTGTGTCCAAGTTCTTATAACATTTCACCTTTCTTGGCAGATTTTCTATTATCACAAAAAAACAGACTTTCTATGAAAATAGAAATAGATCAGTGAGAAGCTAGCAATGTTTCATCTGTGAGAAAGGGTCTTTAAGGTGGAAAATAATTTGTTGCCTACAAGGATATGGAGATGCTTTAGGAATCTATCAAGACTGTAAAGTGATGACTAGACATCTTTTGTCCATATATGGCAGCAGTACTCCATTTTAGGCCTGATCAGGCTCTTGTAAAGATAAAGGATAGTATAAGGTGCCAGATGTTTACTGGAGCAGTACAAGGAACTGACCATTTTTCTAGCATCTTCAGCAATGGATCGTATGTTTGAGAGAGCTCCACCCAACTGGCACTGAAGACATGGGGCCTCCATGAGGAGACATTCTTAGTTCAGCATCTGATTGGCAATGATAGAATGTGACTATTATGATTTTTGAGATACTGAATGTAACCAGCTAGTTCCCCCCCACCCCCACCCGATGTTAGAGTTAGGTCAGAGGAGAGATCAGCTGCTAAAGTTTTTCATGTCAGTCTCAATTTAGTCTCTCACCGATGTGAGGCCATGACAAGAAGACAGTTTCTACCATAACTGTTCTGTCCAAATATTCATTTTGCAACAGACCGTGTTTACATAGTTTTAATTCTACCCGAATCTCTGTATTACAGAGAGAGAGAGAGAGTACGAGTACTTAGAGATCTCTCTCTCTCTCTCTCTCTCTCTTTCTTTCTTTTAATAAGTGCATTCATGTATGAAGGAAGAGACAAATATGTAGATACGAAACTTACTTTCCCACACACACATAGGACCTTAGAGAGGAAAACTTATGTGCTTATGTAGGTAGGTAGATAGATTGATTGAGTCAAGCGTCTGTCAGTGTAATGTCACCGTAACATGGGAAGTGGGCCAGGCCTTTCTTTATCATAACAAAGTCTGATGAGAGACAAACACACACAGCCTACTGAAAGGCACTGAGAAAAATCATAAAAAATTCCAGACGTCTCTGAAAGAAAATCATTCGTGAGGCAGAAAAGAAAGTAGTTTATGTTCAATGATTGTGATTTCGGGTGAATTTTTTAATAAGAATTGAGATTTATCGCTTCTTTTTTGTTTAAGATTGGGTTTCTGATTCTTTCAACTCTGTATTCCTAATGTTCTGCCTGAACTCTGAAAATTTATTTTGTAATTATTATTTTTTACTCTCCCAATACAAGTAGTTAGTCTTGCCTGTTGTCTGGTTCATATTCCTTTCCAGTCTTTTGAACTAGCATAAAGGTTTAACTCTTGTTCCCGACTTAGGATTGGGTTTCTAGTTTCTTCTAAAGACTACTTCAACTTTATTCTTCTAACATCTCTGCCTGAACTCTGAATTTTTTTTTTATATTTCCTCCATTTATTTTTTTTTTTTCTTCGCTCAATAGGAGTACACAGGTTTGCCTATCGTCCAGTTCATGATCCTCTACAGTTTTTTGAACAGGAGAAGAAGTTTAGCCTTGGCCTTCTGGTTCCATCAAGTCTGTACTTCTTACGCTCCTTCCTAAAATCTGAAATTTTATTCAATAACTTTTTTTTTCTCTCCCAATAGGAGTAGATAGGCTTGCCTATCACCCAGTTCACATGCATACCTGGTTATTTGAACAAGAGTAGAGGTTTATCCCTTGTTTCTTGTTTAAGATTGGGTTTCTAATTTCTTCTAAATTCTAATTCAACTCTATACTTCTAACATTTACACCCAAACTCAGAAATTCTATTCCCTAATTAAATCTTAATCTCTGTATATCTAGAATTAGTTGCATAGACCCAAGAACTTCACTTATATACTAATACAACACCACACAGTAATCCTTTACTTTGAGTGGCTCTCGGGCCTTGTATTGGGTGAACATTAGCAACAAATATAAGGGTCTGGGATGTGGTTATAATTATTTTGATGTCAAAATTGGATAGTCTCGGATAATGAATGTTATGGAGTTAGTATGTAGTATTATGCATTTGTTTTTATAGAGTTTACTGTCATTGTTGTCAATAATGTTATCATTTTTTGCAGTTGCATGTTTTGTAAGCCTTTCTCTTAACATTCTAGAAATAAGGATATTGGGGTTTTTTTTAAGTGTTTTCTCTGTATATTTCTTTTTGTAAATAAGTATTGGAAGCAGCAGATCCTTTGTAGTCTTAAATGAAATTCTCTAATTATTCTAGATTTAATCTTATTACAGTGGTGAGAATAATAATTGATAAGGCGGGGGAGTTGGACCATTGGCTGCAAGATTCACAAGACCCACTACCCCCTCATCTGAGTCGTCCCCTTTTATTGCAATTCCTCTTGCATCCTTTCTGTAAGGTGGGAAGTGGAGTGATATCTTTTTTCCCCCCTTTACCAAATGAGACATTCTTGTTGGTAGATTTTCTGTAAGCCTCAAACTGAAGTTCATTATGACTTCTATGCAGCATGATATATAAAAAGAGTAAAGTATTGTTAGATTCAAAAGTAAAATGTATTGTGGGTTCGACATTAAGTTTGTTGACAAGATCAGGTAAAAATGACGTTTGGAGGATATATTACGAGAGAATCATCTATGCACATGAAATAATAAAAATTATGTGCTAAAATATTTCTGAAAGAACCACTTTCCAGAAATTCAAACAATATATATCTCTAATGTTAGACCATTAAGCCTGACATACAATTATTAGCTAATATTTTATTTGAAATTTTCCCCAAATGATGTTTGATCTATATAATTTATTAGTGTTAGATTAAGTGCATGGACAAGGAAAGGAATAATGTTAAAAAAAATTGTTGTGCAAAATAATTCCTTTAGGTATATTATTATTTTTTCTATAAAATGCCTTTTCATCATTAAGCTATGAACTTACTGATGTACCTATGAGTGTTTATTAATGAAAATTAAACAATAAGTCTATCATGACAGTTACTAGCTGAATTTTGAACTGAAATTTTCAATATGTAAGATTTAATCAACATGATTCATATTCACTACTGAATTAAGTACACTAAAAAAAGTTAGTTAGATTATGTTTAAAAATAAATATTTGTTGTGCAAAATAAATGTTTTTTTATTAGGCTGTGGACGTACTGATGTACCTGCATGGAAGGGTACACATACACTGCTTGTTTTTATAATATTTCAATATTTTCAGTGTAACAAAATTTTCTTCAGAATTAAATTTATAAGAAAAAGTCGGAAGCAGCAACCAGGAAACTGCCAACCCGGTACCCTCAGAATGGAGAGACATTGCCACCATAGTCAGTAACTGCAAAAAGCTTCCAACCGAACAGTAAGACTGAAGGAGGAGGTAGATGAACCGGGGGGGGAACCCCTTCCTAAACAAGAAACAAGGTGGTCACCTCTACTCCTGTTCAAAAGATGGGGGTGGAGTGTGAGACCGGGTGATAGTAGGTACTATCTACTCCAATTAGAAAAAGAAGAAAAAAATTTGAACTTAGTAAAAGTCCAAACAGAATTTAGGTCGAAAAGTAGTAACAAAAACGAAAAAAAAAAACAAATAAATTATTAAAGGCAGAGAGAGAAAAAAAAATAAAAAAAATCGGATTTCATGGTTTTAAAGCAATTTAAAAAAATTAACATAATATTTTCAGCAATTACCTAATATTTTATTGAATTTTAGTTATTTTAACTTTATGTTTGAAGATGCTTTCTAAAAATAAAGAAAATCATAAAACATTCTTTTAAATTAATTTTCAAGTTTTATGACAGAGAACAAATTTTTCATATTATTCTATGCATTTAATGCAAAGTTTGGTGACAATTTCTATAAATTAATTGGAGGGGATATGTGAAAAAATTTTTTTACCAAGATTTTGCAAAAATAATGATTCTAAAAATAATTTCAGTCATAAGTGCTGAAAGTGTTATCAAAATCTGACAATTAGTTAATTTTTGCAAGAATTCCCAAATTAATGTGTTTTTCACTGGCAAAAAAAAAAAAAAAATAGCTTTGTAAAAATCTTGTCACTCACTAAGAAAGTTGGAAAGACTTATTGAAAATTTTGAACGCATTAGAAAGGTTTAAAAAATATATTGATCTTTTTCCTTAAAAATGAGAAACATATTGACACTAAAACTTTTTATTTATTTGGGGTCCTTTTCATGGTATCTATACTTTTTTTTTTTTTCAGTGGATGGGTGGAAGTACCTAGTTAATGCATATACTTTTTATTTTGCAAAATGTTTTCTTGCTCTGACAAGGTTGTTTTTAATTATTATTTACATGTAAAAATTTATGAAAGGGAAAAGAAGCACTTTCAAAGTGAAAAAGGTTTTAATTCATGGAGTTTGTGGCATGTTTTAATTTCGAATGTCTTATAATTTCATTTGCTCAAAAGAAAATCTGATTTTGGTTTATTTATCGGGGTGAGCGCGGACGCAGACCCCACACTTAGAAATAGCGCACCCGAGTCGCCCACATTTGGGGCGATCGCAAAGGTCAACCCAACCGGAGTGCAATGGAAGGGCCTCGCTCTGGGAGAACGGCCTAGCTGATCACCGTTAACTCCTGTGCCAGGTAAGTATGTGTATTTATTCTGCAAAGTTACAGAATTATGGCTCAAGGCCGAAAACGGGAGGGGGAACAAAACTTGGGTTGGTCTTCAGTACTCTATCCTATACCTAGCTAATCAGATTCACGACCCATGCATACATTACAATGCTTCTCATTCACCACAAGAATTTGTCCATCGACACTCATACTTGTCAAACACCAAAATACCGCAAAAACATACCAGGGACCTACAAAAACACCCCAAATGTACATAAAAATTTTTGCTATGTACAATAATTACAAAAATAGCTTTATAAATTTTTTTTGAAATGATATGATGGGAAGGGGTTGTGAAGAACCAAAAAATCCCCAAAACAAAAACAATTTCAAATGAATATATATACATAATGTTAGTAAGACCCAAACACACCCTCGTAATTAAAGAGGCCACTGTATTCTGCCTGAAGAGACAAAATCAAGCCGCTCTCTTTCTAAGGGGAATGGGGGAACCGGGTAAAAATAAATTGGACTGGAGAATATATAAGACTGACCCAGCCGAGAGTAAAACGGGACAAAATAACAATGGACAATGGGGATCTCGAACTGGATCATAACAAAAGCAGTGGAGCCGGGAACAGGCCAGGACAAACACAGTCACTCACATTAACTAGGTACACAAAAAAGACTTCTTACCTTAACCGCGGGAGGGGTTCCAGAGGAATCCACCCCGATGCGACTAGCAGATCTAAAAAAGAAAATCAAGGCTAGCCCCAGTCACGCGAACCAGGCTCGCCGCATTTATCCACCTTTCGCCGAACTCTGTCGGATGCAGCCGTTTCCGTTCAGTTCTAATCTTCATTTTGAGCTGGTGCTCAAAATATCGGATTAGATCCTGATCCGAAAGACGGCCGCCCCGCAAGACTTCCTCCAGTCGCGTCGTCCAAATCACCATTCTAGCCGTGGCCAGTAGCGTCAGAAACACCATCCGCTTCACTCCAGAGTACGGGGGCGACACAT
This sequence comes from Ascarosepion bandense, assembly GCA_037127315.1. NCBI lineage: Eukaryota > Metazoa > Mollusca > Cephalopoda > Sepiida > Sepiidae > Ascarosepion > Ascarosepion bandense. The sequence continues at coordinate 43,969 of JBBBDQ010000566.1, read as the reverse complement.
TGTCCACAGCGTATGCGCGGTCAATGAGCACAAGCTCCCGCGGCGCGATACGAGCAGTCAACTCGCCGACATGCTCCCACAACGGGCGAACGCGCGAACAATGGAAGAAGGCGTGCGCAGACGTCTCCTTAATTCCAAGGTTGCAACGCTCACAATCTGGCAAATCCGCCAGGCCCATTGCGAAACGCCTGTCATTGAGAGACAAACCATTCCGAGCCAATCGCCAGGTCAGAGAAAACTCAGAGTTGCTGAGCCAATCCGCACCTGGCGCCCAAGACCAATGAGAGCGATACTCCACTCTCGACATGCCGAGCTTACTCCACAGCTTATCCTTCACGGCACCCTCCACTAATCCCCGATAGAAGAGTCTCCTAGGCTGTGAAAGGTCACTGGACCTTGGAATGGCTTGCAAGGCCGCCAGACATTCGAGCAGGAATTTCGGTCGCACCCAAGGCCTGACGGTCAGCCATAGGGTCGGGGGAGTGATGGTAAGGCAAGGGAACATGTCCCTCACTACCCCCGCAAGCAACCGATCTTCCTCCAACGCGCGCCTGAGGAATGCCAACCTCGAAGCGAGCACATGGCTCCTCAAGTGTGGCATCCCCAGACCCCCTTGACACGGACGGAGGCAACAGACTCCTTTGTCGACCATGTGTTTGCGTCCTCTCCACAGACAGGAGAGTAGCAAACGCTCGAGCGCCTTCTCATGATCGTCACAAAGGGGAAGTACTGACAGCCGGTAAAGGATCTTGGGAAAGAGGTATGTGTTACACACCTCCGCCAAGCCCTTTACGGAGAGACTCCGTCGACGCCAAGTCTTGACCGACGCGCCGACCTTTGCCAGTATTTCCGACCAGTTTTTCTCCAGCTGTAAGTCCGGACCGAACCAAATTCCGAGGATTTTGACCGGCCCGTCCGTCCAGCTGAAGGGCCCCGGGAGGGAAACACCCTTCCAGGCACCTAACCGCAAGCCGGATGACTTGTCGCGGTTAATTCTGGCCCCTGTCACCTTCTCGTACCGTTCAAGCGCCTGTTGTACCGCCTCTATGTCCCCGCGGGAGGACACAAAGGTCGTTACGTCATCAGCGTACGCGGAAACCCTGGCTCGAGCTCCACCAGGGACAGCAATTCCACGCAGGACCGGACTGCCAGTCTCGTCCCTCAGCCGGCGAAGGAGGGGCTCCAACGCCAAGACATAAAGGAGAGAAGACAGTGGACAACCCTGTCGGACCGACCTAGACAGCGCGAAAGCGCCCGACAGCTTCCCGTTCACCTGTACCACAGCCTGGGGGGAGCGATACAGAAGGCTAATCCAGCGGCTGAAGTCGGGTTTGAATCCGGCGGCCTGCAGGACAGCAGCCAGGTAGCCATGGTCAATCCTATCAAATGCCTTGGACTGATCCAAATTGATCAGCGCGGCCTCGTCGTCGTCTTCTACACCCTCTATGATCGTGCGAATCAAGTGCAGGTTGCTCTGAATTGTTCGTCCCTTCACAGAACAAGTCTGATCCGGTTCCAACAGAGACTCGGCAACTAGCTGCAAGCGGTTCGTCAGGATCTTGGCCAAAATCTTTAACTCTGTGTTTAGCAGAGTTATGGGCCTGTAATCATCTAATTCCCTCCCAACCTTCTTGCCTTTTCTCAACAGCGTGATCACGCCCCTGGTGATCCGACCGGGGATGGACCCCTGCCGAAACCAGTGGTTGAACACGACAGCCAAGATCGGGACAAAAAGGTGCGACATCCTCAAGTACAATTCATAGGGCAAACCATCCAAACCTGGCGACTTGCCACTGCCGACCTTCTTCAAAGCCGCGTAGATTTCGTCCTCCGTAATCTCCCCTTCACAGCTAGCCGCTTCAGCCGGCAAGAGCCGGGGAAAGTCAGCCAAATAGCTGTGAAACTCCTCGTCACGGAGACCGGGCTCCTTGGTAAAACGGTGTTCGAAATGCTGCCGGAACGCCCCGCACATGTCGTCAGTGGACCTAAGGAGATGTCCCTCCGGGTCGCGCACCTCTCGAATGTACCGGTCGCCGGCTTGGCGAATCTCTTCCTTGCGCAGTTCTGCGCCCATTTTCACAGCTTCGGAAGACATCTTACTTAACTTAGCCCTAATTACTTGACCCATGTAGCGCCCGCTAGTCGAACGCTCCAGGGCCTCCCTGGCTAAGGCTATTTCTAGGGGATCCCCACCAGCCTCCGCCCGGGAGAAATTAGCTCTAAGTGTCTTTGCCTCCGCAGCCTTATCTAGTTTGAGCCGCTGGCTATATTTGGTGGCGAAAGACCTAATGGAGTCCTTAAGGTTAACCCACCACTTACTCCCAATGACTCGCCCAATTAACGCCCGCTGAACTAGTTTTGTCAGCTGGTCACGAAAGTCCCGCCTGTCCAGTAAGGACTGATTGAACTTCCAATAACCAGCCAACCTAGGCCTAAAGTCTAACACCACTCGGGCACAAACGAGTTTGTGGTCCGAGTAGCCTAACCAGTGGAACGTTGGACATTCTAAGAAGTCTATGTCGGCCACTCTCACTAACATCCTATCCAGGTACGCAGATACCCGGGTAGAAGGCCAATTAAGCGCCCACGTCCACATACTCCCATCCGGATGATCGACCCGGTATCTATCGACGAGACCAAATTCGCCGATCAGATCAACCAGGCTACGATCACCACTCCTCCCACTAGCGCCCCTCCCTCTATCCCATTTGGGGGTTAGGACGGCATTCCAGTCCCCAACTAAGATTAGCCGTGTTGGATCCACCATGAAGGGCTCCAACAGCCGAAAGAAAGAGACTCGCTCACCTTGAACATTGGGCGCATAAACCACAATCAGCCGGAACGACTTGCTTTTCACTGCAATATCGGCCACGATCAGCCGGCCCTCGGCACCGACATGGACAAGGTCAATCCTCGCGTCCAGGGTACGCTTGACCAGCAAAGAAACACCTCTGGCATGCCAACTCCCATATGCTGAATAGACGACAAAGTCGTTAGACAGCACACAAGAGTCGGCTTCGCAAACAAAGTGAGTCTCTTGGATCGCGGCCACATCCACGCCGAAGGACAAGAGGTCACGAAGCAGGCGAGCCGCCTTACCCCGATCCCTCAGGCCCTTCGCATTCAGGCTGGCTATCTTAATAGACATTCCTTAGACCTGAAAAAGAAAAACAAAAAACATGCAACAAAGGCACTAGTCACATACCGGATAGAAATCTCTGGTGGAAGGGACCCCGACGGACTGTCCTAGGGAACCCGTTCCTATGTCGGACGTAATCCGTCCGTCTAGGACAATCCCGCCGACGTCCGTAGGGTAGGTTAGTTTCACCACCCTATATAAGCAGGGGTGGAGTAAAACTGGGAACCTCCCAGCACAGTTCTTGGCCATCTTCTTGAGTTCAGGAGTGTTTTCAGACACCATCCTGATTTTGGGATAGTGTTTCTGGACTTGTTCTATATGTTCCCAGACCCTCAGGTTACCCCCGGTGTTTCTAACGAGGGTAATAACTCCTGGGGCCTGGGAAAAGTTTTTAGGGTCTTCCGTGGACATGTTGTTGACCGAAGTCAGTTTTAGGAGTGGCTTTAGAAGCTTGCGCCTCTGTGACGACCACTCCTCCACAATGTTCTCATCGACTTTCATCAAGGCATCGCCTTGGGGTAGGGCTTTCTTCTTTTTTGCCCGGGTGGGAGTGGGCATAGGAGAGGGGGAGGGAGAGGGAGTTGCAGATATGTGTTTTTTAAGGGGGGGTCAAATTGAAGGTTGGGGACTGGGGAGCTTTGTGCGGGGAGGAGGGAAGGCTTCTTGCTTTCTCCGCATAAGTCCACCTTACTGGGGATACCGGTAAGGACGCGCATCTGTCGGCTGGTTTTCTTCTCTCGGTGCTCCTGCTTCTCCTCCTACTCTTAGGGTTGTCCTGTTTTTCTTCCTCCTCTTCTCTCCCGCGTTTTAGAGAAGACGCTCTTCCCACTTCCATGGGTTCTGGTGCATCTATTTTGGGGGAAGAAGCCTTTTCCTTCTCCTGTTTGGTTGGCGACTTTTTTGGTGTGGGCTCCTTTACATGCGGCACCCTCACAGGGGACTCCTTCTGCTTGGTCGGAGCCGGCACTTTGGCTGGAGTTTGTTTTGCCGGCCCCTTGGCAGGCGGCGGCACCTTCGCCGGAGAAGGCGTTTTTGCTTTTTTCCTGGTAACCACCTGCCACTCGCCCTCCTTGTTAGCTGCCGGTGCTGGTGTTGCTGGTGTTACTGGGGCAGGTTTTGCTGTTTCTTGCTGTTTGGCTGGTTGGGCCTTTGGGGGCGGGTTCTTGGTCGGGCATGTCTTTGCGACGTGTTCCGCCGCCCCGCAGACCCAACAGCAAGGCTTTCTGCCTTCTACAATAATAAATATTGTCCGATCCCTGCAGGTTAGGATATTTGGGATCTTCTCAATGCTCTTTTTCGGCAAGGTCACGTGGAGGGTCATATCCCCTGTGAAGAAGCCCGCCTTCGACCGTAGCGAGGAGACGTCGGCCACCTTTCCGTAATTTGCAAAAAAGGCGCCGACGTGGTCCTCAGCAATGTCCATAGGGACGCCATGCAAAGTAATTTTAACTTTTCTGGCTCCCATATACTCCGTGTACAGTTGGAGAGTTTTAGTCTCCAAGACTAAGCCGACCATACTTTTGGCCTCTTCTGCGGAGCCAAGCAAGACGTCCCATACGGCATTGCTTCTCCTCGCTACGGCCTTGGCGCCAATTTTTAGTGCCTTAAGTGTATCTTCAAAGGCCTCTCTAGAGACTCCAATCATCTTTTGAGTTTTTAGGTCTTTGGTTATCAAGGTGATTATTTTGGCCTCAATTTGTGCCAATTCTTCTGGCACTGAGACCAACTCAGTTCCTTTTATGTATTCAGCGTATTTGTTTTTCATCCGCTCGTAATATTCTTCTCCTTTTACTGTGAGTTTCTTGCCCTCCTTCCACCCAGAGGTCGAGGGTTTCGGGGATGCTGGATCTGCTGGTACTTCTGAAGGGGGATTGATCCGCGGCGGTACTGCCCAATCCCCCTCCTTTCCTCCCACCGACGCCGTGGTGGGAGGAAGAGTCTCCTCCTGCCTAAGTGAGGCCATGGCCTCCTCTAAGGACTCACCGACTACTCTGCCTTTCCTGGTGTTTTCGCGTCCTTATAAAAGGCCACTACTTCCACACTATCAGCGCTATAAACCCTGATGGAATTTGCACTAGTCACAGTGTCACCCAAAGAGACTACGTCCTGAAACAGAAAAAATTGTTAGAAAAAAAGACAAACAAAATCTCCTGTGGCAGGTAAGTATGAAATTGTCACTTGAAAAATGCTCTCTTTATGTAGTTTGAAAGTTAGGACACTACGTCCAGTGGTTCCGAGGAAAATGACGTTGCAAAAAAATGTCACCGAACAATAATGAAGCTAGACTCACTTTTCACAACAGCCAAATTGATTTCAAATCTTTTCACATTTTTATCATTGACGAAAGCCAACATTTAATCAGTTGATTCCTTGCAATTTGAATTTTTGCACTAATTCAAAAGGTCAAGGTCCTTGAATCAAGAGGAAGTAACTCGTTTAGAAAGAGGTTCGATCTTAAAGAAAAGAGCCGTATTTTAGTTTTGACAAATCATTTATTCAAAATTTTGCTTTAGAAAAAAAAAAATCATCGACACTCGTTTCTTTTTCACTGAAATATTTTTTTGAATTCTACCTGAAACGCAAATTTATGAAATCTTAAGAAATAAAATAGCCATAATTACGTCCCCTTTTTACGACTTTAACAAAACATTTCGTCTCAATTTCAGCCATCCGTCATCATGGAGAGACAATTAACTGCATTCAGTCTCCCTCTCTCTCTCAAGCGCCCCACTAAAAACCTTTGCACACTACTATGTCAAAAGATATTTGTTTGCATTTAAATCGTAATAATGTAAACATTTTTCTTTCTGAAGAAATTTTTAAAAAAAGTCAATTTTTATTTCAATTTACAAAAGCTTTTCCACAAAGTCATGGCAAATATTAATAAAATTTAAGCTCAGAGTTCTACCACATTTCACAACAAAATTTTAGATTTTGCATTAATTTTAATAATGATTTAAAAAAAATTTAAATCGGCTTTTTAGTTTTGTCATTGTTTTAATGATATTAGTAAGTCGAGAAAGTAATATCAGTATTTTTTTCTTCTCGATTTATCTTTCACACACAACTTGTAGTTGACGAAGGCGTCCCCTTACTAATTTATGTTTAACGAGTCAACTCGACGTAACTGGGAGTGAAATAAAGCCGGACAATATGAAAGAACGAGTAAGGCGAAAGTAACCAGAAAAACAATGTATTGACAAAGGTTACATGGGGTTGAGAGAGCATACATAAGAAAGTGAAAAGGAAAGAGTCATTCCCCTTCGTCTGTTCATAGAAACAAAATAAGATGTATGAAGTTTTTACTCTAGCTGAAACAAAGGTTTGTAACAATTGTTAAGATTTTCGTAAAGAGTTCAAAGTTCAAATCCTTGATGAAGAAAGTCAGACAGAAGACAAAGTTCTGTGTCTGTGTGTGCGTTGAGTAGAGAGAGAGGGAGATTTACATGCGAATGTAGCAGTCGGTGGATTTCTACTGACGAAGGTTGGAAAAATTGTGGATTTATGTGTAGGAGGTTATTTTATGTAAAGTCCTGTTTGAATGAAAGTTAATGTGCATAGCGTTAATGTAGGAGAAGAAAAATAAAAGAAATTTTGCGCCACTAATTGCTACACGCAATTAGTGCGCGTGTGTTTGTGTGAGTTAGGAAGACATGTCTGCACTTGCCTCGGGACGAAATCCTAACTAGTGTACCACGTGATGTTTTCCGTTTTTATTAGCATCGTTTTTGGCGAGAACCAGTCATCACGTGGACGGCGAGTGACCATGCGTGTGTGTGTGGGTGTCAATGTATGAAACCCCACAAACTTCTATTTGGCTTTGGATACAAAAACATAGCATTAGTGCAATGATGACCAATTGATGACAGTTTAAATTCCAACTTGATTAAGATCGAAATTGAGGAAGACAAAACATTTGCTGATACAGCACATTAAAACAAAAGATGGGCTCATTTTGAACTAATACCCTTGGGAAAGGTACAAAACCATTTCTCCTTCTCCCTATCAGACATGGGCAATGAACCTTGAATAGAGAAGACTGACTTCAAAACCCTGTCAAAATGTCTTCTACTGAAATCTAAGAATGGCATTCCTTGCACTGAATGAGGGGGGAATTTGATAGGGTGGATCTGGATCTGTGATATTTTTACCTAAAAATTGACTCATACATGCACTATTCTTTCTGAGATGAAACAGCATCCTTCTTTTTGTTGACTTCAATAATACTTGTCCCATTATCCATATGCTCAAGCCTATCAAGTACGTCACTCACTATTTTTCTTAGCTTCTCTTGCCTTCAATATGTCCTATGAGTGCGAAATTCTTCAAACCTTCTTTCATCATATGTTCCAGAGAACTTCAGCTATCTCTTTCTAGCTAGCTGTTATCGATAATTTCTTTGTCATTAATATGCATCTTAGAATTTCCCCTGTTCTCATATGCTACTATATATCAGCAACATTAACATTTTCTTCCTTTCTAATGTTCAAGAAATAAAATTAAATTTCAATCAGACAAGTATTGTTGAAGGCAACAATAGAAGGACGCGGTTTTTCCTCTCAACTTCCTCCCTCATTCAGTGCAAGGAATGCCTTTATTTCAAATGCTGGTTATCTGCAAATACAATTTTGGGGAGTTTACCATTTTTCTTTGGACTGTTAACTTATTGTACAAACCATTCATCTTTCTCACAAATTCAAACGAAAAGTAAGACTTGACTTAAATTTCTCATACTGTATAAAATCAAATATCAGGGAACATTGTTTAATTTAATCTGTGGGGGGTCAGATGGTTGAGTTTTCTAATTGTATCATGGTCACCATTTACAACACAAATTTACAAATGTAAAAAAATTACCTTCACAGAAAAGGAAGAAAATCAGGCTAAATATCCCATTAACATTAGTACAGGCAGATATAAGTATTTACATACCAAATTTTATTGTTCTTTGTTGTGGCCATGCAAAAAACCAAAAATTCGATTATTTGTAATGATTTGTCGTTTCTGATTGTCCTTGTTTTTCTCGGATTATGTTTGGCTCCAAATCCTTAATCCACTTAAGGAGACTGAAATGGGAGTTTACTATTTGTACCATATTACATGCAACCTTATTATTCAACAAGAATTTTTTCTTTGCAAATTTTCACTCCTCATCAACTTTACCGGAACTTTCTTTTGTGACTCTGCACTCTTCTTGACAGGGAAACTTCTTAGCCATAACACAGCATTTTAGGCACCAAGATATGAAAGAAATGTGGCAAGATGAAAAAAGGCACATTTGTATCCACATGGGCCACCGTTGGGTATTGCTGAGGAAATTCTTTAGTTTTAAACATTTCCTACCTCTTGGTCAAAATTAGTGTACATTTCTTCATGCTATGTTACAGGAGAAATAGTATTTTCATTTTCCATCATAGCTGATTAATTAGATTTTTCATTGTATTATCTTTTCCACAGATATGTTTTTAATTATGTGACCATATAGCAATAGTTGTCTACATGACATTATTGTATTTCACTAATATATATCTGTGGCTGTAATCTGAGAACGACAATACTGTTTATGAAAATAAATTAATAGAAAATCTCATAGTAAAATATTAATAAATGGCAATCAGATTGACCGACTTTAAATAAAGCTTTTAGATAATTTCAAAACATTCACTTGTTTCACAAGGCCTCATTGAACTGCCATTATAGAGGGAAAATGTGTATGAATATAGAGAGAAACCCTCGGAAAAAGAATTTAAAAATCTCTTAAAAATCAAGTACTTGTCCTAGACATGTGTTTCAAAGTCAATTGGTAAATTTAAGAATTAACTGGATTTTTAAGAAAGTAATGCGTGCTTTTTGCTCAAAACATAAAAGATGACGTTTATTTATTCACAATCTGTGAGATGTGATCAGTCATACCACCCCAACAGTAGATTTTAAAAAGCACAAAATTTTTAAAAAATTTTAAAATTAAAGAAATACAGAACGCCTGCAATAATCAAGATTTATATTTAGAAATAAATTATTACTAACCTTATATAACTGATTGTTTAAGGAAATAATTTTTTAAACTATGTATTTTTATTTTTCATGCTACTTTAGAAGTATAAAAAAGAAATTAATTAAAAACTATGTTTTTGAGTTTAATTTATTGCTGTTATTTTTTTATGTCATAAAATATTCAGTTGCACTCAAACAGGTTTTTTTAATTATTTTGAGAACAATTTATTAAAATAATGAAATTACTAAGAAAAGAAAAACTGTGTGTGCGTTGGGAGGGTGGTAAAGAGTTATTGAACTGATAGTGTTAATTTACTCTTTCCAGTTTGATTTCTTTCAGGCTTGTCATAAATTATAATTACAGACACCTCCATACACCATGGAGACATTTAAAATAATGAAAATGTTACTGTCAAATCTTAAACAGAAAAATTCAATCATACACAAAAAAAAAAAGAAAAAAGAAAAAAAAAGAACAATACACTAGTATGAATAGATTGGAAAACATAAAACTGACCGATTGAGAATAATCAATATTAAATTGATATCAGATTGCGATGCTCCTTGGGTAATTACAGTAGTAAGGTTGGCAGTCATGAAAACCTGGCAATTTATTAGCTCAGCAGAAGTTTCCTTTCCAAAGATCTGGATGGCACAAATAGTGTCTGGATCTTTAGAAACTGTCACACCACTGTTATGGGATTGCCCTAGTTTTGCTTCATCCCTCACTATATAGAACCCTCAAAAAAAGTAACTTTTCTCATAGATTTTAGTAGCATTGTCACCGTTGGATGGATTACATCCATGCTAGACACTGGTAGCCTAGGACAATCTCTTGGTTCCTATCTGCCGCAGATTTTTGACCAGTCTGTGCCTAGAGTACTCTGAGAAATGTCTCTCAAGTTGGCATGTTTGAATACGAGGGGCTTGAAGGCTGCCCGCCTGCTTCATGACCTCTTGTCCTTCAGAGTGGACATGGCCACGAACAAGAAGACATCTCTGGTTGCAAAGTTAATGCTAGTGTGCTGTCTAATGACTTTGTCATCTATTCAGTATACGAGATCAACAGTCCAAAGGTGTTTCTTTGCTGGTTAAACATACCCTGGTTTGCGAAGGTGGACCTTTTCCATTTCGATACGTATGTGCGTGGTGTGGGGGCGATTGTGGTTGATATTGCCATAAAAAAGTAGTTTGTTTTAGATCATTGCAGTTTATGCATCTAAAAATATGGTGGAGAATGTCTTGTTTTTCTGTCAGTTGGAGCCACTCCTAGTCGATTCATCGCACCTAGTCTTAATGAGGGACTGGAATGCCATCTTGGATTCAAAATTAGACAGGAAGCAAGGAGCTAGCAGGAGACCAGGTGATTGTAACTTGTTTTTTATTATTGGGGATTTTGCTGTCGTTGATAGATACCAGGTCGATCACCTTGTCTGGAAGATGTTGACATGGGCACTTAAGTGGCCATCTACCCAGGTGACTAGCTACTTGGATAGAATGTTAGTGAGAAGGGTCAATCTAGATTTGCCAGATTGTCCCATGCTTTACTGGTTAGGTTATTTGGACCATAGACTTGTCTGTGCCCGAATGGCCTTAGATGCTATGCCTCGAATAGCTACACACTGAAGCTCAATTTCTCCAGAATTCCGGCAACAGCTAATTAGATTAGAGGAGTGGTTTATTGGAAATATGTGGTTGAGGAGGCACCATGTCTTTCACCAACAAATACAGTCAATGAATCTCCCTAGATAAGGCTAAAAAGGTGAAGACACTCCAGGATAATCTGTCCCAGGTGGAAACTGGAGAAGATTCACTAGCGATAGATACAGCTAGACAAGCGCTATCAGGATCAAGTAGTCAGACATAAGTTAAACAAGATTTCTAACAAAATTGTGAAAATGGGCGCTGAACTCTAAAAGGAAGAGATCTGTCGAGGTTCCGATCGTTACATTCAAAAGGCTGATACAATGCAGAGGTGTACTCTGAGGTCCACTAAAAAAGCATTTCAACAGCATTTTGAGAGCCAGTTTACCAAAGAGCCTGGTCTCTGTAATGAAGAGTTTCGCAACTATTTACTTTCCTCAACTTTCACTGACTGAAGTGACTAGCAGCGAGGGTAAGATCACAGAGTGCAAATTTTACTTGGCATTGAAGAGGGCCAGCAGAAGCAAGTCACAAGGACTTGATGGTTTGCTCTACGAACTGTACTTGAGGCTGTCACACCTCTATGTGCCCATTTTGACAATTGTGTTCATGTTCTGGTAGGGGTCTATCCCTGACTGGATCTGCAGGGGTGTTATCATACTACTGAAAAGGTGCAAGGATAGTGGATGATATTTAGATAATCATGGGCCCATAATTCTGCTCAACACAGAGTTAAAGATATTGGCCAAGATCCTGACAGAGCATTTGCAGTCAGTTGCTGAGATTCTGTTGAAACCTGAGTAGACTTGTGCAGTGAAGAGCCAAACAATTCTGAGTAACCTGCATCTGATGTGCATGGTCTTAGAGGGTGTAAGGAACAGGGAGAAAGCCACGCTAATCAATTTATTCAGTCCAAGTTGATAGATAGGGTCAACTGTCAAGATCTGGTGAGCTGTCCTGCAGGCTGCTTGATTCCAACCCAACTTCTGCAAGTGGATCAGTATCCTTTATTGCTTTTTCAGCACTGTAGTACAGGTGAACAAAAGGCGATCAGGCGCTTTTGCACTGCTTTGGTTGGTTTGTCAGGATTGTTCTCTGTTGCTCTTACTTCACACTTGGTATTGGAGCTTTTTCTTTGCCAGCTCAGAGAATGGGCTGGTAGACCAGCCTTCATGGAATTGCTGTCCTCAGTTTAGGTCAAGCCAGTTTTCCATGTGTGCTGACGACGTATCCATTTTTTGGTACAGAAGGTAATTTAATGGTATGAGAAGGTCACAGGTCTGTACTTCCTCTCTGTAAGAACCATAGAATGGCAATTGAGTGTTTGCTATTCTCCCTCTTGTGTGTTGGTGGCATGCATAAGTGTCATGGCAGCAGTATAGTAGGGACAGGAATGCCACACGTGGAGTGTCACTGACACACCTTGAAGTTGACTTTCCTTTGCCGTGTCTTGATGAAAGAGTCAATCTAAGAGGGAGCATTAGGGAAGCCTTCCTCTAGTTTCTAGGGCCAAGTGTCAACTTAACTCTCCAGACACAATTGACTTTCTTCAGAGAGTGTCAAAGTCCTTGAAGGTGATTCCTTGTTTTACTGACCTTTCATGGCTTAGAAATGTCTTGTATCGGGCTTTAGTAAAGGGGGTTGCCTCAAAGCCACTTTGTGGGCAACTCGGCTTGCTGGTGAGTTGCCATTGGTGAATTATCTCAGCAAACCTGAGTTTTTCCTCACCTGACAATTGATTCAGAACATGTTATCTCTCAATGATGTAGTCTTCAGATGGGGCTGGGTAGATTCACCCAACTGCTATCGGAGTGACCTTGGTTTAACAGAAATTTGAATTTGATTATGAGCTTCTTTATTATTAATTAAAAATAATAAAGCCACGATGATGCAAAGAGTTACTCAGTGTGAAAAAATCTGAGGGAAAAATATTTAAGGAAGAGAGTTCAAGAAGTGATAAGTACAAGAGAAGAAATTGTCAGCATAGAATTTACAGTTTCCAGTAGCCATTTCAGCAGTAAAATGATGAGATCTAGCTGCCAATCTAGCCGTAGTACTACTACACTTAAATTTTTAAAGCCATACTACCAAAGAGAAAATCTTATCAGAACAATTACCATGTAAATATTTATAGAAATGGCACAGTGAAGCTATATTCCAAAAGTGGATGAAGTCGAGATGCCAGATCACAACTGATAATATTACAGATTCTTTGGGCGTTATCAAGGTTCTCTAAATACACGGTAAAAGCATCAGAATGGATGTGAAAGCAATATGGATGAGAAGTAAATGTGAAATCATGGATGAGAAGTAAATTTATAAAAGTGCAAGATAGATTCTCACAAAAACAAACTGTCAGGCTAGCACAGTGAACCAACTTTCCTAGAAGCAAACCTAGCAATCGATTCATGATAGTCTTTTCACTTCACGTCAGAATATGTGGGATCAAGAAGGTGCAATGAGTTGCATTCCCCATGGTTAGCATCAACCCTCACAGATGAAAGGCAAAAAAGTTCTCTCAAATGATTAAAACAGAGCAGTTTTGTTTTGGTATTGTTAAAATTAACAGGCCATTTCTTGACCCAATTAAGAACATGTTGAAGGAAGATTTTAAGATTAGCCTCCCATTTGACCTATTCTAACCCATCAGATTTAACATTTAGACAGAGGTAAATAATTGTGTCATCAGCATAAATACAGAGTCATGAATTGATGACATCAGAAAGGTCGTTGATGAAAATTGGGAACAACATAGCTTCAAGGAGAGAGCCCTGGGAGACACCTGCATTAATGCAAAAAGACATGGAAGAGTCACCATTTAAAACTACTTTTATTTCACAATTTGAGAAAAAAGCATTGAATCAAATCAAAAATTGATCCAGAAATACCATAACATTTCAACTTGTGAAGAAAATCAGCATGCTAAACCCTGTCAGATGCCATCAAAATATCCAAAACAACAGCCTTATCTAAAACTTCAACAATAACCATTGACCCATCAGCAGTTGACCTAGAGAAGTGAAAGCCATATTATTTGTCTGGAAAGAGACCCAACTAGGCAAGATGCTTAACCAATTCGAAAGTTGATTAGAGCATCTTGGACTTTGCTAAAATGAGGTAGAAAACTAATAGGCTGATAGAAGGATCAAACAGTTTGCCTGAATTCTTTAAGATAGGAACTACAGAAGTGGATTTCTAATACATAGGAAAGCAAGCTGTAGCAAGGTATTCATTGTAGAGTCTACAGAGAACAGGAGTCATTTCAGGTGCACATTTCTTAAGGAAAATTGCAGGGATATCATCAAATCGGCACGCTCTACTGGGATCCAGTTTAGAGATGACAGAAGAAATCTTGAACAGAGTTATATGCATATCACACAGAAAGACAGGCAAAGATACTCCACATGAAACAAGAGTAGAATTGGAAGAGAATTTCTTTTCAATGAATTTTTATAAGAATTGATTTCATTTTTTAAAATTTTAATTAGAATAATTTATAAACTTTGAAAAGTCTGTATTAATTTATTAAGTGATATTGTTATAAAATTAAATGGTATTTACTAATCACAAATAAAAAAAGTTTACAATTAAGCAAAATGCAGTATTTTAAAAAGAATTTTGAATTTTTTGCGTGCATGTATAAATGTACCAGGTTTTAAAAATACAAATGTCCATACATGACATTAGCAGAAAATAAGAGCAATAATTACAGTAAATTTGAAGTTTATTAGCAATTTTCTAAAATTTTCTCAAAATTCTTCATAAGTAACACTAGAAAACCAAAGAATCTAAAATTCAATAAAATATCAGAATGTTAAAATTTTTTAAGATAAATGAGTAGTTAAAAAATTTTATATCGAAAAAGTGTTACATTGTGTTTGTCATGTAGTTTTATTACAATTATCTCATAATGATTAACTGATATTTGTCTATAATTCTGAGATGAGGTACTGTAATAATTTACATTGTTCAGACTGTAATCATTTGTTGACATATCCATGATGTTTCGGTCATTGTACGCTCCAACCTTCTTCAGTTGATTGGTCAAGGACACATGGCCCAGTAGATAAAAGCAGTGGTTGGATCCAATAACTTGCCAAAAGAGTTATGAGTTCAATACCTGGCTACAGCAGAGATGAACAAACAAAAAAAAAAAAAAAAAAAAAAAAAAAAAAAAAAAAAAGAGAGAGAGGAGTTAAAGGGAGATAACTGATACTGAGACAGCTGGAAGAGGAATTACTTGAGAAACTAGAACAATCTACTCCAGTGAATGAAATAAAGAGTTCAGTTTGAAATTCCAATCATCTGAAGAAGGTTGGAGTGTACGACAGCAAAAACATTGTGAATATGACAGCTAAGTTGAGGACAAGAGTCCAAACAATGTAAATAGTGTAAACAACTGATTTTGTAAAAACAATGATTACATTTTAATTTAATGATTACTTTTATTTTAATGGGGTACTAATAATATTACATGATGTCAGGGTCACCAAATGGTGGGTGAGCTATGAAACAAAGGAATATTCTCCCAGTTTGCATTTCTCTCCTAGCAGGTATTATGATATCTCTGGTATAAAAACACCTTAATATACTGATGAAATGGAATAGCTGGAAGAAAAGAAATGAGAAACATGCTTTGTTCTCAGAGATAGTTTTATGCTGCAGAGTCATACAAAAAATTATATATATATATATATATACACATGTGTGTGTGTGTGTGTCCCACACAAAGAAACTATAACACATGTCTACACAAACTGTGTGAAAAGATTGCCAAAGAAAAAATAATAAAAAAATAAAAAATAGAGCCCTACTTGTAATCATTTCGAACGGGAACTGGAGGTACTGCAGATTCTTGTGTATTTCAGGAAAAGTCATATTTAGGAATCCAGATTCAAGTAGGTCAGATTTATTTGCTATGTCACTAGTGAGGTATTCCACTAACAGGAAAACAATGAGTTACGGGTTTTCCCAAATTGAAGAGTGCAAGCTGAAAATAGTTTCTATATCTGGTGAGGATATATTTCCATAGAAAAATTGCAGCATCAGTTTGAAAGATGCAGGCAGATTTAGCCTCAACCTGGGACCAAGAAGCCCAGACTAAAAAAAGCTACTACTCGGTTTGACTCCTGGAAGCTGACTGACAGGCTGGCTACTTTCATTACACTATGAAGTAACATAACTAAGCTGCTGGCATGTGACCCATGTGACTATCTCGAACCAAGGTAGATAATCACTTTTTTATCCCCACAACATCAAGGTTAACTCTGAGGTCAAAAGCCCAAACTAAAAAACATAATTATATCCCTGATTTAAAAGCATGCAAAAAAAAAAAAAATTAAAATTAAAAAAATACTGAACACCATCAGTGCAAAAATGAAGACATTGATATCTATGTTTTTTTTGTTTTTTTTTTTACATTTTCAGTGCGTTCTTATCGATTAGACTTTCAGATTAGCAAAAAAGAATTTGGTGTTGAAAAAAATTCAATATTTAAAGATTTTTATGGGTGCTCAGTTTCTCATAAAACGTTCCAATAAATTGATCCCCATATTAGAAACACTCGCTTTGGGGTCGAGTACAAAAGCCATTCTTGGGGTTTCCGAAGAAGTTGCTATTGTAAGAATTTAAGTTTTTGAAAAAAAAAAAAACATGAAAAGCAAAAAATTACACGATAGTGGGGGGTGGGGGGTGCCGGTCGTTTATTTTCTTACCGGGTGTCAAAATTGCTGCAATTGCACATAATGTGTGTGTTTTTTTTAGTTTTATAATTATTTTGAATTCAAGAGCTATTGAATTATCATACTCTTCTTCCGATAGGAAAAAGTAATTTCCTTTTTGAACATACACCAAAAAAATAATCTAACAGTTGGTCAAACGAAAAAAAAAAAAATTAAATATTCTTTTAAAAAAGGTTTACACACAAAAATGATATTTTAATTAAACACTAAAATTTTAAAAACAGATTACTTTACTTTTTTTTTAAATTTTCAAACATGTCTATTCTTTATTAATAAAATAAAAACTAAAGGATTAATTTCAAAATCATGTATTGGCCTAACTACTTTATTGTTTGTTTGTTTGGGTAATTAGAGTTTCTCAATTTTACGTATGTACAAAAATGAACAAGCAAGACATATGACAGGGTAAATACATTTTAATTAACAACAATGGCGAATATTAAAAAAAAAGGGGTAAAAATAAGTTACCTCCCTTTTACTGTTGTAGACAATAATTTGACACAGTTCAAAGTGTGAGTTGGAAATTAGTTTGTATGTTCAATAATTGAAACAGTTCAAAGTTATAAGTTTGAAGAAAGTGTGTGTGAATAAAAAAAATGTTAAAAATACTTGCGGTTGGTAAGAAGTTGAAAATAATAAATTATTATCAGGAGTGCAAACAAGTGACGGTAATGTCGAATAGACATATATATGGCCAATAATTCTCTAGAAAAGGTGCTATACCTCTTTTGGGCAGCCGACAGCTTATGTGAGAAGAAAGACAAAGGTTGCTTAACTCCCTTGGTTGTTTGATGTAACACAGCTCCGACGGCGTTAGACGAGGCGTCCGTTGTAAGGGAGAGAATAGAGTCCTTGTCATCAGAAATATACGTTAACTTCGTAAAGTTAACCAAGGCATTTTTAGCGTCATTAAATGACTGTAGTTGTTTATCCGTGAAAGATATGCTAGCATTTTTTTTCTTTTGGTTTTGAAGTAAATCAGTCAAAGGTGATAAAATGCTGGAGCAGTGAGGAATATATTGACGATAGTAATTAACGAGACCCAAAAAACGACGAAGTTGTCGAAGAGACTGTGGTTGAGGAAATTTGCTGATGGTCTCTACTTTAGTAGGCATCGGGGTGATGCCACTTTTATCCAAAATGTGTCCCAAGAATGTCAACTGAGAGGCAGAGAAAATACACTTCTCAGGGTTAATTTTCAAGCCGAAATGTTGTAGGCGATCAAAAACTTGTTTAACATGGGTGCGATGCGTAGCCATATCGCTGCTGGCGATGAGGACGTCGTCGATATAGGCGAAAGTAAAATCAAGACCACGCAATACTTCATCTATTAG
This sequence comes from Ascarosepion bandense, assembly GCA_037127315.1. Taxonomy (NCBI): domain Eukaryota; kingdom Metazoa; phylum Mollusca; class Cephalopoda; order Sepiida; family Sepiidae; genus Ascarosepion; species Ascarosepion bandense. The sequence goes on along the minus strand of JBBBDQ010000566.1, from coordinate 26,117 downwards.
GCGCTGAAACGATTGGGCAGCATTACGCAAACCGAACGGCATTCGCAGAAATTCGAACAACCCAAAAGGTGTGGTGATGGCTGTCTTAGGAATGTCTTCAGGAGCTACGGGGATTTGATGGAAGGCTTTTCGCAGATCCAGCTTGTTAAAAACACTGGCTCCTTGTACCGACGTCACAAAATCAAGTAAATTTGGTACTGGATAGCGGTCAGGAACAGTCTGAGCATTAAGTCTTCTGAAATCACCACAAGGACGCCATGTTCCAGGCTCCGATTTAGGGACCATATGTAATGGAGAAGCATAAGGGCTAGACGAAGGACGTATAATACCCAGGTCGATCATGTGCTGAAACTCACGCTTAGCTATTTTGTACTTATCAGGGTGCAGACGTCGAGGGTTTGAATGAACAGGAGGACCTTTTGTCTCTATGTGATGCTGTGCATAATGCTTTATAGGCTCTGTATAAGAAAAAGGTTTTGACAAGGTCTGGATAGCCACTTAAAATGTCTTCTAATCCGGTAACGGAAGGCATGGCAGTACTGATGCCTAAAGAAGAAATATTCGATCTAGTGCCACGAACATGTATATTGGTATTGTCGTCTAACAGCGACCTAGATGCTAGGTTCACACTTAACTTGTAATGTGAAAGAAAATCTGCACCTAATATTGGAATTTTCACTTGTGCAATGGTAAAAATCCATGGGAAACTCCGTCGAAGACCTATATCAAGCGTTAAAGAGGCTTCGCCGTAGGTATTAATCTTAGTGCCGTTAGCAGCCTGTAATGAAAAATCTGTTATCTTAAGTTGTTGGCCAGTACTTGGCGGGATAACACTTACTTGGGCACCGGTATCGACTAGAAAAGACATGCGTGATATTTTGTCATATATGAAAAATAGGCGGCAAATAGGTTTACTGCTGGTGGTAGTAGCCGCGTTCATGGGCCACCAGCTAACTCGTTTCCCGCGTCTCTCGAACGCTGGGCGCCATTATCCGTATAATATTTACAAGGTTTGATACATTTCTTAGCATTGGACGCATACTTGAAGTGGTACCAGCAATATTCCCCATGTGGCCGTTCGCGGGAAAGTGATCTGGTACGCGACAGGCTTCTATTTTTAATGCGGAACCTGCGTTCCAAGTTATCGACGCGCAGTGTAATGGCGTCTATTTTCTTGATTAAAGTATCCATACTGGAAGAATCCACTGCAGGCGGTGCAAGAGAAAGGTTAGTTGGATGGACAGGCTGGTTTTCCAATATTTTATCAGCCATGTCCGCCAATTCAGTTAGTTCGATTTTCTCTGAAATACTAGTCAATATTTGTGCTATTTGTGTGGGTAATTTGTCCATCCACAGCTTACGTAACACTGTGTCGGACATAGAGTTGTTTCCTAGCAGGGTCTTCATACGTCTGAGCAACTGCGAAGGTTTATTGTCTAGCAATTGCAGGTTATTAAACAATTCATGCAGACGTCTATTTTCAGATTCGCCGGTCCTTGATATGATTGTGTCACGAAGTAGATCGTATGGTTTGTCTGCCGGGACTTGGTTCAGGAGGTCGACAATGTCGATTGCTATATCAGGTGGCAATTTCTCGACCACGTGTGCAAATCTGTCACGCTGTGACGTAATCTTTTTGGCAAAAAATATAGCATCAAGCTGAGCGAACCAGACTTGAATGTTGGACCTGCTAAAAACGGGCAGGTTAAGGAGGATCGGACCCACAGCAGAGCTGTCTACCATTATGAAAGGTTATCTTTTATCTTGCTCTATCAATGTCCACTCGTACACACAAAATTGAGAAGAGAGAGGAGTCACCAAAAAAATTAAAATACCCAAAACAGTCGGGGTTACCAGTTGTATTGTAGTAGTAATGTCACACGTCGGGGTTTACCAATTGTATTGGAGCGGTAATTTCACACGTCGGGGTTTACCAATTTGTATTGGCCTAACTACTTTATTGTTTGTTTGTTTGGGTAATTAGAGTTTCTCAATTTTACGTATGTACAAAAATGAACAAGCAAGACATATGACAGGGTAAATAAATTTTAATTAACAACAATGGCGAATATTAAAAAAAAAGGGGTAAAAATAAGTTACCTCCCTTTTACTGTTGTAGACAATAATTTGACACAGTTCAAAGTGTGAGTTGGAAATTAGTTTGTATGTTCAATAATTGAAACAGTTCAAAGTTATAAGTTTGAAGAAAGTGTGTGTGAATAAAAAAAATGTTAAAAATACTTGCGGTTGGTAAGAAGTTGAAAATAATAAATTATTATCAGGAGTGCAAAGTTTTGAAATATTTAACTCAACTTCTGAGTCAGGTAAATGAAACCGGCTTATTTTCTTTTAAGAGTAGGCAAAAACAAGTATTGCCTTAAAAGAAAAGTGAGCACTTAACAATAGGTCTTGTGTCTTCAAAGGAAACTTTCCAACTGCTGCTTGAAGAGCGGGAAGATTCCCGCTTTTTCGAAAGAGAGGCAAAATGCTGCTGCTGATTGAGAACAAACCAATGAAAAGTTTGGTTACAAAAAGAAGATGGTTTGATTAATTTTTCAATTTTCCTTCTCGAACTTTCTATAAAATATTGGTGATACGAGGGTATCGTAGAGAGTTCGACAATCACAATAAAAAAAATTACAAGTAAAAATTAAAAAAAATATTAATTACTTATTAAATTTTACTGTCTTAATCTGAAAGAAAATAACGTAAATTTCTGCAACTATCAAAAAATTATTTTTTACTTAGGTGAGTTTTTGACTTTTTATTGAATTATTTTTTAGTAAGATTCGGGGCAAACTTTCTGCATATTCACACTTGATACTGAATTGAATTTTTTTCTTTTCAATGAAATAATATTACTTGAACTTTAGTTTCAAGGATTTAATTTTCTTTGTGCAACTGTATGCCACCCCCCTTCCACACACACAAAAATGTCCACATGAGATATAAAATAGAGGCAAAACCAAACAATATTTCTACTAAGTTTAAATTTAAACACCTTCAATTCGATCATTAATGAAAATTTTGTTTGAATCGAATGGTTTACTTATTTTTGGTAAATAAATATTTTAAAACAGTGGACAGGGATTTAAATTTAACCTTTTGTTTTGCTTTCATTTCGGACAAAAAAAATAACTCACCCATTTTTGGTGGGATCTAAAAAATAAATATTTTTGCTTAAACTTGAATGTCTGTCGGGTACAATAATGATACGAGTACACTAGTTTCTTTCACAACCCAAGGACACTCAGTTTTTTTAATCGAAGTTGGGGTAAGGCATTTTTTATCATCTTAGACAACTCGACCAAATTTTAGTCACAGTGGTACCAATAAGTTGTTTGTAGTCTTAAAAAAGAGAAAATAAAAGGAGACAGAGCAGAAGTCAAATTGTGTCCTTCAGGAATAATTTTTTTAAATTTCGAAAGCAATCAAATTTATTTTTGGCTTAATTTTAAAAAAATATATTTTTATTATAACTTTCATTCTTTCATTAGGATTTTGTCCCGGACAAGAGCAGACATGTCTACCTAACTCACACAAACACACGCGCACTAATTGCGGGTAGCAATTAGGGGCGCAATTTTTTATTTCTCACCAGGGAAAGAACTTCTCTTTCCTTTTCACTTTCTTATGCATGCTCTCAACCCTATGTAACCTTTGTTAATATATTGTTTTTCTTGTTACTCGTCTTTCTTATTGCCTGTTTTAAATCATGACTAAGGTTACGTCGAGTCGACTCGTAAATCTAAATTAGTAACGGACCCTCCGTCTTCTACAACCTTTTTATTGGGGTATAACTTCACTAAACATCTTCCGGTTGTCAGGATGTATTTTATGTCATTGTCATAATTACCAAGATCAATTTGCTCATTTCAAAAAAAGATTTTTTAAACCATAAAATAAAATTAAAATTTAATGAGATTAGAAGCCTGACCGCTTTTCGCTTACTTATACCACAGCACTGGGGGAGCGATACAGTAGGCTGCTCCACTTGCAAAAAAAAAGTCTGTTTTGAATCCGGCGGCCTGCACGACAGCTACTAGACACTGATGGTTGATTCTATCAAATGCCTTGGCCTGTTCCCAGTTGATCAATGCGGCTTGCTTAGTCGTCTTTTACACTTTCTAGGATTGTACAGATCAAATGCAGATTACACTGAATTGTTCGGGTCCCTCACATCACAAGTCTGCTTGGGTCCCAATAGAATCTTGGCAACTGACTGCAAATGCTTCGTCAGGATCTTGGCCACAATATTTAATTGTTTAGCAGATTTATGGGCCTGTAATCATCCAAGGAATGTCAGCCAAAATAGCTGCAAAACTCGTTTACACGGAGACCAGTCTCCTTGGTAAAGCAGCTGTCGAAATGCTTCCGAAACGCCTCGCAAATATCGTCGGTCAATCTCAGAGTATGCCCGAGGCCACCGAAAATTTAAGGCCTAGTTGATATGACGTCAAGAACTTGTGACAACATAATCTTGTTCTTTAACTTTCAAGAAGGGAGTTTTCGTTGGTGTATTAAATTTTTCACGGTGTTTTTAAATTATTTATTGATTTTTTTTTATTTTAAATATTGCATTAACTTAAAAACAAAAACAATATCTTACAGATGTGTTGTACCAAATTGTAAAGGAAGTTATAAAATCTGCCCAAAAGTTCATGTATTTTCTTTTCCGAAAGATAAAGAATTATCTAATATTTGGATTCGTACTATCAAAAGAGACAATTTTTTACCTACTAAATTCAGTAGAATGGGTATATTTTTTGTCTTATGGCATACATATTTTTTTTTATTAAAATAAGCAACAGAAACACAATAGAACATTCTAGTAAAATTGGATCAAAACAGTAGTAGAATTTAGATTACATTTTTATATTTCTCAACCAATCAGCTAAAAACTTAGAATAAGAACATTCTAGAAAAATAGGCTTGGAAGTAAATTAACACAAAAATATTTAGGCCCCAAACAAAATAGTAAAATAATAAATCTGATTGGTCAGTAAATGTTTTCACACCCTAATGTTAGGAAGCTTAGTTGATCCCCTATTAATGTATATAATACACACAAGTTAGAAAGAAAAGTCAGTCATCAAGCAGTCACCCAGCAGGCCATTAAGTCCGCATGCCACCGTATACTTTGCCGGCCATGTCATTTCTTCCATGCCAAAGTTCGTGACCTCGCTCCAAGGACCTTAAAAGAAAAGCCGACGAAACTTTCTTTGAGCAACGCGACACGTTGTCGCCAACTGAAAAGCACCAAATGTAAGTAGGAAAGGCTTATTTACAGACTCTGATAATGCAAACATATACACGTTTTTGGACAAAAATTAACTTCTTGCCAAGTTTATATTTCTCAAAAAGGCAATTTTAGAATCATGTATTTTGTTCGTTTCTACATACCATTTTATTTTGTCACATAATAAATTGTTTGTTGTTGAATGTCCGTTGTAAATTATTCCTTCACTTTGCGCGATTGCAAAATAGAGTGTTGTATTTGTGGGGGAAATAATCAACATACAACCCAGTAAATACCAAACCCCCCACAGTCTTAAAAATAAGTAAATTTAACTAAAACTTTTATGATTAAATCAATTTCATATATGTTTAAAAATCGACACAAAGTTATGATATAAATCTAACGAGAAAGTTAAGAATAAGACATCATTATATTCATGTCTTAACCTTATCGCTTGCATCGTTTTTAAAAACTAAAGTTTCATTTTTAAAAAATAAACTTTAAAGAAATTTTCTATATAAATTCATAAAGGAATATTTTTATAAACATAAAATATAATTCTAATAATTCTAACATTTCTTTAGAATTGTTTTATTCGTAAATAAAGAAACTTTAAGGATTGAATTCTATTTCATCTTTGTATTTCACAACATATTAAACAGAAAATTACAGAAGTTTTAAAAGCTAGAAACCTCATTAAAAATAAACTTTAGAGAAATCTTTTATATAAATTTGTAAAGGAATATTTTTATACGCATAAAAACAATTCTAATGGTCTAACAATTTTCTAGAATTGTTTTATTCATAAAAAATAATTTTTATTTGTTATTTTGATTTAAAAATGTATAAATATTAAAGGCTTAAGGCCGAATCAAGTAACATTAACTAGCTTCCTACAATACACATTCTTATTCTGAATATTTTTTTATCTTGATGTTTTTTCTCAAACAATGACAATTTTGTTTTTAGTATTTTTAAAGATGAAAGACCTAATTATTATTAATGAAAGTTATAATAAAAATATTTTTTTAAAATTAAGCCAAAAATAAATTTGATTGCTTTCGAAATTTAAAAAAATTATTCCTGAAGGACACAATTTGACTTCTGCTCTGTCTCCTTTTATTTTCTCTTTTTTAAGACTACAAACAACTTATTGGTACCACTGTGACTAAAATTTGGTCGAGTTGTCTAAGATGATAAAAAATGCCTTACTCCAACTTCGATTAAAAAAACTGAGTGTCCTTGGGTTGTGAAAGAAACTAGTGTACTCGTATCATTATTGTACCCGACAGACATTCAAGTTTAAGCAAAAATATTTATTTTTTAGATCCCACCAAAAATGGGTGAGTTATTTTTTTTGTCCGAAATGAAAGCAAAACAAAAGGTTAAATTTAAATCCCTGTCCACTGTTTTAAAATATTTATTTACCAAAAATAAGTAAACCATTCGATTCAAACAAAATTTTCATTAATGATCGAATTGAAGGTGTTTAAATTTAAACTTAGTAGAAATATTGTTTGGTTTTGCCTCTATTTTATATCTCATGTGGACATTTTTGTGTGTGTGGAAGGGGGGTGGCATACAGTTGCACAAAGAAAATTAAATCCTTGAAACTAAAGTTCAAGTAATATTATTTCATTGAAAAGAAAAAAATTCAATTCAGTATCAAGTGTGAATATGCAGAAAGTTTGCCCCGAATCTTACTAAAAAATAATTCAATAAAAAGTCAAAAACTCACCTAAGTAAAAAATAATTTTTTGATAGTTGCAGAAATTTACGTTATTTTCTTTCAGATTAAGACAGTAAAATTTAATAAGTAATTAATATTTTTTTTAATTTTTACTTGTAATTTTTTTTATTGTGATTGTCGAACTCTCTACGATACCCTCGTATCACCAATATTTTATAGAAAGTTCGAGAAGGAAAATTGAAAAATTAATCAAACCATCTTCTTTTTGTAACCAAACTTTTCATTGGTTTGTTCTCAATCAGCAGCAGCATTTTGCCTCTCTTTCGAAAAAGCGGGAATCTTCCCGCTCTTCAAGCAGCAGTTGGAAAGTTTCCTTTGAAGACACAAGACCTATTGTTAAGTGCTCACTTTTCTTTTAAGGCAATACTTGTTTTTGCCTACTCTTAAAAGAAAATAAGCCGGTTTCATTTACCTGACTCAGAAGTTGAGTTAAATATTTCAAAACTTTGCACTCCTGATAATAATTTATTATTTTCAACTTCTTACCAACCGCAAGTATTTTTAACATTTTTTTTATTCACACACACTTTCTTCAAACTTATAACTTTGAACTGTTTCAATTATTGAACATACAAACTAATTTCCAACTCACACTTTGAACTGTGTCAAATTATTGTCTACAACAGTAAAAGGGAGGTAACTTATTTTTACCCCTTTTTTTTTAATATTCGCCATTGTTGTTAATTAAAATTTATTTACCCTGTCATATGTCTTGCTTGTTCATTTTTGTACATACGTAAAATTGAGAAACTCTAATTACCCAAACAAACAAACAATAAAGTAGTTAGGCCAATACAAATTGGTAAACCCCGACGTGTGAAATTACCGCTCCAATACAATTGGTAAACCCCGACGTGTGACATTACTACTACAATACAACTGGTAACCCCGACTGTTTTGGGTATTTTAATTTTTTTGGTGACTCCTCTCTCTTCTCAATTTTGTGTGTACGAGTGGACATTGATAGAGCAAGATAAAAGATAACCTTTCATAATGGTAGACAGCTCTGCTGTGGGTCCGATCCTCCTTAACCTGCCCGTTTTTAGCAGGTCCAACATTCAAGTCTGGTTCGCTCAGCTTGATGCTATATTTTTTGCCAAAAAGATTACGTCACAGCGTGACAGATTTGCACACGTGGTCGAGAAATTGCCACCTGATATAGCAATCGACATTGTCGACCTCCTGAACCAAGTCCCGGCAGACAAACCATACGATCTACTTCGTGACACAATCATATCAAGGACCGGCGAATCTGAAAATAGACGTCTGCATGAATTGTTTAATAACCTGCAATTGCTAGACAATAAACCTTCGCAGTTGCTCAGACGTATGAAGACCCTGCTAGGAAACAACTCTATGTCCGACACAGTGTTACGTAAGCTGTGGATGGACAAATTACCCACACAAATAGCACAAATATTGACTAGTATTTCAGAGAAAATCGAACTAACTGAATTGGCGGACATGGCTGATAAAATATTGGAAAACCAGCCTGTCCATCCAACTAACCTTTCTCTTGCACCGCCTGCAGTGGATTCTTCCAGTATGGATACTTTAATCAAGAAAATAGACGCCATTACACTGCGCGTCGATAACTTGGAACGCAGGTTCCGCATTAAAAATAGAAGCCTGTCGCGTACCAGATCACTTTCCCGCGAACGGCCACATGGGGAATATTGCTGGTACCACTTCAAGTATGCGTCCAATGCTAAGAAATGTATCAAACCTTGTAAATATTATACGGATAATGGCGCCCAGCGTTCGAGAGACGCGGGAAACGAGTTAGCTGGTGGCCCATGAACGCGGCTACTACCACCAGCAGTAAACCTATTTGCCGCCTATTTTTCATATATGACAAAATATCACGCATGTCTTTTCTAGTCGATACCGGTGCCCAAGTAAGTGTTATCCCGCCAAGTACTGGCCAACAACTTAAGATAACAGATTTTTCATTACAGGCTGCTAACGGCACTAAGATTAATACCTACGGCGAAGCCTCTTTAACGCTTGATATAGGTCTTCGACGGAGTTTCCCATGGATTTTTACCATTGCACAAGTGAAAATTCCAATATTAGGTGCAGATTTTCTTTCACATTACAAGTTAAGTGTGAACCTAGCATCTAGGTCGCTGTTAGACGACAATACCAATATACATGTTCGTGGCACTAGATCGAATATTTCTTCTTTAGGCATCAGTACTGCCATGCCTTCCGTTACCGGATTAGAAGACATTTTAAGTGGCTATCCAGACCTTGTCAAAACCTTTTTCTTATACAGAGCCTATAAAGCATTATGCACAGCATCACATAGAGACAAAAGGTCCTCCTGTTCATTCAAACCCTCGACGTCTGCACCCTGATAAGTACAAAATAGCTAAGCGTGAGTTTCAGCACATGATCGACCTGGGTATTATACGTCCTTCGTCTAGCCCTTATGCTTCTCCATTACATATGGTCCCTAAATCGGAGCCTGGAACATGGCGTCCTTGTGGTGATTTCAGAAGACTTAATGCTCAGACTGTTCCTGACCGCTATCCAGTACCAAATTTACTTGATTTTGTGACGTCGGTACAAGGAGCCAGTGTTTTTAACAAGCTGGATCTGCGAAAAGCCTTCCATCAAATCCCCGTAGCTCCTGAAGACATTCCTAAGACAGCCATCACCACACCTTTTGGGTTGTTCGAATTTCTGCGAATGCCGTTCGGTTTGCGTAATGCTGCCCAATCGTTTCAGCGCCTAATAGATGAAGTATTGCGTGGTCTTGATTTTACTTTCGCCTATATCGACGACGTCCTCATCGCCAGCAGCGATATGGCTACGCATCGCACCCATGTTAAACAAGTTTTTGATCGCCTACAACATTTCGGCTTGAAAATTAACCCTGAGAAGTGTATTTTCTCTGCCTCTCAGTTGACATTCTTGGGACACATTTTGGATAAAAGTGGCATCACCCCGATGCCTACTAAAGTAGAGACCATCAGCAAATTTCCTCAACCACAGTCTCTTCGACAACTTCGTCGTTTTTTGGGTCTCGTTAATTACTATCGTCAATATATTCCTCACTGCTCCAGCATTTTATCACCTTTGACTGATTTACTTCAAAACCAAAAGAAAAAAAATGCTAGCATATCTTTCACGGATAAACAACTACAGTCATTTAATGACGCTAAAAATGCCTTGGTTAACTTTACGAAGTTAACGTATATTTCTGATGACAAGGACTCTATTCTCTCCCTTACAACGGACGCCTCGTCTAACGCCGTCGGAGCTGTGTTACATCAAACAACCAAGGGAGTTAAGCAACCTTTGTCTTTCTTCTCACATAAGCTGTCGGCTGCCCAAAAGAGGTATAGCACCTTTTCTAGAGAATTATTGGCCATATATATGTCTATTCGACATTACCGTCACTTGTTTGCACTCCTGATAATAATTTATTATTTTCAACTTCTTACCAACCGCAAGTATTTTTAACATTTTTTTTATTCACACACACTTTCTTCAAACTTATAACTTTGAACTGTTTCAATTATTGAACATACAAACTAATTTCCAACTCACACTTTGAACTGTGTCAAATTATTGTCTACAACAGTAAAAGGGAGGTAACTTATTTTTACCCCTTTTTTTTTAATATTCGCCATTGTTGTTAATTAAAATGTATTTACCCTGTCATATGTCTTGCTTGTTCATTTTTGTACATACGTAAAATTGAGAAACTCTAATTACCCAAACAAACAAACAATAAAGTAGTTAGGCCAATACATGATTTTGAAATTAATCCTTTAGTTTTTATTTTATTAATAAAGAATAGACATGTTTGAAAATTTAAAAAAAAAGTAAAGTAATCTGTTTTTAAAATTTTAGTGTTTAATTAAAATATCATTTTTGTGTGTAAACCTTTTTTAAAAGAATATTTAATTTTTTTTTTTTTCGTTTGACCAACTGTTAGATTATTTTTTTGGTGTATGTTCAAAAAGGAAATTACTTTTTCCTATCGGAAGAAGAGTATGATAATTCAATAGCTCTTGAATTCAAAATAATTATAAAACTAAAAAAAACACACACATTATGTGCAATTGCAGCAATTTTGACACCCGGTAAGAAAATAAACGACCGGCACCCCCCACCCCCCACTATCGTGTAATTTTTTGCTTTTCATGTTTTTTTTTTTTTCAAAAACTTAAATTCTTACAATAGCAACTTCTTCGGAAACCCCAAGAATGGCTTTTGTACTCGACCCCAAAGCGAGTGTTTCTAATATGGGGATCAATTTATTGGAACGTTTTATGAGAAACTGAGCACCCATAAAAATCTTTAAATATTGAATTTTTTTCAACACCAAATTCTTTTTTGCTAATCTGAAAGTCTAATCGATAAGAACGCACTGAAAATGTAAAAAAAAAAACAAAAAAAACATAGATATCAATGTCTTCATTTTTGCACTGATGGTGTTCAGTATTTTTTTAATTTTAATTTTTTTTTTTTTGCATGCTTTTAAATCAGGGATATAATTATGTTTTTTAGTTTGGGCTTTTGACCTCAGAGTTAACCTTGATGTTGTGGGGATAAAAAAGTGATTATCTACCTTGGTTCGAGATAGTCACATGGGTCACATGCCAGCAGCTTAGTTATGTTACTTCATAGTGTAATGAAAGTAGCCAGCCTGTCAGTCAGCTTCCAGGAGTCAAACCGAGTAGTAGCTTTTTTTAGTCTGGGCTTCTTGGTCCCAGGTTGAGGCTAAATCTGCCTGCATCTTTCAAACTGATGCTGCAATTTTTCTATGGAAATATATCCTCACCAGATATAGAAACTATTTTCAGCTTGCACTCTTCAATTTGGGAAAACCCGTAACTCATTGTTTTCCTGTTAGTGGAATACCTCACTAGTGACATAGCAAATAAATCTGACCTACTTGAATCTGGATTCCTAAATATGACTTTTCCTGAAATACACAAGAATCTGCAGTACCTCCAGTTCCCGTTCGAAATGATTACAAGTAGGGCTCTATTTTTTATTTTTTTATTATTTTTTCTTTGGCAATCTTTTCACACAGTTTGTGTAGACATGTGTTATAGTTTCTTTGTGTGGGACACACACACACACACATGTGTATATATATATATATATATAATTTTTTGTATGACTCTGCAGCATAAAACTATCTCTGAGAACAAAGCATGTTTCTCATTTCTTTTCTTCCAGCTATTCCATTTCATCAGTATATTAAGGTGTTTTTATACCAGAGATATCATAATACCTGCTAGGAGAGAAATGCAAACTGGGAGAATATTCCTTTGTTTCATAGCTCACCCACCATTTGGTGACCCTGACATCATGTAATATTATTAGTACCCCATTAAAATAAAAGTAATCATTAAATTAAAATGTAATCATTGTTTTTACAAAATCAGTTGTTTACACTATTTACATTGTTTGGACTCTTGTCCTCAACTTAGCTGTCATATTCACAATGTTTTTGCTGTCGTACACTCCAACCTTCTTCAGATGATTGGAATTTCAAACTGAACTCTTTATTTCATTCACTGGAGTAGATTGTTCTAGTTTCTCAAGTAATTCCTCTTCCAGCTGTCTCAGTATCAGTTATCTCCCTTTAACTCCTCTCTCTTTTTTTTTTTTTTTTTTTTTTTTTTTTTTTTTTTTTTTTTTTTTTGTTTGTTCATCTCTGCTGTAGCCAGGTATTGAACTCATAACTCTTTTGGCAAGTTATTGGATCCAACCACTGCTTTTATCTACTGGGCCATGTGTCCTTGACCAATCAACTGAAGAAGGTTGGAGCGTACAATGACCGAAACATCATGGATATGTCAACAAATGATTACAGTCTGAACAATGTAAATTATTACAGTACCTCATCTCAGAATTATAGACAAATATCAGTTAATCATTATGAGATAATTGTAATAAAACTACATGACAAACACAATGTAACACTTTTTCGATATAAAATTTTTTAACTACTCATTTATCTTAAAAAATTTTAACATTCTGATATTTTATTGAATTTTAGATTCTTTGGTTTTCTAGTGTTACTTATGAAGAATTTTGAGAAAATTTTAGAAAATTGCTAATAAACTTCAAATTTACTGTAATTATTGCTCTTATTTTCTGCTAATGTCATGTATGGACATTTGTATTTTTAAAACCTGGTACATTTATACATGCACGCAAAAAATTCAAAATTCTTTTTAAAATACTGCATTTTGCTTAATTGTAAACTTTTTTTATTTGTGATTAGTAAATACCATTTAATTTTATAACAATATCACTTAATAAATTAATACAGACTTTTCAAAGTTTATAAATTATTCTAATTAAAATTTTAAAAAATGAAATCAATTCTTATAAAAATTCATTGAAAAGAAATTCTCTTCCAATTCTACTCTTGTTTCATGTGGAGTATCTTTGCCTGTCTTTCTGTGTGATATGCATATAACTCTGTTCAAGATTTCTTCTGTCATCTCTAAACTGGATCCCAGTAGAGCGTGCCGATTTGATGATATCCCTGCAATTTTCCTTAAGAAATGTGCACCTGAAATGACTCCTGTTCTCTGTAGACTCTACAATGAATACCTTGCTACAGCTTGCTTTCCTATGTATTAGAAATCCACTTCTGTAGTTCCTATCTTAAAGAATTCAGGCAAACTGTTTGATCCTTCTATCAGCCTATTAGTTTTCTACCTCATTTTAGCAAAGTCCAAGATGCTCTAATCAACTTTCGAATTGGTTAAGCATCTTGCCTAGTTGGGTCTCTTTCCAGACAAATAATATGGCTTTCACTTCTCTAGGTCAACTGCTGATGGGTCAATGGTTATTGTTGAAGTTTTAGATAAGGCTGTTGTTTTGGATATTTTGATGGCATCTGACAGGGTTTAGCATGCTGATTTTCTTCACAAGTTGAAATGTTATGGTATTTCTGGATCAATTTTTGATTTGATTCAATGCTTTTTTCTCAAATTGTGAAATAAAAGTAGTTTTAAATGGTGACTCTTCCATGTCTTTTTGCATTAATGCAGGTGTCTCCCAGGGCTCTCTCCTTGAAGCTATGTTGTTCCCAATTTTCATCAACGACCTTTCTGATGTCATCAATTCATGACTCTGTATTTATGCTGATGACACAATTATTTACCTCTGTCTAAATGTTAAATCTGATGGGTTAGAATAGGTCAAATGGGAGGCTAATCTTAAAATCTTCCTTCAACATGTTCTTAATTGGGTCAAGAAATGGCCTGTTAATTTTAACAATACCAAAACAAAACTGCTCTGTTTTAATCATTTGAGAGAACTTTTTTGCCTTTCATCTGTGAGGGTTGATGCTAACCATGGGGAATGCAACTCATTGCACCTTCTTGATCCCACATATTCTGACGTGAAGTGAAAAGACTATCATGAATCGATTGCTAGGTTTGCTTCTAGGAAAGTTGGTTCACTGTGCTAGCCTGACAGTTTGTTTTTGTGAGAATCTATCTTGCACTTTTATAAATTTACTTCTCATCCATGATTTCACATTTACTTCTCATCCATATTGCTTTCACATCCATTCTGATGCTTTTACCGTGTATTTAGAGAACCTTGATAACGCCCAAAGAATCTGTAATATTATCAGTTGTGATCTGGCATCTCGACTTCATCCACTTTTGGAATATAGCTTCACTGTGCCATTTCTATAAATATTTACATGGTAATTGTTCTGATAAGATTTTCTCTTTGGTAGTATGGCTTTAAAAATTTAAGTGTAGTAGTACTACGGCTAGATTGGCAGCTAGATCTCATCATTTTACTGCTGAAATGGCTACTGGAAACTGTAAATTCTATGCTGACAATTTCTTCTCTTGTACTTATCACTTCTTGAACTCTCTTCCTTAAATATTTTTCCCTCAGATTTTTTCACACTGAGTAACTCTTTGCATCATCGTGGCTTTATTATTTTTAATTAATAATAAAGAAGCTCATAATCAAATTCAAATTTCTGTTAAACCAAGGTCACTCCGATAGCAGTTGGGTGAATCTACCCAGCCCCATCTGAAGACTACATCATTGAGAGATAACATGTTCTGAATCAATTGTCAGGTGAGGAAAAACTCAGGTTTGCTGAGATAATTCACCAATGGCAACTCACCAGCAAGCCGAGTTGCCCACAAAGTGGCTTTGAGGCAACCCCCTTTACTAAAGCCCGATACAAGACATTTCTAAGCCATGAAAGGTCAGTAAAACAAGGAATCACCTTCAAGGACTTTGACACTCTCTGAAGAAAGTCAATTGTGTCTGGAGAGTTAAGTTGACACTTGGCCCTAGAAACTAGAGGAAGGCTTCCCTAATGCTCCCCTCTTAGATTGACTCTTTCATCAAGACACGGCAAAGGAAAGTCAACTTCAAGGTGTGTCAGTGACACTCCACGTGTGGCATTCCTGTCCCTACTATACTGCTGCCATGACACTTATGCATGCCACCAACACACAAGAGGGAGAATAGCAAACACTCAATTGCCATTCTATGGTTCTTACAGAGAGGAAGTACAGACCTGTGACCTTCTCATACCATTAAATTACCTTCTGTACCAAAAAATGGATACGTCGTCAGCACACATGGAAAACTGGCTTGACCTAAACTGAGGACAGCAATTCCATGAAGGCTGGTCTACCAGCCCATTCTCTGAGCTGGCAAAGAAAAAGCTCCAATACCAAGTGTGAAGTAAGAGCAACAGAGAACAATCCTGACAAACCAACCAAAGCAGTGCAAAAGCGCCTGATCGCCTTTTGTTCACCTGTACTACAGTGCTGAAAAAGCAATAAAGGATACTGATCCACTTGCAGAAGTTGGGTTGGAATCAAGCAGCCTGCAGGACAGCTCACCAGATCTTGACAGTTGACCCTATCTATCAACTTGGACTGAATAAATTGATTAGCGTGGCTTTCTCCCTGTTCCTTACACCCTCTAAGACCATGCACATCAGATGCAGGTTACTCAGAATTGTTTGGCTCTTCACTGCACAAGTCTACTCAGGTTTCAACAGAATCTCAGCAACTGACTGCAAATGCTCTGTCAGGATCTTGGCCAATATCTTTAACTCTGTGTTGAGCAGAATTATGGGCCCATGATTATCTAAATATCATCCACTATCCTTGCACCTTTTCAGTAGTATGATAACACCCCTGCAGATCCAGTCAGGGATAGACCCCTACCAGAACATGAACACAATTGTCAAAATGGGCACATAGAGGTGTGACAGCCTCAAGTACAGTTCGTAGAGCAAACCATCAAGTCCTTGTGACTTGCTTCTGCTGGCCCTCTTCAATGCCAAGTAAAATTTGCACTCTGTGATCTTACCCTCGCTGCTAGTCACTTCAGTCAGTGAAAGTTGAGGAAAGTAAATAGTTGCGAAACTCTTCATTACAGAGACCAGGCTCTTTGGTAAACTGGCTCTCAAAATGCTGTTGAAATGCTTTTTTAGTGGACCTCAGAGTACACCTCTGCATTGTATCAGCCTTTTGAATGTAACGATCGGAACCTCGACAGATCTCTTCCTTTTAGAGTTCAGCGCCCATTTTCACAATTTTGTTAGAAATCTTGTTTAACTTATGTCTGACTACTTGATCCTGATAGCGCTTGTCTAGCTGTATCTATCGCTAGTGAATCTTCTCCAGTTTCCACCTGGGACAGATTATCCTGGAGTGTCTTCACCTTTTTAGCCTTATCTAGGGAGATTCATTGACTGTATTTGTTGGTGAAAGACATGGTGCCTCCTCAACCACATATTTCCAATAAACCACTCCTCTAATCTAATTAGCTGTTGCCGGAATTCTGGAGAAATTGAGCTTCAGTGTGTAGCTATTCGAGGCATAGCATCTAAGGCCATTCGGGCACAGACAAGTCTATGGTCCAAATAACCTAACCAGTAAAGCATGGGACAATCTGGCAAATCTAGATTGACCCTTCTCACTAACATTCTATCCAAGTAGCTAGTCACCTGGGTAGATGGCCACTTAAGTGCCCATGTCAACATCTTCCAGACAAGGTGATCGACCTGGTATCTATCAACGACAGCAAAATCCCCAATAATAAAAAACAAGTTACAATCACCTGGTCTCCTGCTAGCTCCTTGCTTCCTGTCTAATTTTGAATCCAAGATGGCATTCCAGTCCCTCATTAAGACTAGGTGCGATGAATCGACTAGGAGTGGCTCCAACTGACAGAAAAACAAGACATTCTCCACCATATTTTTAGATGCATAAACTGCAATGATCTAAAACAAACTACTTTTTTATGGCAATATCAACCACAATCGCCCCCACACCACGCACATACGTATCGAAATGGAAAAGGTCCACCTTCGCAAACCAGGGTATGTTTAACCAGCAAAGAAACACCTTTGGACTGTTGATCTCGTATACTGAATAGATGACAAAGTCATTAGACAGCACACTAGCATTAACTTTGCAACCAGAGATGTCTTCTTGTTCGTGGCCATGTCCACTCTGAAGGACAAGAGGTCATGAAGCAGGCGGGCAGCCTTCAAGCCCCTCGTATTCAAACATGCCAACTTGAGAGACATTTCTCAGAGTACTCTAGGCACAGACTGGTCAAAAATCTGCGGCAGATAGGAACCAAGAGATTGTCCTAGGCTACCAGTGTCTAGCATGGATGTAATCCATCCAACGGTGACAATGCTACTAAAATCTATGAGAAAAGTTACTTTTTTTGAGGGTTCTATATAGTGAGGGATGAAGCAAAACTAGGGCAATCCCATAACAGTGGTGTGACAGTTTCTAAAGATCCAGACACTATTTGTGCCATCCAGATCTTTGGAAAGGAAACTTCTGCTGAGCTAATAAATTGCCAGGTTTTCATGACTGCCAACCTTACTACTGTAATTACCCAAGGAGCATCGCAATCTGATATCAATTTAATATTGATTATTCTCAATCGGTCAGTTTTATGTTTTCCAATCTATTCATACTAGTGTATTGTTCTTTTTTTTTCTTTTTTCTTTTTTTTTTTGTGTATGATTGAATTTTTCTGTTTAAGATTTGACAGTAACATTTTCATTATTTTAAATGTCTCCATGGTGTATGGAGGTGTCTGTAATTATAATTTATGACAAGCCTGAAAGAAATCAAACTGGAAAGAGTAAATTAACACTATCAGTTCAATAACTCTTTACCACCCTCCCAACGCACACACAGTTTTTCTTTTCTTAGTAATTTCATTATTTTAATAAATTGTTCTCAAAATAATTAAAAAAACCTGTTTGAGTGCAACTGAATATTTTATGACATAAAAAAATAACAGCAATAAATTAAACTCAAAAACATAGTTTTTAATTAATTTCTTTTTTATACTTCTAAAGTAGCATGAAAAATAAAAATACATAGTTTAAAAAATTATTTCCTTAAACAATCAGTTATATAAGGTTAGTAATAATTTATTTCTAAATATAAATCTTGATTATTGCAGGCGTTCTGTATTTCTTTAATTTTAAAATTTTTTAAAAATTTTGTGCTTTTTAAAATCTACTGTTGGGGTGGTATGACTGATCACATCTCACAGATTGTGAATAAATAAACGTCATCTTTTATGTTTTGAGCAAAAAGCACGCATTACTTTCTTAAAAATCCAGTTAATTCTTAAATTTACCAATTGACTTTGAAACACATGTCTAGGACAAGTACTTGATTTTTAAGAGATTTTTAAATTCTTTTTCCGAGGGTTTCTCTCTATATTCATACACATTTTCCCTCTATAATGGCAGTTCAATGAGGCCTTGTGAAACAAGTGAATGTTTTGAAATTATCTAAAAGCTTTATTTAAAGTCGGTCAATCTGATTGCCATTTATTAATATTTTACTATGAGATTTTCTATTAATTTATTTTCATAAACAGTATTGTCGTTCTCAGATTACAGCCACAGATATATATTAGTGAAATACAATAATGTCATGTAGACAACTATTGCTATATGGTCACATAATTAAAAACATATCTGTGGAAAAGATAATACAATGAAAAATCTAATTAATCAGCTATGATGGAAAATGAAAATACTATTTCTCCTGTAACATAGCATGAAGAAATGTACACTAATTTTGACCAAGAGGTAGGAAATGTTTAAAACTAAAGAATTTCCTCAGCAATACCCAACGGTGGCCCATGTGGATACAAATGTGCCTTTTTTCATCTTGCCACATTTCTTTCATATCTTGGTGCCTAAAATGCTGTGTTATGGCTAAGAAGTTTCCCTGTCAAGAAGAGTGCAGAGTCACAAAAGAAAGTTCCGGTAAAGTTGATGAGGAGTGAAAATTTGCAAAGAAAAAAATTCTTGTTGAATAATAAGGTTGCATGTAATATGGTACAAATAGTAAACTCCCATTTCAGTCTCCTTAAGTGGATTAAGGATTTGGAGCCAAACATAATCCGAGAAAAACAAGGACAATCAGAAACGACAAATCATTACAAATAATCGAATTTTTGGTTTTTTGCATGGCCACAACAAAGAACAATAAAATTTGGTATGTAAATACTTATATCTGCCTGTACTAATGTTAATGGGATATTTAGCCTGATTTTCTTCCTTTTCTGTGAAGGTAATTTTTTTACATTTGTAAATTTGTGTTGTAAATGGTGACCATGATACAATTAGAAAACTCAACCATCTGACCCCCCACAGATTAAATTAAACAATGTTCCCTGATATTTGATTTTATACAGTATGAGAAATTTAAGTCAAGTCTTACTTTTCGTTTGAATTTGTGAGAAAGATGAATGGTTTGTACAATAAGTTAACAGTCCAAAGAAAAATGGTAAACTCCCCAAAATTGTATTTGCAGATAACCAGCATTTGAAATAAAGGCATTCCTTGCACTGAATGAGGGAGGAAGTTGAGAGGAAAAACCGCGTCCTTCTATTGTTGCCTTCAACAATACTTGTCTGATTGAAATTTAATTTTATTTCTTGAACATTAGAAAGGAAGAAAATGTTAATGTTGCTGATATATAGTAGCATATGAGAACAGGGGAAATTCTAAGATGCATATTAATGACAAAGAAATTATCGATAACAGCTAGCTAGAAAGAGATAGCTGAAGTTCTCTGGAACATATGATGAAAGAAGGTTTGAAGAATTTCGCACTCATAGGACATATTGAAGGCAAGAGAAGCTAAGAAAAATAGTGAGTGACGTACTTGATAGGCTTGAGCATATGGATAATGGGACAAGTATTATTGAAGTCAACAAAAAGAAGGATGCTGTTTCATCTCAGAAAGAATAGTGCATGTATGAGTCAATTTTTAGGTAAAAATATCACAGATCCAGATCCACCCTATCAAATTCCCCCCTCATTCAGTGCAAGGAATGCCATTCTTAGATTTCAGTAGAAGACATTTTGACAGGGTTTTGAAGTCAGTCTTCTCTATTCAAGGTTCATTGCCCATGTCTGATAGGGAGAAGGAGAAATGGTTTTGTACCTTTCCCAAGGGTATTAGTTCAAAATGAGCCCATCTTTTGTTTTAATGTGCTGTATCAGCAAATGTTTTGTCTTCCTCAATTTCGATCTTAATCAAGTTGGAATTTAAACTGTCATCAATTGGTCATCATTGCACTAATGCTATGTTTTTGTATCCAAAGCCAAATAGAAGTTTGTGGGGTTTCATACATTGACACCCACACACACACGCATGGTCACTCGCCGTCCACGTGATGACTGGTTCTCGCCAAAAACGATGCTAATAAAAACGGAAAACATCACGTGGTACACTAGTTAGGATTTCGTCCCGAGGCAAGTGCAGACATGTCTTCCTAACTCACACAAACACACGCGCACTAATTGCGTGTAGCAATTAGTGGCGCAAAATTTCTTTTATTTTTCTTCTCCTACATTAACGCTATGCACATTAACTTTCATTCAAACAGGACTTTACATAAAATAACCTCCTACACATAAATCCACAATTTTTCCAACCTTCGTCAGTAGAAATCCACCGACTGCTACATTCGCATGTAAATCTCCCTCTCTCTCTACTCAACGCACACACAGACACAGAACTTTGTCTTCTGTCTGACTTTCTTCATCAAGGATTTGAACTTTGAACTCTTTACGAAAATCTTAACAATTGTTACAAACCTTTGTTTCAGCTAGAGTAAAAACTTCATACATCTTATTTTGTTTCTATGAACAGACGAAGGGGAATGACTCTTTCCTTTTCACTTTCTTATGTATGCTCTCTCAACCCCATGTAACCTTTGTCAATACATTGTTTTTCTGGTTACTTTCGCCTTACTCGTTCTTTCATATTGTCCGGCTTTATTTCACTCCCAGTTACGTCGAGTTGACTCGTTAAACATAAATTAGTAAGGGGACGCCTTCGTCAACTACAAGTTGTGTGTGAAAGATAAATCGAGAAGAAAAAAATACTGATATTACTTTCTCGACTTACTAATATCATTAAAACAATGACAAAACTAAAAAGCCGATTTAAATTTTTTTTAAATCATTATTAAAATTAATGCAAAATCTAAAATTTTGTTGTGAAATGTGGTAGAACTCTGAGCTTAAATTTTATTAATATTTGCCATGACTTTGTGGAAAAGCTTTTGTAAATTGAAATAAAAATTGACTTTTTTTAAAAATTTCTTCAGAAAGAAAAATGTTTACATTATTACGATTTAAATGCAAACAAATATCTTTTGACATAGTAGTGTGCAAAGGTTTTTAGTGGGGCGCTTGAGAGAGAGAGGGAGACTGAATGCAGTTAATTGTCTCTCCATGATGACGGATGGCTGAAATTGAGACGAAATGTTTTGTTAAAGTCGTAAAAAGGGGACGTAATTATGGCTATTTTATTTCTTAAGATTTCATAAATTTGCGTTTCAGGTAGAATTCAAAAAAATATTTCAGTGAAAAAGAAACGAGTGTCGATGATTTTTTTTTTTCTAAAGCAAAATTTTGAATAAATGATTTGTCAAAACTAAAATACGGCTCTTTTCTTTAAGATCGAACCTCTTTCTAAACGAGTTACTTCCTCTTGATTCAAGGACCTTGACCTTTTGAATTAGTGCAAAAATTCAAATTGCAAGGAATCAACTGATTAAATGTTGGCTTTCGTCAATGATAAAAATGTGAAAAGATTTGAAATCAATTTGGCTGTTGTGAAAAGTGAGTCTAGCTTCATTATTGTTCGGTGACATTTTTTTGCAACGTCATTTTCCTCGGAACCACTGGACGTAGTGTCCTAACTTTCAAACTACATAAAGAGAGCATTTTTCAAGTGACAATTTCATACTTACCTGGCACAGGAGTTAACGGTGATCAGCTAGGCCGTTCTCCCAGAGCGAGGCCCTTCCATTGCACTCCGGTTGGGTTGACCTTTGCGATCGCCCCAAATGTGGGCGACTCGGGTGCGCTATTTCTAAGTGTGGGGTCTGCGTCCGCGCTCACCCCGATAAATAAACCAAAATCAGATTTTCTTTTGAGCAAATGAAATTATAAGACATTCGAAATTAAAACATGCCACAAACTCCATGAATTAAAACCTTTTTCACTTTGAAAGTGCTTCTTTTCCCTTTCATAAATTTTTACATGTAAATAATAATTAAAAACAACCTTGTCAGAGCAAGAAAACATTTTGCAAAATAAAAAGTATATGCATTAACTAGGTACTTCCACCCATCCACTGAAAAAAAAAAAAAAGTATAGATACCATGAAAAGGACCCCAAATAAATAAAAAGTTTTAGTGTCAATATGTTTCTCATTTTTAAGGAAAAAGATCAATATATTTTTTAAACCTTTCTAATGCGTTCAAAATTTTCAATAAGTCTTTCCAACTTTCTTAGTGAGTGACAAGATTTTTACAAAGCTATTTTTTTTTTTTTGCCAGTGAAAAACACATTAATTTGGGAATTCTTGCAAAAATTAACTAATTGTCAGATTTTGATAACACTTTCAGCACTTATGACTGAAATTATTTTTAGAATCATTATTTTTGCAAAATCTTGGTAAAAAAATTTTTTCACATATCCCCTCCAATTAATTTATAGAAATTGTCACCAAACTTTGCATTAAATGCATAGAATAATATGAAAAATTTGTTCTCTGTCATAAAACTTGAAAATTAATTTAAAAGAATGTTTTATGATTTTCTTTATTTTTAGAAAGCATCTTCAAACATAAAGTTAAAATAACTAAAATTCAATAAAATATTAGGTAATTGCTGAAAATATTATGTTAATTTTTTTAAATTGCTTTAAAACCATGAAATCCGATTTTTTTTATTTTTTTTTCTCTCTCTGCCTTTAATAATTTATTTGTTTTTTTTTTCGTTTTTGTTACTACTTTTCGACCTAAATTCTGTTTGGACTTTTACTAAGTTCAAATTTTTTTCTTCTTTTTCTAATTGGAGTAGATAGTACCTACTATCACCCGGTCTCACACTCCACCCCCATCTTTTGAACAGGAGTAGAGGTGACCACCTTGTTTCTTGTTTAGGAAGGGGTTCCCCCCCGGTTCATCTACCTCCTCCTTCAGTCTTACTGTTCGGTTGGAAGCTTTTTGCAGTTACTGACTATGGTGGCAATGTCTCTCCATTCTGAGGGTACCGGGTTGGCAGTTTCCTGGTTGCTGCTTCCGACTTTTTCTTATAAATTTAATTCTGAAGAAAATTTTGTTACACTGAAAATATTGAAATATTATAAAAACAAGCAGTGTATGTGTACCCTTCCATGCAGGTACATCAGTACGTCCACAGCCTAATAAAAAAACATTTATTTTGCACAACAAATATTTATTTTTAAACATAATCTAACTAACTTTTTTTAGTGTACTTAATTCAGTAGTGAATATGAATCATGTTGATTAAATCTTACATATTGAAAATTTCAGTTCAAAATTCAGCTAGTAACTGTCATGATAGACTTATTGTTTAATTTTCATTAATAAACACTCATAGGTACATCAGTAAGTTCATAGCTTAATGATGAAAAGGCATTTTATAGAAAAAATAATAATATACCTAAAGGAATTATTTTGCACAACAATTTTTTTTAACATTATTCCTTTCCTTGTCCATGCACTTAATCTAACACTAATAAATTATATAGATCAAACATCATTTGGGGAAAATTTCAAATAAAATATTAGCTAATAATTGTATGTCAGGCTTAATGGTCTAACATTAGAGATATATATTGTTTGAATTTCTGGAAAGTGGTTCTTTCAGAAATATTTTAGCACATAATTTTTATTATTTCATGTGCATAGATGATTCTCTCGTAATATATCCTCCAAACGTCATTTTTACCTGATCTTGTCAACAAACTTAATGTCGAACCCACAATACATTTTACTTTTGAATCTAACAATACTTTACTCTTTTTATATATCATGCTGCATAGAAGTCATAATGAACTTCAGTTTGAGGCTTACAGAAAATCTACCAACAAGAATGTCTCATTTGGTAAAGGGGGGAAAAAAGATATCACTCCACTTCCCACCTTACAGAAAGGATGCAAGAGGAATTGCAATAAAAGGGGACGACTCAGATGAGGGGGTAGTGGGTCTTGTGAATCTTGCAGCCAATGGTCCAACTCCCCCGCCTTATCAATTATTATTCTCACCACTGTAATAAGATTAAATCTAGAATAATTAGAGAATTTCATTTAAGACTACAAAGGATCTGCTGCTTCCAATACTTATTTACAAAAAGAAATATACAGAGAAAACACTTAAAAAAAACCCCAATATCCTTATTTCTAGAATGTTAAGAGAAAGGCTTACAAAACATGCAACTGCAAAAAATGATAACATTATTGACAACAATGACAGTAAACTCTATAAAAACAAATGCATAATACTACATACTAACTCCATAACATTCATTATCCGAGACTATCCAATTTTGACATCAAAATAATTATAACCACATCCCAGACCCTTATATTTGTTGCTAATGTTCACCCAATACAAGGCCCGAGAGCCACTCAAAGTAAAGGATTACTGTGTGGTGTTGTATTAGTATATAAGTGAAGTTCTTGGGTCTATGCAACTAATTCTAGATATACAGAGATTAAGATTTAATTAGGGAATAGAATTTCTGAGTTTGGGTGTAAATGTTAGAAGTATAGAGTTGAATTAGAATTTAGAAGAAATTAGAAACCCAATCTTAAACAAGAAACAAGGGATAAACCTCTACTCTTGTTCAAATAACCAGGTATGCATGTGAACTGGGTGATAGGCAAGCCTATCTACTCCTATTGGGAGAGAAAAAAAAAGTTATTGAATAAAATTTCAGATTTTAGGAAGGAGCGTAAGAAGTACAGACTTGATGGAACCAGAAGGCCAAGGCTAAACTTCTTCTCCTGTTCAAAAAACTGTAGAGGATCATGAACTGGACGATAGGCAAACCTGTGTACTCCTATTGAGCGAAGAAAAAAAAAAAATAAATGGAGGAAATATAAAAAAAAAATTCAGAGTTCAGGCAGAGATGTTAGAAGAATAAAGTTGAAGTAGTCTTTAGAAGAAACTAGAAACCCAATCCTAAGTCGGGAACAAGAGTTAAACCTTTATGCTAGTTCAAAAGACTGGAAAGGAATATGAACCAGACAACAGGCAAGACTAACTACTTGTATTGGGAGAGTAAAAAATAATAATTACAAAATAAATTTTCAGAGTTCAGGCAGAACATTAGGAATACAGAGTTGAAAGAATCAGAAACCCAATCTTAAACAAAAAAGAAGCGATAAATCTCAATTCTTATTAAAAAATTCACCCGAAATCACAATCATTGAACATAAACTACTTTCTTTTCTGCCTCACGAATGATTTTCTTTCAGAGACGTCTGGAATTTTTTATGATTTTTCTCAGTGCCTTTCAGTAGGCTGTGTGTGTTTGTCTCTCATCAGACTTTGTTATGATAAAGAAAGGCCTGGCCCACTTCCCATGTTACGGTGACATTACACTGACAGACGCTTGACTCAATCAATCTATCTACCTACCTACATAAGCACATAAGTTTTCCTCTCTAAGGTCCTATGTGTGTGTGGGAAAGTAAGTTTCGTATCTACATATTTGTCTCTTCCTTCATACATGAATGCACTTATTAAAAGAAAGAAAGAGAGAGAG